>CM053416.1:223961-249292 GCA_028644305.1 Xerus rutilus
GGCTCGTGCCCGCTACAGCGCCCCCCAGTGGAACCCACCTGCCTGCTCGTTATCACCACGCCGCAGCCTGTGGGACGGCGTTTACATGCACGAGACACAGAAGAAAACCCACCAGGTCTAGCCGGCCCACACACGGGGAGGCCTTGCCCGGAGACGGGGTGGTGGAGGGAAGCTACCTTACTACTCCTTTTTATTAGTCATTCAGTAACCAGTGAGGAAAAAAACAGAGAACCAGGCTCAGGCGCACACCTCTAATCCCAGCAGCTCAGGAGGCTGAGGCAGGAGGATCACAGGTTGGAGGCCGGCCTCAGCCACTTAGTGAGACCCTAAGCAACTCAGTGAGACCCTGTCTCTAAATAAAATTGAAAAAGGGCTGAGGAGGGGGCTCCGGGGGTTAAGCACCCCTGAGTTCAATCCTTAGTACTACCATAAAAAAAAAAAGGAGAAAAAGAAGGTCCTAGTAATAATACATAATATTTGGGGAAATTAATAAGGGATGCTCGTGAAAGGAAAAAAATTAGCAAGGAACATACCAGAAAACTCCACTGAACGGGAAGGCATGACCTGGGTCTTGGGTGGGACGTGCATTACGGGCAAGCCTTGTTTCCTGACGTGATGTCGCAGGGCGTTGCCGTTCTAGTAGATGCTGCTGCTGTTTTGTTTTTCTCGATGAATTTTCCAGATGCTTTTTCTTAGAAAGTGAGACAAAATGTTTCTAAAATTGAAACAGAAAAACAGACAGATGAGGACGGCCAAGAAAATTCTGAAAACGAGGAGAAACTTCCTCGCATGTGCTGAAAAATATTAAATAGAGTGAGAGTCATTAGACCGTCCTGTCACTACGACGGGAAAAACTGAACAACAGAAAAACAGGGGCACAGAGGGACCGAGTAGGAGGACTGGTCACAAGAGGAAGCGAGGGGTGTTTGCAGAAATGAAGTGCTTGCCCTGATTCAAACACTACGCAATGTGCACACGCATCAAATAGCACACGGTACCTCACAGACACGTGCATCACGATGCTCTGACGCGTTGATTTTAAAGTCAGTTTAAATTCTAAGAAAAGGGAAAGTTAAGATCTCAAAAAAAATCAAAACACTCCAGCAAGGCACAGTGGTGGCGCCCGCCTGTCATCCCAGCGACTCGGGAGGCTGAAGTAGGAGGATTGCAAGTTGGAGGCCAGCCTCAGCAAGCTAAGCAACTCAGTGAGATCCTGTCTCTAAAAAATATATATATAAAAAGGGCTGGGAGGTGGCTCAGTGGTTAAGCACCCCTGGGTTCCATCCCTGGTACCAAAAAAAGAAACCCAGGTCTCCACATTGCTCTTGGGAACAAAATAAATTCTAAATGGGTCAAAACTGTAAAAAAATTTAAAACAGAAAAGCTACAAACACATTAGAAGAGACACTGATAACATTTTTTATAAACCAGGATGGGATAGATATTTCTGGTCACGACGCGATTCCCAGAAAACATCAACAATGGAAAAACCTCGAGACTCCGTCACGCCAAAAGCCAGAGATAAAAATATCTGTAACGCGGAGAGAAGTCAACGTTGGACCTTATTTGAATCTCAAGTCTGAAACAAATAAGAATAAATACAGACGGCCCGCCACATCTGTCGATTCAACCAAAGACATTCTGTGTGTGTCTGAACTGAACATGGACAGGCTTTTCCCTCCTGACATTTTCCCCTGACTGTAGGACAACTATTCGCACAGCATTTACATTGGAGAAGGTTCTGGAAGTCATCGGCAGGCGACGTGCGGTACACAGAAGGCTGGCGCAATGTTCTGCAGAGACTGCCCCGTGCACCCAGGAGACTCCAGCATCCGGGCACTTTGGTACCCACGTGGGGTCCTGGGACCCATACCCTGAATGCAGACTACAAAGTAAATCCATAAAAGGAAAATCAAAAGGCACTGAATAAGAATCGTGAGGAAAGGACACACATGGGCAATGACCACAGGAAAGACGGTCAACTGTACTGACCCAAAAAAGGGGGAATAGAAACAAGACATTTCTTTTCTTTTCTTTTCTTTTTTTTTGGTGCCAGCGACTGAACTCAGGGGTGTTTAACCACTGAACCACCTCCTCAGACCTTTTCAGATTTTATTTAGAGGCAGGGTCTCACTGGGTTGCTTAGTGCTGTAATTTTGCGGAGGCTGGCCTCCAACTCACAATCCTCTTGCCTCAGCCTCCCGCAGTGCTGGAATGGCAGGTGGGTGCCACTGTGCCCGGGTCATGAAAAGTTTTTGAAACAGGAAATGGGGACCAAGACATTCAGGGTTCAAGGTGAGCCAAGAAGAGGCTGCTCTGTTCTGGCTGGGGCCAGACGTACGTATCCAATGGCACCCTTGAGGCCTTGAAGGACTCTGAGCTTCCTGCTTCTCCTTGCTGACTGCACTTTTAAAATAATAGGTGCATCTTTCAGTGTAGCTATTTTTCCCCCCAAAATGAATGACACCAACTTCATCTAAGGTCAGGGACTTCCTGACGGAACACAGAGGAGCAGGCACTGCAGATGAGGGAGCAGCGTGCGAGGCCCCGAGTCGTGTGTGCAGGTGGCCCCACTGGCAAGAGCTGTAATGAGGAGGGAAGGACTGGTCAGCGAGTTCGGGCTCAAGTACAATTTCAGCCGAGGCCCCTGCTGACCTCCAAGGGGCTCTGGAGCTAGGATGGCCCTTCAGAGTTATCCCTAAGCTACGGCCTTTGCACCCCCTCAAATGCCACCCCCAGGGTGCAGATTCCAGAGGAAATGCAGACTCCGGGCCAAGGCAGATCCCTGTGCCCTGGGCAATTCCAGGAGGGTCCTGAGCGAGGGGCCCGAGGAGCTCACACTGAGCTGGATGCACGTCTGCGCTGAGGTGCAGCTGGATGGGCACCCGAGCATCTGCAAAGCCAGGGGCAGACACGGAGCCGTGACCTGGGACTCAGAGCAGGAAGGAAAGGAAACTGAGACGTAGCACGTTACACGCACGACGCGCTGGGACTTGCTGCTCCACGAGTTATCTTCTTTCATCATCCCAGCAGCTCAGGAGGCTGGGGCAGGAGGCTTGCAAATTGGAGGCCAGCCTCAGCTACTTAGGCTCTAAGCAACTCAGTGAGATCCTGTCTATAAATAAAACATAAAAAGGCCTGGGGACGTGGCTCCATTGTGAAGCACCCCTGGGTTCCATCCCTGGGACCAAAAACCAAAGCAAAAAGAAAACAGTCATCTCCTCAGTGCTCCTGGAAGCTGAGCTCATCTCACCGTCTTGATATCCACAGAAACTGGAGGCCCATGGTCTCAGCAAAACCTGTACAGGAGGCACAGGTAGGTAAGAGGGCTGGGATCCAAACCCAGGCGGGGTCTTCCTTCCCTTGGAAGCTGTTGGCTACCTCCACAATCAGGTCACAGAGAGGAGGCCTCGTGTGCAGTGAGTGATGCTGAGAGCCTCCAGTGGACCTTGAAGCCATTTGACAACAGGAACAAAGAAATGAAAGTTGTGTCGTCAGGCAAGCAGCGCGCGGGCTAATAATAGAAAGCAGAGCGGCTTGGTGGCTGCCCTTTTTGTTCCAAGCTTCCTGAAGAAGGGCACTGGTCTTGGCCGGGTGCGGTGGCCACGCCTGTCATCCCAGCGACTCCGGAGGCTGAGGCTGGAGGATCGCAAGTTAGAGGCCAGCCTCGGTAACTTAGTGAGGCTGTCAGCAGCTCAGTGAGACCCTGTCTCTACATAAACACAAAATAGGGCTGGGGAGGTGGCTCAGGGGTCGGGTGCCCCTGGGTTCAATCCTTGGTACCCAAAAAGAAAACAAAGAAAAACCGAGGCTCCTTGACTACCTCACTCTACATTGGTTCCTTTTTTACTCCCAGTAAAGGCCCCTCTGCTCCCGAGCTCGCTGCTGAGATGGCCCGAGGACATTCCTAGTGACTCTTTAGTCAAATCCCGAGTCACTGTTCCCATCTTGACCTCTAGTGTGGGGCTCTGACCTGCCACCATGACGGGTCTCTTTTCACTGGTTTGAGGCTGGAGACTCTGTGCTTTCCTCTCCGTCGTGGCCTGGCTGGCGGCTTCTTCCCGCAGCTTCCAAAGCACCTCCTCCTGCCGTTTTCTGGTCCCCCTGCGTCTCTGACATGGCTTCAGCCCTGAGTTCCTGGCTCTGGTCCTCTCATCCACGCAGTCACTCGGGGCCCCAGGCTGATGGCAGCTCGTCAACTCTACATGGGGACACATCTCCTGGGCCTCCCGCCTGCGCCCCAGATCCTTCCTCCCAAGTCACCTTGGGATTTCTTCACCTGGAGTCCCAGGCCCCAGCGTGGACGAGGCCACGCCCTGAAGCTCCTCCCTGTTCTTCAGGTGGCATCCGCAGGGAGGCCTCTTCTACCTGACTTAGTGTGGCCTCGCCCGAGCTGCTGCTTTGTGCGGTGTCATGCGACCCTACAACAGTGCCTGACATGTAGTAGGTGCTCAGTAAAACGAATTGGCAGGAGCTAAGGCCCCAAAGTTCTTCTGCTCCAAGTCCCAGAGTAAACGACAGAGCTCAGATTCGTCTTCTGACCGCCTATCGGGGGCCCTTCCTGAGGCCCAGGCGCCTGAAATCCCTGGAAACCCCACGGCGTCTGAAAACCCCAGCAGGTCTGCTCCTCCTCCACGTGGCGATTCCTTTTCTGTCTCCCTCACCTTTAGTTTTCCCGTGGCCCTGGCGGAAGATCACCGGCCCCGCGGGTGGCTGTGACCCTCCACCCTCTTCTAACACTGGCATCTCATCCATCTGGTGCCCCATTTCCCTTTGCTCACGGTGGCCTGTGTCCCAACACTTGACCTTAGGCCTGCAAAGGTCTGTCTGGCTGATCCTCCTGCTCCCATCTGGGGCCCATGCAAAGCAGCCTGGTGACCTCTCAGTACCAGCTTCACACACGCTTTCTGGAAGGAGGTCTCAGACGATGACCCTCTGGAAGGAGGGCCCGGGACCTGGGGACAGGCGTCCACTTCCCCGTGTATGTACCTGGGAATGAGGTGCATTTTTTTTTATCAGTTACATTATTTATTTTGCAGTTTTTAAGAAGCTTTAAAATACTGTGCCAGATGTCCCTGTCACCAGGCAAGCTATGACGCGAGGTGACTGGTAGAACATGACAGTTCCAGGAAGAAGGTGGTACCCCACTTCAGTGAGCCTGAGAAAGGGGCGGTGGCTTTAAGTGGGCACGGATGCTGAGAGGTCAGGAGCAGGAAGGAAATGACGGCCACCGCACGGTCACCCACCGCACGGTCACCCATCTTAAACTTCAAAGTGAAGAGGAAAAATGAGGCCAGGCTGCCAGGGAAGGGCAGCAAAGAGAACAAAGACTCTTGGAATCTTTTTTAAGACTAATAAAAGGTTTCCATATTTGAATGCAGAAGAGAGGGAGAGCTAGCTCGGTGGCCACGCCTGTCATCCCAGGGGTTCGGGAGGCTGAGGCAGGAGGATCACAAGGTGGAGGCCAGCCTCAGCTACTTAGTGAGGCAATAGGCAACTCAGTGAGACCCTGTCTGTACATAAAACACAAAATAGGGCTGGGGATGTGGCTCAGTGGTCAAGGGCCCCTGGGTTCAATCCCCGGGACCCCCCAAAACAAAACAAAACAAACAAACAAAAACTAAACCAGAAGAAAGTCACGATGCAGAGGCAGAAGGTTCCTGAGACAAATGTCCGAGTTCCTTCTTGTGAATCACAGACACAATATCAGCCATGGGCACTGCAGCTAGAGCTGGCCACGTGACTTGGGTCAGGGCCAAGGACATGTGAGCACAAGTCCTGCCTGTGAGTTCTGGTGTCCCTTGGAAGGAGGACCTCTTTCCCTGGCTGGAGGCCGTGGGAGGCTGGCCTTCGGGGAGCAGGTGGGACAGGTAGCGCTGGAAGGGAGGGAGGAACAGGAGGCAGGAGCCTGGGCGGATGACGCCTGGAGCCAGCGCCACATCTTGGCAGGCTCCTGGGCAGCCGCCTGTGCCAAAGGAGACGCCCTCCTCCCGGCTTCGGGGACTCTCGTGTGGATGGAGAGGTCAAGGCCATCATCCTGGACGTGTGCAAGGTGTGGGGTCACTGGCCGCTGCTTAACGTGGGCCCCGCGGTGTGAGGGAGCTGCTTGGCCCGGCCTGGATTTGCATATTTACAGGCTCGGGAGGGAGGATTTCATCCTTGAGAACAAAACAATCTTGGACTCCAAACAGAAACTCTTTCCAGAGGCCTGGTGATTTTTTTTTAAGCCCCTCAACTACCAGATTAGGTGGTGTGCGGCGCTGCGTGTCCTCAGGACGAAGGGAGTGTCGGAGCACAGGACTGGGGAAGTGTGGCCTCCATTTCTCCAAGGTTCCCTGGGAAGGAGGATGGATTATTATTATTTTTTTCCTTTTTAAAACTTTCTGTACTGGGGATGCTTGGATCCAGGCGCGCTCAACCCCTGAGCCGTTTTTATATTTTATTTAGAGATGGGGTCTCGCTGAGTTGCTTAGGGCCTCAGTGAGCTGCTGAGGCTGGCCTCCGACTCACGATCCTCCTGCCTCAGCCTCCAGAGCCCCTGGGATGACAGATGTGCGCCATCACCCATGGCTGGGGTGGATTTTTAGAGTGGAAGAGGCTCGGGAAGCAAATGGGGTCCCACCTCTGGGCCCACGACAGGAAGAAGGAAAGACCACCAGCAGGAGGTCTTTCTGCCCGTGTTCAGGATCTTTGGGGGAAGCGGCTGCACATCTAACAGCGCGTCCTGCCCCAGGAAAATCGCTGACGGATTATGAGCGCGTCCCGCCCCCGCTGGCGCCTCGGTTTCGTCCTCCGAATAACCTACGTGGGACACAGTGACGTCCTCAGTCGCCTGTTTTTCTCCAGGGATCAATGAGTGACAGGGAGCCGCGAGGCCTGGGGAGCAGAGCCAGGTCAAAACCCTGCGCTCCAGCTGCGCCTCCACCTTCTCTATCTGCACCTGCCGTCCCTCACGGCCACCCCTACCAGGGACCGTCCCCTGAACCTCTGGGCCCGTCAGGGCCTGAGCAAAGATTCTGAATGGCTGCAGAGGTCACCAGACAGCAGTCTCCGGCCTGCAAGAGTTTGGGGGCTTGGTAGGGGGCCCAGCAGGGTTGCACACTGAAAATTGTGTCCGGTGGGTGCGGTGGCGCACGCCTGTCATCCCAGCGGCTCCGGAGGCTGAGGCAGGAGGATCGCAAGGTGGAGGCCAGCCTCAGCAACTTAGTGAGGCCCTTAGCAACTCAGCAAGACCCTGTCTCTCAATAAAATATAAAAAGGGCTGGGAGGGGGCGCCGGGGTTAGGTGCCCCTGAGTTCAGTCCCCAGTAACCTCCCAAAAAGAAAGAAAAAAAGCAAAGTGTGAGGCACCACAACCACATTCTGGGCAAAAACACAGGAAGGGGTTCCCGCTGCTCGCAGGCCCAGCCTCCCGCAGGGCGCCCAGCGCGGACCCTGAAGCCGCAGCGCCTCCTGTGCGCGCATGCGCCGCGCTCACACACGCACGACGCCCGGGAGGCTAAACTACCGGGCCTGCGAACCTTCTTTCAGAGGTCAGCGCTCAAGCCTCCCGGCCATAGTTTTTGGTCAATCACTATAAATATTAATTCCTTAATCATCTGGCGAATGGATATTTTGAGAATCTACTGAAGTCCCTTGAGTGCTAGAGCCCAGGGTCGAAATCGGCCTCCGGACTCCAAGCTGGGACTCTTCACGCAGTATTATTATTATTATTATTATTATTATTATTATTATTATTATTATTATTATTATTATTATTATTATTCCTCCTCCTCCTCCTTCTTTTCTTAGTACCAGGGATGGAACCCAGGGGTGCTCAACCCCTGAGCCCCTTCCCCAGCGCTTTTGATATTTTCTTTTGAGACAGGGTCTCGCTGAATTGCTTAGGGCCTCACTAAGTTGCTAAGGCTGGCCTCCAACTTGGGATCCTCCTGCCTCAGCCTCCCAAGCCACTGGGATTATGAGCCTGCACCACCACGCCTGGCTCCCACTTTTTCTTGAAATACATGAAACCAGTAAAATAAAATAGCCAAAGAGGAAATCTAAGAGGGCTTCAAAGCAAGCTGAGAAAGACACATTATTAGCTTCACACGAACGCCCCGGAAACAAGAGGATAAGCAAGGATGGAAACATTTGGACGAGGATGTAACGCTAACAGAGCAAAGGATGTCTGTGAAAGAGGCAGAGAAGAAACTTGCCTGAAGAACTATAACTATGCACATGGAAATACAAATCCCCCTAAGAATCTTTCATCGACTTGAACAACTTCTAAAGTGTTTTTAGGAATTTTACTTCACAAAACAAAATTGGCTTTTTCCCCCCAAAGGGATACTCATGGGCAATGGAATATTATTTAGCCTTTAAAAAGGAAGGAAATTCTGATACATGCTACAACATAGATGAGGACATTATGCTAAATCCAGGAAGCATGTCACAAAAGGATACATGTCACAAGCTTCTGTTTATCAAAGGTCCCTAGAGTAGGCAAGTTCATAGAGATAGGAAGTAGAGCAGAGGTTTCTGGCTGTGGGGTGAGGAGGGAGAGGTGGAGTTATTTTTTTAATGAGTCCCAAGTTTCAGATTGGGGTGGTGAAGAAATTTTGGAAATGGGCGCTGGGGATGGCTGTTTTTTTTGTTAGTCCACTTTGTGCTCCTATGATGAAATACCTGAGATAAGAACCTTATAAACACAAAAGGTTTATTTTGGCCCACAGGTTGGGAGCTTGCAGTCCAAGATTGGGTACAGCGGTTGCTTGGGCGCCTGGTGGACACGCTGGTTAAGTAACAGCTGGGAGAGAATGCCACCGTCCCCAAGGGCCCCTCTAATGACCCAAGGGTTTCCCAGTGGGCCTGACCCTCAAGAGGTCTCGGCACCTCCAAAGAGGCCCATCCGGGACCAAGCCTTTAACAAGTGACCACGAGGGAATCTGCAGCCTTCCAACACTTACGGTCGTGGGCCGTCAGTGGCACTGAGACGGCGGGGCGCTCGCCGTGTTTATCTGACACTCCCTGTTTTCAGAGGCCGGGGGCCCGGGCATCGCCGTGGTGGCTGCACACGGCTCAGCCCCGCGGTCCTGGCTTTGAAAACAGAAAAGTTTCTAGACGCTGGAAAGGGGCAAGGGGACCGACGCTCCCCCAGAGAGAGACAGCCCCGTGGACGCCTCCCTCTGATCCCAGCCACACCCATTTTGGACTCCTCCTCCTCCTCCTCCTCCTCCTTCGGTTGTTGATGGACCTTTATTTTGTTCATTTATTCATATGCGGTGCTGAGGATCCAACCCAGGGCCTCACACCTGCGGGCAAGGGCTCCGCCACGGAGCCACCTCCCCAGCCTCCACTTTGGACTCCTCATCTCCAGAAGGCCCTCTACGTGCGTCGGTTTGTGTCGCCAGCACTAAAACCAATTTCGTTTTAAACACTAGCCAATCTAAAGCGGCTTCCTCATGCACACAGCCGACATCCTGGGACACGTCCCTCCAGGGAAGGAGGTGTCCCACTCGTTGCGACTCTAAAGAAAAGGAGAGGTAATCAGTCCTTTTGGGGAATTGGAGGTCACCTCCCATTTCTGGAAGCCAGAAGGCAAAACCCAGAAGCGGATGGCCCAGGCTGCAGCGAGCGGACAGAGGCCGGGCGCCTGGCATCCTCGTGCTTCAGGAGGCCGAGGCAGGAGGATCACAAGGTGGAGGCCAGCCTCAGCAATGGCGAGGCGCTAAGCAGCTCAGGGAGACCCTGTCTCTACATAGAACACAAAACAGGGCTGGGGGTGTGGCTGAGGGTCGAGGGCCCCTCAGTTCAATCCCTGGTTCCCAAAATAATAATAAAAACACCCAAACAGGAAGCACCGGCGCGGCCCACGCGGGCTCGTCCGCACGGGGGACCCGCGACGCTGACGCTGACTGGCTCCTGGGACGGGGTCGCACTGCGCCCGTGTTGTTCCCAACGACCCCAACCCGGGCCACGCTCACCAAGAGCACGCACACGAGAACTGGGGGTTTTGGTCATTTTGTGATTTTAAAAGATCAAATAAAGGAGGGGTCACCTCAACGTGCTCCTCGAAAGCGTGGCATCAGGGACGGAAGGCGCCGCGCAAGCGCAGAGCGGCAGCAGGGCCTCGGTGCATCCGAGCGGGAAGGCGCTGCGCAAGCGCACAGCCGCCGCGGGACAGGGTTGGTGCGAGGCCTCCGCGAGAGAAGGTACTGCGCAAGCGCACAGCGACCACTGGACTGGGTTAGTGCGAGGCATCAGGGCGGGAAAGCGTTGCGCAAGCGCAGAGCGGCAGTAGGGGGGGCTCTGCATCCGCGCGGGAAAGCACTGCACAAGCGCACAGCGGCCGCGGGACTGGGTGGGCGTGAGGCCCTCGCGGGAAGACGCCGCGCAGGCGCAGAGCGGCCGCGGGACTGGGTTGGTGCGAGGCATCAGGGCGGGAAAGCGTTGCGCAAGCGCAGAGCGGCAGCAGGGGGGCTCTGCATCCGCGCGGGAAGACGCCGCGCAGGCGCAGAGCGGCCGCGGGAACCGGGTTGGCGCGAGGCCTCCGCGGGAAGGCGCCGCGCAGGCGCAGAGCGGCCGGCGCGTCGGCAGCTCGTGGCCCGGGGCCATGTCCGCAGCTGTCTCCCCGGGGCGGCGGCCAGCGCCTCCCTCCCTCCCGCGCTGCCCGCCGGGCCTCTATTTATAGCCCTGGGCGCCCCTCTCTGCCGGCCTCCCGCGGCTCGCAGCGTCCGGCGCCATCGCGGGCCCCCGGCAGCGGCTCGGTGAGTGGGCGCCGCGGGCTGCGCTCGGGGTCCGGGGAGGCCGCTCGGTGACCCGCCGCGGCCGTGGGGAGGGTCGCGGCGACGCGCGGCGCTGGGCCCCAGGGGCCGTCGCGCGGTGCCCGCAGTGACCGCAGAGCCACCGGCGCCCTTGCCCTGCGCTGTTCCTGGGCCCGGGCCGGGCGGCTGGGAGGTTCCGCCGGGCGCCGGGGACTCGGTGCGGCCACCGCGAGTAGGTCCCGAGACCGGGGCCACCGTCTGCACCAGCCCGCGCGGCGACAGCGAGTCACGGGCGCGTCCCCAGGGCCCGGCCGCAGCGAGGGACCGGCCCGATCCGCGCGATTTGACCGTGGCCGGGCCTCGCGGCGCCAGGGCAGGACTTTCCCATTTTTGTTTAATTTTATTTTTGTTTCTTGTTTTGGTCCCAGGGATGCAAATGCCACGATTCCGTTCTTTTTCGGGGCTGCGTAGAGCTCCCCTTGCGCGTGCGCACTGCCTTTTCCTCGCCCGCTGCTGCCGGCGTCGTGGCGCAGGGCCGTGTGCAAAGTTTAGGTCTTTGGGGGAGAAAACCAGGCAGCAGGATCCCGGGTCGCCTCCAGTGTCCAGGGCAGCTCCGCGCTTCCCCCCGTGGCCGCAGCCCTGCAGTCCCGCCCAAAGGCACGGTGGCCTTTCCCCACAGCCTCACGAGCCTGCGTCGTGGTTTGAACACTAGATCGTTTTCTGACCCGAGTGAAAGGAAATCTTAATGTAGTTTTCAAAAAACATTTTTTGGTCGTCAATGGACTTGATTGGTTTCACATGCGGTGCTGAGGATCGAACCCAGCGCCTCCCCCACGCCAGGCGGGTGCGCTGTGCCCCACCGAGCCCGGCCCCAGCCCTCGTGTCGTCTGGTTCACGCCGCCCCGATCGCTGCAGGTGTTGCAAATATTTTCCTATATTTTTTGGCCAGTTGTGTTTCTTCTTTTGAAAAGTTTGTTTGGTTCTTTTGCCCATTTATTTATTTTTTTAGTGGTTGATTGACCTTTTATTTATTCATTTATTTGTACGCGGTGCTGAGGATCGAACCCAGCGCCTCCCGCGTGCCAGGCCAGCGCTCTGCCCCTGAGCCCCAGCCCCAGCCCATCCTTTGCCCATTTATTGATTTGGGTTTTTTTTTTTTTTTTGGTACTGGGGATTGAACTCAGGGGCCCTCGACCACTGAGCCACATCCCCAGCCCCCTTTTATGTTTTATGTAGAGACAGGGTCTCACTGAGTTGCTTAGCGCCTCGCCCTTGCTGAGGCTGGCCTCCAACTCGCGATCCTCTTGCCTCAGCCTCCCGAAGTGCTGGGATTACAGGCTTGCACCACTGCGCCCGGCTTGATTTGGGTTTTTATGTTAAGTTTTTCTAGTTCTTTGTATATTCTGGATGTTAATCCCTTATTGGAGGAGTGGCTGGCCGAGGTCCCCTATTCTTCATGCTCTTTCTTTCCTTTGCTGTGCTGAAGCTTTTTTTTTTTAGTGTACTTTTAGCTTTTGAAGGACCTTTATTATATTTGTTTGTATGCCGTGCTGAGAATGGAACCCAGCGCCTCCCACGTGCCAGGCCAGCGCTGCCCCTGAGCCCCAGCCCAGCCTGTGCTGAAGCTTTTTAGTGGGACAACAGCCCTCCCACTGGTTCTTGATTTTATATCTTGCACTTTGGGGACCCTGCACTTTGGGGACCCTGCAGGAGCAGCTGTGCCTCCAGCTTCCCTTTTCCTGGGAGCATTGCTTCGGCTGTTCTGGTCTCCACTTCCAGATGAATTTAAGGCTTGTTTTTCCGGGTTCTGTGCAGGGTGCCCTTGCTATTCTGAAAGGATTGCGTCCACTCTGCGGTGTTCCTGGAAGTGGGCTCGTGGCAGTGTCCCTTCTGCCTGTCCGTGAACACGGGGGCTTCTGTCCCCTGAGATCTCGTTCAGTTTCCTGGGTGTCATGCGATTCTCACCGCTGAGCTCTCGCCTCCTGTAGGATTTTTTCTTAGGTTATGGTGAGTAGGGTGGTTTTCCTGGTTTCTCCCTGTGCTGCGTCACTGTTGGGGTACAGGGCAGCTGGTGATTTGTGGGTGTCGCTCTCGTCCCCTGATACTTCGCTGACCTTGTTTAGAAGCTCTGAAGCCTCCTGGTGCCGCTCTGCGGGTCCTCCAGGATCGAGGCTCCTGCACACAGCGAGCTGGGCTGCTGCTCCTGTTTGCAAGCCTCTGATTTCCTTTCCTCGCCTGGTCACCCGGCTGATGGCTCCAGGACTGTCTTGAATAGGAGCGGTGACAGTGCACAGCCATGTCTTGTTCCTGATTTTAGAGGAAATACTTCTAGTTTTTCTCCATTAAGTGTGAGGCTGGCTTTGGGTTTATCACCAGTGGCCTTTATGATGTTGAGGTAGGTTCCTTCAATCCCTCGCTTCTCCAGCCACTTTTTTCCTTTGGTTCCGGGGATTGAACTCAGGGGCACTGGACCACCAAGCCACATCCCCAGCTCTGTTTTGTGTTTTATGTAGAGACAGAGTCTCACCGAGTTGCTTAGTGCCTCACTTTTGCTGAGGCTGGCCTCCAATTCATGATCCTCCTGCCTCAGCCTCCCAAGTGCTGGGATGACAGGCGTGGCCACGTGCCTGGATTCTCCAGCATTTTAAACATGAATGAGAATAGATGACTTGACAGAGCAGCAAGCACACAGAACAGGCTGCAGCCGGACACAGACACAAAGGGATGTCCTCACCGAGGAAGTGGTATCTGAACTGAGTTCTGAAGAGCCAGTTGCATTTTTCAGGCAGACGGGGAAGGAGGGTGTCCCCAGCACAGAGATCACGTTGGTGCAGACGCGTTAGAATGTGCAGTAGCCGAGAAGCACAAGGGAAGGAAAGTCAGGAAGGAGGCGGGAAGGGCGGGAGGCCCCGCTGTGAGGAGCCAGGTCTGCAGGGTGGTGGGAACAGGTCCTGGGCATGTGTGTAAACGTGTGGTGACAGTGTCACTCAGGAGTCACCAGCCTACAGAAGGGAACGGAGGTTTCCTTTCCAAAAAGGGTTTTGTCTTTTTGTTGTTATGGGTTTGTTTTTGCTTAAAACCCTGGATTGGGGACATCGTTGTCTGATGCCCAGTGCTGACGATCTTTGGTTTGCTAACCAAACTCCACCAAAAGGAATCTGAATCTGTGGCGTTTAGGAGCCGTGTCCAGGTCATGTCTCTGGTCTTCAGTTTTGTCCGTTTCATTTTGTTTTGTTTTTCATTGATAAAACTCGAGGCTTTAGCCGGGTGCAGTGGGGCACGCGTGTCATCCCAGCAGCTCGGGAGGCTGAGGCAGGAGGATCACAAGTTCAAAGCCAGCCTCAGCAATGGCGAGGTGCTAAGCAACTCAGTGAGACCCTGTCTCTACATAAAACACAAAACAGGCCTGAGGATGTGGCTCAGTGGTCGAGTGCCTCTAAGTTCAATCCTCAGTGCCCCCCCCAAAAACTCAGGGCGTTGATGTTGATCGGCCCTGCAGCTGTTAGAACGTGCTCACCGTGCTCAATATTCCTATGAGAAAAAGAAGCTAATTTAGGGGCCCAGTGACTTCTTTGCCCATTGCACAGGCAAGTATGGGTCAGCTTTAAGTAGCCACTTAGGGAAGAGAGCGAGCCACTGCCACCGTTTCAAAGCAGCTCTCATTGAGTCCGGGTGGCAGGTTTAATCCTTAGTATTCTGTCCCTCGTAAGTTGGGCTCAGAGCATTAGAAAGAAAATTCATGATGTACCGGCCTGTCATCTCTCTCTACCTATGAGATGAGAACCTGGTTTACAGTGTGTTTTCAAAGCTCTAAATGACACATCAATATAGTTTATTTTAAACTTTATGCCATATTTACGATATGCAAAGGGGCACAGGAATCATCACGTGCGATCGGGCACCCACCACATGGCTGGAGAAAATAAGCATTTACGGAGTTGACACTGCCTTTGATTCTCTCTAGTTTTCTCCCCTCTTTCAGTTCCTTCTGAAGGCAACCGCTCTCCTGAATTTGGTGTTTACAATCACCGTTCATCGGGCCAGGCATGGCGGTGTCCACTTGTCATCCCAGCAGATCAGGAGGCTGAGGCAGGAGGATCACAAGTTGGAGGCCAGCCTCGGCAACTTAGTGAGATCCTAAGCAACTCAGTGAGACCCTGTCTCTAAAATACAGGAAAATGTAAAAAAGGGCTGGGGAGGGGGCTCATGGTTAAACACCCCCGGGTTCGCTGCCTGATCCGGAAGGGAAGATAATAGTAACTGTGCTTCACCAGCGTGGCACTGCCGCTGACAGATCCTTAAAGAAAACACAATTTTCCACTTTTAATTCTGATGCAATTCCAAACTCGCAGAAAAGCTTCAAGCATAGTACAGAGAGCTCCCACGTGCCCTTCCCCAGGTTCGCCGATGGCTTGTATCTGGCCAGAATTCGCCGCTAGCACGGTGCGTGGAACCGTCCTGCTGGTTTCAAATGTGTCACTGGCACACGGTGTCGCCCGTGGTCTCCGTCACACCTCCCGTGTGAGACCCTGCGCGTGGCTGCACCGTGACCTCCTCGCTCTGCTGTGCCGGTGCTGTGGGTGGCTGTGTGGGGTCTGTCCTGCTGGTGGACGTGAGGTCAGCCCCGCTCGCCCCCGCAGCGCCTCTGGGAGTGTCAGCTGGTTTATCTTCAGCAACGCGGGGCGAGTTTTCACGGAAGGACGGCTTGGCCACGTGTTGAGACGAAGAAAGCGTGAAGGTGATAAAGTGGAACGTGGCAAGAGCGAACATGTGGTCCAAGGACCCGGGCGTCTGTGCCCCGGAGCGTGTGTCGCAGCCTGTCTCTCAGACGCAGTGTCATGGCCCCGCGGCTGGGCCCGCGCCTTGGATTGGCAGGGTAATTGGCCTTATCCTGTGATTTATATTTATCTTCGCGGCTCGTTGTCCTCGGCTATTATGGGCGCTGTCATTGTGCAGGCTGCGGCCTCCCGTAAACGGGAACAGAGAATAGCTCCCATTGACGTCCCCGGAACAGTCACACAGTTTTGTTTTGCTGATAAAGGAGAAAGCGCTGTGCACCTCATGGTGAGGGGACGTCGCCGTCAGCTCTCCATTCAGGAGCCGCGTCTTTATCCACAAGCGACTTGTCTGTGCGCCCAGATATTGTGATTATTTGGAAAGTGTTTGGACAGGTAGCTGCGGCTTTCACCAAGCAGGTTTGACCAAGCAAACCGCACAGTGGACGGGCACGTCCTTACTCAGTTCTCCAAACTTTTTTCTTTTTTTTGGTCCTGGGGATTGAACCCAGGGACACGCAACCCCTGAGCCACCTCCCCAGCCCGACTTTGTATTTTATGTAGAGACAGGGTCCCCTGAGTTGCTCAGGGCCTCGCTGTTGCTGAGGCTGGCCTCCAACTCGTGATCCTCTTGCCTCAGCCTCCCGAGCTGCTGGGATGACAGGCGTGCACACCACACCCAGCTCTCCAAACTGTTCTTATATAATCCTCAAAAGAAATTGCAGATGAGAAAACTAGAAGAGATGGGAGAGAATCAGCGGCACGAGCAAGGTCTCAAACCCAGACTTCAGTAGCCCTCGGCCAGCGCGTGCGGCTGTCGGACTCGCCAGGCGCCTGTCCAGCGCGGTGACTTTGCCTTATGCGTCCCGTGTCCTCGCAGGTGTTCATTATGTATCTAGGAACCATCTCGATGTCGCCTCCTGTGTGCGAGCACCTGTCCCGGCGGAGCTGGAGCAGAGTCCGGTGGCTCCCGCCCTTGCCAGCAGCCCTGCAGGGCGGGTCTGCGGCCTTGGCCGGGCTGCACGGTTTGCACGGAGTTCGTGCCGTTTGCAGGGGGCCTGTCGCTTAGAAGGCGCGTCACGTAAGGCCCTGGCCTGTGCCTGCTGCTCAGCTGGACCTGGTGGCTCCCCCTGCAGTCGCCCGCTGCCTTCCTCAGCCCTGTTCCCTCGTTCCCGGGGGGAGGGCGGAAGGACCCGCCCGACTCGTATCCCTGCGCCCGGGAAGCGCCGGGTGCAGAAGTGGCCGCCCCCTGCCCTGTGGGGAAGGAGCGCTGGCCCTTAAACGCTCATCGGCTCTGAGGCCGTTCCAGCCACGCGGACCCTCTGGAATGTCATCTTCTCAATCTGCTCTTTTCAGAGTCACATCACAGAAGAGTGAATGGGGGTCCTGGGGTGGATCCCAGGGGTGCTGAACCCCTGAGCCGCCTGCTTAGCCCCCTTTGTATTTTATTTAGAGACTGGGTCTTGCTGAGTTGCTGAGGCTGGCCTTGAACTCATGATCCTCCTGCCTCAGCCTCCTCGTCACTAGCATCACAGGCGCGCCAGCCACCTGGCTCGGCCGCAGTGTCTGACGCACTGTACCTGCGTGCAGGGTGTTTAATCAGGATCCCATTCTCGCGGGTCGACCTGGGGTGGACTGTCCCTGGTCATGTGTTCACATATGAACATGGAAAGTGACGTCCCCTGCACTCCCTTCCCTCGCTCCCCTTGGTCTCATCCAGGGAACTGCTATTCTCCCGCCACCCCTGATTGTGACTCAGCACCCACATATCAGAGAGGACATCTGGCCTTTGCTTTGGGGACTGGCTTATTTCCCTTAGCATGAGAGTCTCCAGCTCCACCCATTTAGTGGCAAATGCCGTAGTTTCGCTCTTCTTCGTGGCTGCATGCTATTCCACGAACAACCCTAGAGAACGTTTTCCAATGACACATCTTCTCTTCCTACCCTCAGGCGCGCCTCGAGGGGCATCTCTGGACGTGTGAGTGACCAGGGATGAACCGGCCCCTCGGGAGTCGGAGCTTCGCTCGGGAACGACTCGGAACCGTGGAGAGTCTGCCATGGAGAACAAGATGGACGGCACAGGAAAAGGCCGGCACAGCCTGGATTTGCTGGACAAGATAGGGACCATGAGGGACTCGGCGGAGCTCATCGACGTGGTGCTGGTGGCCGAGGGCGCGCGGTTCCCCTGCCACCGGCTGGTCCTGGCTGCCTGCAGCCCCTACTTCAGGGCCATGTTCACGTGCGGGCTCCTGGAGTGCCGCCAGCGCGAGGTGACGCTGCGCGAGGTGGCGGCGGAGGGCGTGGCCGCGCTGCTGACCTACATGTACAGCGGGGCCCTGGAGGTCACCGCCGCCAACGTGCAGGCGCTCGCGGGGGCCGCCTGCTTCCTGCAGATGGAGGGCGCGCTGGGCGCGTGCCTGCGCTTCCTGGAGACGCACATGGACGCGTCCAACTGCCTGGGCGTCCAGCGCCTGGCGCAGCAGGTGGGCGCCGAGGACCTGGGCGCGCGCGCCCGGCGCTTCCTGTGCCTGCACTTCGCCGAGGTGGCGCTGCACGAGGAGGTCCTGGACGCCGAGGCGCCGCAGCTGCTGGAGCTCGTGCAGTCGGACGAGCTGAACGTGGCCCGGGAGGAGAGCGTCCTGGACCTGGTGCTCAGGTGGGCGCGGCGCAGCCCCGGGGCGCGCGCGGGGCACCTGGCGGCGCTGCTGGGGCGCGTGCGGCTGGGCCTGGTGGACGCCGCCTTCCTGAGACGCGCCCTGGGCAGGCACGCGGCGCTGCTGTGCGACGGGCGCTGCGCGCACCTGCTGCAGGACGCGCTGGCGGCCGCGGCGCCCCCGCCGAGCCGCCCGGCCCTGCGCTACGGCATGGAGACCACCAGCCTCCTGCTCTGCGTCGGCAACGACGCCTCGGGCATCCGCTCGAGGCACAGGAGCTACGGCGACGCCAGCTTCTGCTACGACCCCGTGGCGCGCAAGACCTATTTCATCTCGTCGCCCAAGTACGGGGAGGGCCTGGGCACCGTGTGCGCCGGCGTTGTCACCGAGGACAACACCCTGGTCGTGGCCGGAGAGGCCAGCGCCGCCCGGCTCTCCAGGCAGCCGAACAGGAACGTGGAAATCTATAGGTTGGTATCAGCGGGACTTCGCATTTTGCCTTGAGCTTAGCAACCGTAGGAGGAAGTGGTGATGAGGGTGCTCACAGCTGTCACACGTGGTCTGTTGGGCGACCAGTAAGTCCCAGGAAGGATGCTGTGGAGGCCTGATGTGGCCACGCTGTCATCCCAGCGGCTCAGGAGGCTGAGGCAGGAGGATCGCAAGGTGGAGGCCAGCCTCAGCAATGGCGAGGCGCTAAGCAACTCAGTGAGACCCTGTGTCTACATAAAACACAAAATAGGGCTGGGGATGCGGCTCAGGGGTCAAGTGCCCCCGAGTTCAATCCCTGGGACCAAAAAAAGTAAGAAAAAAAAAGTTTCACGGTTAACCCGGGCTATTTTTTCTTCCCGGTTTCAATTCTGTGTTGAAACAAAACCCGGCTCGGCAAGTCCGTCGGGGACGCGTGCTCCGCGGCCTCGGCGGGGTCACTCCGCCCGGCCTGTGTCCTCGGTCCTCCGGTTTCTCAGCCTGTCTGGGGAAGCCGCGGGCGCTCTCCGTGCGTTCCCGTGGCCCCCGGGGCCTCGCTGAAGTCGCGCTGGCGCAGACTCCGCGCCCCTTTCTCCTGCAGCAGCCCCTGCGCGTGAAGGCGCCGAGGACGTCCCCGCGGTGCTGGGCCCTGGCTCCCAGCGGGCCTGGCGCCTCTGCGCTCCACGGCGACCTGCAGACAGGCGCGCCCTGTAGGCGGGACAGGCCTGCCCGGCGCCCTGCCGCAAGCCAGGCGTCCCTCCGGGAAACCGAAAGTCCCCCGTGGTTAACTGAGGTGTCGCTTGAAAACCACGCTCCGGCCAGACGCGCCGCGCTGCTCAGATCCTTCTCGTTTCTAGGGGGCGCCCTTCCCTCCGTCCCCAGGTTGTCCTGGGGGCTCCGGGCCCACTGTCTAGACTCCTGAGACGTTGGGCTTCACCGTCCGTGAGGGCCTTCGTCCCTGTCCACCGTGATTGGAATAGAGAGACTGCCCGTGGCCACGAGTAAGACCAAGGGTGACATGAGCCATGTCCTGGGTGGCTGCCCCGCGCCCTCCTGCACGTGGTCAGGTTCTGGGCTGGACTCTGGAAGGAGCCGAGGGGCCCGGCATCCCTGCCTCCCGAGGCTCTTCCGGGACCAATCAGGATCCATGGAGACGCCCCCGCACCCTGCCAGCCCGCGCCTGCGCACGAGGCTTCACGCGGTGCTTCTGACCCGGTTCTAAGCCTGTTAGGACGGCAGTCCTGAGAACCCACCCGCGATTTCTAATAACCTACATCACAGCCCGTGAAGATCCTGAGTTGAGATATTTTCAGATTCTCTGCCCTAAAACCCTGTTGTTCTTAACATCATTTTATTGACACTGGGGACCGAACCCACAGGGACCCCAGCCCTTTTTGTATTTTATTTAGCGACAGAGTCTCCTTGAGTTGTTGAGGCTGGCCTCCACCTTGTGATCCTCCTGCCTCAGCCTCCCGAGCCTCTGGGACTACAGGCGTGCGCCGCTGCACCCAGCTCCCTGTAATACTGAAATGCATTTCTTGTTCACAGAAGGAGGCTGATTGGTACTTCTTGTTTCTTTTTACTTATCCTTTTCTGGCGAAATTGAAAATGGATCTGCTGAAAGCCCTTCCTGTTGTTGACTCTGCTGTAATCAGGCGCTGCGAGCCTCGCCCTGAGCGCTGCTGTCCCTGTGCAGCCTGGAAGCTGCGGGGGCTCTGGGTGACAGCTCCTGCCATGTCTTGTTCACGGTTCCTTAAAAACCAGAATGTGGCTCCGCGCGGCTCGCTCGGGCTGATGCTCTCGCCCCTCCGAGTGGAAGGGCCGGGTGTCACTGCTTTGCTGGGAAACAAACGAGCCTGTGCCCTGGGCACTGTCTTCAGCTGCCCCCTGACCTGGGTTCTCTGCCTGTTAACCCCCAGGTACCACGAAAGAGGAAACCGGTTTTGGGAAAAGTTATGCACGACGGAATTTCGGGAGCTCTACGCCCTGGGCAGCGTCCACAACGACCTCTATGTGGTGGGAGGGCAGGTGAAGGCCAAGCGCCAGTACCTGGTCACCACCTGCGTGGACAGGTACTCCATGGAGCAGGGCAGCTGGAGAAGGGTGGCCCCGCTCCCGGTGCCGCTGGCCTGCCACGCCGCGGTGACCGTGAACGATCTGCTCTACGTCGTCGGAGGCTGGACCCCGCAGGTGGCGGCATTTCTTGTTTCGTTTGATTGTTGGTGTTGTTTGTTGTTTGTAGACGACACGTGGCGTTGCCTTCGCGCTCGTGCGTGGGCACGATGGGGACCCTGACTCCACATGGGAAGTGACGTAGGAAGCCGTGCACCCAGTTGGCACGGCGGGGCTGGCCTGGCTCTGCTGAGGGTGGCCGAGGCCGCTGAGCACCGAGGGGGACTCACGTCTCCATAAAGTGCCTTTTTTAAAAAATATTTTTTAGTTGTTGATGGATCTTTATTTTATTCATTTATTATTTATATGTGGTGCTGAGGCTCGAACTCAGTGCCTCACACATGCCAGGCAAGCGCTCTGCCACTGAGCTACAGCCCCAGCCCATAAATTGCTTTCTAAGCCGGGCACAGTGGTGCCTGCCTGTAATGCCTCAACTCAGGAGGCTGAGGCAGGAGGATCGCAAGGTGGAGGCCAGCCTCAGGAACTTAGCAAGGCCTTAAGCAACTCGGTGAGACCCTGTCTCTAAATAAAATATAAAAAAGGGCTGGGGAGGGGGCTCCGTGGTTAAGCACCCCTGGGTTCAATGTCCAGTACCAAAAAAGAATGCCTTTTATGGCACAAAATATAAATGGAAGGTTTTAAAGTGATAAAGCAACTTGGGGGACGGGTTTTAAAGGCCTCATGTGCCGTCCCGCTGTCCCTCATGCTGCTTCCCACCCTGCTGACGGTGCACGACACTGCTGAGGGGTTCCCTGGAGGCGGCCCTGGAGTGGAGGCAGACGCTGGGCCCTCCTCCGGTCCTGCCTGTTGAGTGGCTGTGTGACCTGGGCAGTTGCTCATTTAGACTCCCTGTCCTGAGCGGGAGGCCGGGAGAGGGTTCTGTGTGCGCGATCTCACGACGCGGTGCCTGCAGACACGTGTGCTGGGCGCCAGCAGACGGAGGAGCCGGGTCCTGTCCACCGTGAAGCCTAGCGGAGGGACGGAGCCGAGCAGAGGAGCCAGCGGTGTGGCCACGGCCGCCTTGACCTTCTCTCAAATGTCCTCCTGGGCCTTAGGCCCGCACAGCTGCCCACTGGCCTGGCCTTTCAGTCTTTCTTTTGCGGGGAGGCAGCACGGGGGATTGAACCCGGGGCCCTTGGCCACCGAGCCCCCTCCCCAGCCCTGTTTTGTGTTTATGTAGAGACAGGGTCTCACTGAGCCGCTCAGGATCTCACTAAGGGGCTGAGGCTGGCCTCCGCCTTGGGATCCTCCTGCCTCAGCCTCCCGAGCTGCTGGGATGACAGGCGTGGCCACTGCCATGGCCTGCAGCAGATCTGTTGTGCCTGTGTTATTTCTCATTTCTCCAGATTTGCCTCATGATGACTAACAGTTCTGCATTCATTTCATAAACTCGAGGTTATTTATTTATCGTGGTCCTGGGAATCGAGCCCAAGGGAGCTCCGCCACAAGCCACCCCCAGCCCTTTCTGGTTTTATTCTGAGACAGGGTCTTGCTCATTTGCTTAGGGCCTCACTGAGTTACGCAGGCCTTGAACTTGCCGTCCTCCTGCCGCAGCCTCCCAAGCCACTGCGCCCATCCCGACCTTGCCGTTCTGGACGTCAGACCTGCTCTAAAAACCCAGACTTCGTGCTCAACGGGGTTTTTATTTGCGTTGTGTAGATCCACAGGCCGCGCGGCCTTCACCAGCTCGCAGCTGAAATTCACCAGGTTGTTTGTAGCTAGACTTTCCTAAGACGAGCCTCGCGCAGCCTCGTTCTGCGCGAATAAGCTCCAAAGACAGCGAGCTTTTCTTTTCCTGGAGATTAAGTCCTCAAGGTAGAAGGAAAATCAAAACAACAAGGCGCTTGTCGCTTCACAGCCTGTGGACACAGCGCGAGCCAGCGAGCTGTGCGGCCGCGCTGGGTGCATTTGGTCCCTGAGGCGCTGGTGCCATCGCGAGGCACCTGGGCTGGGGGGCACCCGGGGTGTTTAACGTCCTGAACTGACACTAACTCGTAAGTGTAGCAGCTACTGTTCCTGCTGAGCAGCGGGATCCACTGGATCCACTGGAGCGTTCTCGGCTCCGCGTCTAGAAGGTTCCATGTCCAAGATACACAGGAAGCACTATCCCAGCTGAAGGCCACAGACGGAAGCCACTGACAGGACTGAAGTCCCTTAACTCATAGTGTCTCTTGTCATTAAAAATGACATTTGTGTCAAATGTGAATAATTGTCACTAATCCACGTATCCTGACTGTTCAGTTCCAACTACGCGTGTGTAAAGACACTGGCGCGTCTTGGCGACTCTGTTACAGAACGTGTTACGAAATAAAGAAAAATAAGCCGGGAGGTGGCTCAGTGGTTGAGCCCCCCTGGGTTCAATCCCCAGTCCCAAAAAACACCCAAAGAAAATCGCCTTATGAAGTATTAAAATAGTTGCTCAGAAACCTTAAGATCCACAGCCGTGCTGTGTAACGACACAGACTCGGTGCCGTGTGTAGGGCTTTGCCGTGGCCTCAGTGTTTACGAAAAAAGGCTGGAATTCTCACTGTCAAGATCCCGTTCAGCCGGGTGCAGTGGCGCACGCCTGTGATCCTAGAGGCTCAGGAGGCTCAGGCCGGAGGATTGCAAATTGGAGGCCAGCCTCAGCAACAGCGAGGCCCTCAGCAACTCAGCGAGATCCTGTCTCTACATAAAATAGAACCAGGGTGTGCTGCAGCTGAGACGCACTCCTCCCTGCTCTGTTGGCATGTCCACCTTTGGTCCACCTTTCCCTATAGCATGTCTGTCACATTTTTACAAACAGGGCTGGGGAGGGGGTCGGGTCAGGGGCCCCTGGGTTCAATCCCTGGGACCAAAAAATAAAATAAAAACATAAAAGCGCAGCTGGCCTGCCCTGGCTGCACCGCTAGCCCCAGGTCACAGAAGGTCGAGTGCTGGTCGCCCCGAGGCCCCGGGTCGGGTGTGTTGGGAGTGAGTGGCCCTGGTCCTGCGTGGCTGGTGGCTCTAGTGGCTGTCCTGTTCCAGGTGGACCGGCCCGACGAGGAGCCTGACCGGCTGAGCAACCAGCTGTGGCAGTACGACCCCAGCCGCGACCTGTGGCGCGAGCGGGCGCCCATGCGGTACTCGAGGTACCGCTTCAGCTCGGCCGTCGTCCACGGCGAGATCTACGTCCTGGGTGAGCACCTTGGGCTCGGTGAAGCTGGGGCGTCCTCCCTCTCGTCCCCTCTCTCGTCCCCCCGGCCACTGGCCAGTGTGGTCAGGGAACCAGGGTGTGCAGCCCGCTGTCCTTGTGCTGTGAGGGGCCACGGTGGCCGAGGCCTCGCATAGGTCACGCCGACCACCATCCACCTGCTCCACCCAGTTGCTGTCGAGATGGATCCAAATGAGTCCATCTGATTGCTTTTTTGGGGGGCACCAGGGATGGATCCCAGGGGCGCTGAACCCCTGAGCCCCTTCCCCAGCCTTTTTGATATTTTTTTTAGAGACAGGGTCTGGCTGAATTGCTTAGGGCCTCACTAAGTTCCTGAGGCTGGCCTCCAGCGTGTGATCCTCCTGCCTCAGCCTCCACTGGGATGACAGGTGTGGCCACCACACGCAGCAGAAATAATGATTTCCTTTTGGGTAAATGACATGGGGCAAGACACCTAAGAGACACTCGAGAGCTTACGCGTCACGGCGTGGACAAATGTGGACAAACGTGGACAAACGTGGACAAACGTGGACGAATGAACGGACACAGACTTGAAAGGTCTGCGTGAGTGAAATAGGAAAAAAGTGCCCCAGGACAGGGCGGCAGGAGGACAGGGAGGAGGACGGGGTCAGCAGCCGTTGGAGGGGGATAGAGCTGGTAGCTGGACAGCAGGAGGACAGGGAGCGCGTGAGCCCGAGGGACGCGGCTGCGGAGCGGTGGTGCAGTGGACCAGGCGCCCGCGACAGGCCTGTGCGTGAAGAGTGAGGAGAATCAGCCGGGCGCGGGGCCACGCCTGTCACCCCAGCAGCTCAGGAGGCTGAGGCAGGAGGATCACAAGGTGGAGGCCAGCCTTAGCAAAAGTGAGGCCGTGAGCAACTCATGTTCCCTCCACCAGGAGGAGGGCAGGGGGCTGCTGTGCCCTCTGGGCCAGAGGCTTGTCCTCCCCTGGCCCCTTCCTGGAGGGATGGGCCATGTGGCCCGGGCACCGGCTGTCCTGGTGCTCAGGAGGCCCTGCCAAGGACTGAGCCCCTCCCGCTCCAGGCCTGCAGTGGCTCCAGGCCCTGCCACCCCCCTGGCTCTTGCCGGGTGGACCCGGTCCCCTCGGCCCTGGGGGCTGGGGCCTCCCACTGTGAGTCTGGGCCACAGGTCAGGTGTCCGGTGACCGTTTCCTGGAGCCGGCCTGACGCCTTGCCCTGTTGGCACAGCCCAGCCGCGGGCCCCGGGGAGTCTGTGCCGGGGTTTCATGTCCCCAGGCCCCGTGGCCTCCTGCTCTTGGCTTCCTGCTCTGTGTCACGTAGACCCTGTTTACACCACGGCCTGTTCTGGGCCTGGGAAGAGGCGGCCAGATG
>CM053416.1:249792-269458 GCA_028644305.1 Xerus rutilus
AGTCGCCTCCGAGCTCAGCAGGTCCCGAGTCAAGTGTAGAAGGTGAGCCCGGGACCTGTGTGTGGAGGCCGTGGCCCGTCCTCAAGCAGCCCCGGCCTCCCGGCCTCCCCTCGTCCCAGCGTGGCCCCCGCATGGGAGTGACCGCCCAGCACACTGGTTCATCCGACCCTCCGCCTGTCGCCTTGGCTCGTGTGGGCGCTGGGCTCGGCTTGCGGAGTGGGACGCCCTCCCCGGCTGCCGTCCCGCAGCCACACGCCAGGGCTGGGGGTCCTGTGGCAGCTGAGCTCAGGCAGGGGATCTCGGCCGCCTGTGGGGGCCAGCAGCGTCCCCACCCGGCTGTGCCCGCGGCTCTGCTGACGGTGGCAGCTGCACCACCTGAGCCCGGGGCCGCGGGAGGCCACGAGGGAGCCTGGGGGACGGGCCGGGGCCACACGCGGGGACGCAGACCACCCCGGGGCGTTGGTGGCCGCAGCCACGCGCCTTTTTGTTTTGAAGCTTTTTTTTGAAATGTCCCTTTTGACTCGCGTCTGTCCTGCAGGGTGCATGTGAGCGGGGCACGCGGCGGGACCTCGTGGCAGACGCCAAGTGTGCCTGTGTCCCTCCCTGAGCGGCTGCGCCCGTCTCCGTAGCGCGTCCTGTCGCTTAAATACACACACGGTCACGTCACACGGTTTGCGTGTGACATGCTCATGACTTACGTCACCCGCGACACCTCGATGTTCCTGTGGATGTTCACACATGGACGTGACTCCGTCCTGCAGGCCGTGACTCCGAGCGCGAGGCCGGCGCGGGGCCTGCGGGGGGCGCTGTGGCCCGTCCCCGCCCCAGGTCGCAGTCCGGCTGCTGTGACCCTGTCCTCGTCCCCTGACGGTTGGAGCGCCGCCCTCCATGTGTCCTCTGCCAGGACACCGTGCCCGCAGGGTGACGTGCAGGGCGCCGGGGCAGGGCCTGGCCTCACCCCGAGGACCTGGGGCGAGGCCAGCACCTCCCGCTGCAGAGCACGCTGTGCGGACAGGTGGTGAACCGGGGTCACACGGGGACAGAAAGCCTCAGCCTCGGTGAAATTCACTAAAGCAGAAAATGACACTGAGGAGCTGAGACGGGAAGAGTCTGGAAGGAGCCTGCCCAGGGCGCGCAGCCCCAGCCCCTGGGCCCCCGGGTGACCCTGGTCTCCGCCTCCGCCCTGTCGTCCCCCGGGCCGGGCCCAGCGAGCACAGCTCAGCAGCTTCTGCAGATCTTTTTTTAGACACGAGATAAACACGCCAAGGCGGGCGCGGCCTCGTCTCCACATCCACGTCCGAGCACCGGGGCCCTCGCAGCAGGCGCTGGTCATGCACCGAGCCTCAGGGGCGGCCTCCTGGCCTCTTCCGCCTGGAAGTCCCTGGCGGGCGCCGGGCAGCACTGGAGGCTGGCCTGGGTCCTGCTGGGGCCTAGCACAAGGCGGCCGGGCTGCTGAGCCGGGCAGGCCGACCTGAGGACAGGTGGCCCAGCACAGGCCACACCAGCAGGCTCCGCTGTGGGGCCCGGGGTCCCCGCATCCTTAAGAGAATGACTCCCACAGTCAACCAGACGCCCTAGACATGAGTTTTGGGTTTTTTGGTGCCACATTCTGCAGAACCGCTGGTGGTGGTACTGGAGATTGAACCCAGGGCCAGAGAACCACCGAGCCACATCCCAGCCCGTTTGAAAATTTTTTATTTTGAGACAGGATCTCATTAAGTTTATGAGGCTGACCTCCAACTTACGATCCTCCTGTCTCAGCCTCCCAAAGTGCTAGGATCATAGGCATGTGCCACTGTGCCTGGCTCCTTTTTATATTTTATTTAGAGACAGGATCTCCCTGAGTTGCTTAGCACCTCGCCGTTGCTGAGGCTGGCTTTGAACTCGAGATCCTCCTGCCTCAGCCTCCCAAAGTGCTGGGAGGACAGTGCTGAACCTGAAGTCTGCCCTTTCCTAACTGGGAAACAGCCATGCAACCCAGGGGGCCGTCCTTGTAATGAGGAGGGGTAGAGCCCACAGGGCTCCGCTAGCTAATGTTGCTAACGGTCGCAGCCCAGCGGATGTTCTAGTGGGGTTACCTGCACGTGCAAACCCGACGTTCTCGCCGTAAAGGCCATTCAGGTGTGTGACCCAGTGTTGGACCTGTGGAACCCAGATCGTGCAGTCTCACACAGAGAACACCACGATTAAAGGTGGCATTAAGCCGGGTACCCTGGCACACGCCTGTCATTCCAGCAGTTGGGGAGGCTCAGGTAGGAGGATCGCGAGTTGGAGGCTAGCCTCAGCAAGTTAGCGAGGCCCTAAGCAACTCGGTGAGACCGTGTCTCTAAATAAAATCCAAAAAAGGGGCTGGGGAGGCGGCTCCATGGCAAGCGCCCTGGACACATCCCTGGTACCAACAGCAAGGAAAGTGGCCACCCCCCTACCACGCATCGCTGTTGCTGGGCCTTACTTAGCAGTAGCTGCAGGCGAGAAAGGGGAGTCCGCCCTGTGGAGGCTGCTGCCCGCGGCGGAGCTTCCGATGGTGACCAGCCCGCCGGCCGTCTCTCTGCAGGTGGGATCGGCTGCGTGGGTCGAGACAGGGGCCAGATTCGGCAGTGCCTGGACGTGGTGGAGATCTACAGCCCCGACGGGGACTTCTGGCGGGAGGGCCCCCCCATGCCGAGCCCCCTGCTGTCCCTGCGGACCAACGGCAGCAGCGCGGGGACGGTGGGCGGGAAGCTGTACGTCTGCGGGGGATTCCACGGAGCAGGTACCGGGCCCTCCACCTGGGCGCCGTGGGTCTCTCCCTCAGGGACCTGGGGCGTCCCAGAGCGGCACAGGCACGGCCAGAATCAGGCTGCGGGAGCCCAGGGGCCTGAGCAGCGCCCCGACCTCCGCACTCAGCCTCCCAGCCACCGAGTGCAGCGTCCACCCGGCAGCCGTGCTGCAGGCGCAGTGGGTTCTAGTTAATCATGCGTCTGGCGCACGGCGGACACTGAACGGCAGGCGCTGAACATGAAGAGGGAAACGGGAGAGGAGGGCGAATGCCTGGCAGGGCCAGAGGGGAGCCGGGCGCTGGGGCCCACGCCTGTCATCCCAGCGGCTTGGGAGGCTGAGGCAGGAGGATCGCAAGGTGGAGGCCAGCCTCAGCAACTCAGCGAGGCTCTGTCTCTAAATCACATATAAAAAGGGCTGGGGGTGGCTGGTGGTGGGCCGCTCCTGGGTTCAGTCCCTCGTGTGCAGGAGGCTCTCTAATCGTGGCCTCACCGGCAGACGCCGTAGCCAGGACACACGGGGAAGCCCGGCCCGGGCGCTCACAGCTCCAGAGAATGCGGCCAAGCACAGCGGGGGCGGGAAGAGGCCCGCGAGGCTGTGCGTGCAGCCCGGCGACTGGGCTCCTGTGGTCCTGCCTTGAACTTTGCTTCTTGATTCAAACAAACCTTGGGTAACGAGGCGTCTTCCAGATGCGCTGGGAGGCTGGGCTCCGGGCCAGCGCGCGCCGGCCAGGGGTCCTGGACGCAGGGGCGACGGCGTCACGGGCTTGGAGGAAGGAAACGCGCCTCCGCGGACTCGTTCACCTTCTGAAGGCCGCTGTTCAAACAGTGGAAAGAGGGGCGGGCGCAGGCCTGACGCTGGTGAGCGTGGGTGGCGGAGGCCGCCTCGTGCGCTGCCCGGGGCTCCAGTGCGCACACCAGTCACGGCTCACGCTGGGAAGTCCCTGGAATGGAGGCTCCATTTTTTCTTTTCTTTCCTTTTTTTTTTTGTACTGAGGATTAAACCCAGGGCTGCTTAGCCACTGAGCCCCCTCCTCAGCCCTTTTTAGATTTTATTTAGAGACAGGGTCTCACTGAGTTGCTTAGCACTTTGCTGTGGCTGAGGCTGGCCTCTACCTTGTGATCCTCCTGCCTCAGCCTCCAAAGTCGCTGGGATGACATTCGTGCCCTGCTCACTTTTATTTGTTCTTCAGAGAACTTTCCAAATAGGTGTTGTTTTTTTTAAAAGAGAAACAACCGTGTTGATGTCTTTTTCATCTCGAACATCACGTGCCGTGCTTGGGTAAAGGCTGTAGTCAGTCTAGCATGGAAACAGGAGGCCTGGCCGAGCCAGAGGCCTGGCAACTGCAAGACCTGCCCTGGAGGGAAGGATCTGAGAAGAGAAGAGAGGGGCCCAGCGTCGGCCCCCTGCGCCGGCCTCTCCTTCAGCTCTGGTCCCCTGAGCTGCCCTCCATCCCCAGGCCTCCCACGGTCTCTCGGCCACAAAGGCCAGAGAAAACCAGAACCAGCCCAGGCCCCTGGGAGGACGGAGGAGGAGTGTCCGAGGGGCCGGAAGAGGCTCTGCTCGGCCTCGGGACGTGGGTTTTCTTTCTGAAATGCTGAGGCCGAGGCCGTGCAGCCCGGCCTGGCGAACAGGCGCCTGAGCTCCCCTCGGCCCTAGACCCAGCGCTCCAGGGGCCGTTTCATGCTTCGGCCCTAAGATGGCAGATAGTGTGGATCAGCTAAATGAACAGTCACTGGGACGTCACGCAGAGGACAACTGCGGGACAGCGGACCCACGGGAAGCCAGGGTCTCCCCAGACCCAGACAGACCCGCATCCTTCCTCCTGTGGCACCTGCTGTCCCTTAGTCAGAAAACCAGTCAAGAGGTTAATTCTTTGCTGTGGTAGTTGATCCAGTCAGAATGATTTTGAAGCCCAGTGTGGTGGCCACGCTTGTCATCCCAGCACTTAGGGAGGCTGAGGCAGGAGGATCACAAGTTGGAGGCCAGCCTCAGCAACGGCAAGGCGCTAAGCAGCTCAGTGAGACCCTGTCTCTAATTAAAACAGAAAACAGGGCTGGGGATGTGGCTCAGGGGTCGAGTGCCCCTGAGTTCAGTCTCCAGGACCAAAAAAAAAGAAAAGCAACAAGAAGAAAACTTGGAATGAGCTGGAACAGTGGCCACGCCTGTCATCCCAGCAGTCGAGAGGCTCAGGCAGGAGGATTGCAAGGTGGAGGCCAGCCTCAGCCACTTAGCGAGGCCCTGTCTCTAAATAAAATATCAACAGGGCTGGGAGGTGGCCCAGGGGTCCAGTGCCCTGGATTCCGTCCCAGGTGCCACAGAAGAGAAGAGAGAAGACAGGGCGGTAGGTGACACCTAGTGGCAGGAACCTGTTCCCAACTAAGTACATCTAGGAGGTGACGTCACTGTCACCCTAGGGACTTAGGGACACTCTCCTGTGCCCCTGGTGGCACGCAGGGATCTCGCCCCTCCAGGGACCACGCCAGCCCTGGTGGTGACCCTGGTGACCCTGTCTAGACCCGCTGCCATGCCCTCGGGGTGGCACCCGTCTTCGTCAGCCTTCGCTGCTGTGACTGAAGGACCCACCAGCAGAGCCGCAGGGGGACGGTGCGTCTGGGGCAGGTGCGAGGCCTCCGTCCGGGGGTGACGCGGGCGTGGGGGGCACAGTGGCTCGACGTGGCACCAGGAGCGGAGCCTGCCCCTCCCACCAGGCGCGAGGCGTGCCCTGCGGTCCCCACCCGGGCTCCACCTCTGTGGCACTGTCGCGCACATGGGCTCCCGGGTCACCTCCCAGCAGCACCGCGCACGGGGGCCAGTCCTCGGTCCCGCGGGCCCTGGGGCATCGCAGGCGCGGAGCCTGGCGCGGCCGTGGCGGGAGCGAGGCCCTCGAGAGGCCCCCGGACGACCCTGCCGAGCAGCTGGACTCGCTGTGCAACGTGTCTTCACCGAGTCCCCCGAGGTCACAGCCACACAACCCTAGGGACCCCGTCACAGAGACACCCGGGCGCGGTGCTGAAGGAGCTCAGTGACGGCCAAACGGCAGCTGCTAAGTCACTGGGACAACGGGACTGGCGAGAATGTCACTGTGACCAGGCGAGGCCAGGTTCAGGGAAGGGAAAGCACACGCGAGCTCGGGGACCTCGCGATGGCCAAAAGGAAGTCAGTTGTCAGAGACGTAAAGGGACTCGAACCCGAGACAGAGAAGCCTGCCCGAGAGGGTGGTCACCGGCCACATCGAAAGTCATAACCGGACCTGCCGGGCGCGATGGCACACGCCTGTCATCCCAGCGGCTGGGAGGCTGAGGCAGGAGGCTTGTGAGTTGGAGGCCAGCCTCACAGCAAGACCCTGTCTACATAAAACACGAAACAGGGCTGGGGACGTGGTCCGTGGTCGAGGGCCCTGAGCTCAATCCCTGGGACCAAAAAAAGAAAAAAAACAAAGGTCTTTTAAAAAGTCGCCCGTCTGTCCGGGAGCCGTGCGATTTCTTTGCGGGGCCGCTCGCCACTGTGACTGTGGGGCCTCGTCTTACGGTTTATTATTCATCCACAACCCGCCTGTTCCAAACATCGGCAGGAAGAGGGAAAGCAGCATATGAAACACCCTGCGTTGGGCGCAGTGACGCACGCCTGGAATCCAGCGCTGGGGAGGCTGAGGCAGGAGGATCGCAAGTCGGAGGCCAGCCTCAGCAACTCAGTGAGACGCTGTCTGTTGGGGTGTAGGTGTGAGATGTCTCCCAAAAGCTCACGTGTGAGACAGTGAGCGTTCAGAGATGGCACGACGGGGCAGAGCGTCTTAGCAGAGCCAGCGGAGTCAGCGCACTGATCCTGACAGAGGCCACGCAGGTGGGGTGTGGCTGCAGGAGGTGGGTCGCTGGGGACGTGCCTTGGGGGCATGTATCTGGTCCCTGGTGAGCAGAGTTCCTGGTTCCTGGTTGTCCCGTCCTGAGCTGTCTTCCCGGTCCCCACCTGTCTTCCACCTGGGGCCCAGAGCCACAGAGTCGGCCCTGCGGTCGAGACCTCTGGTCATGAGCACCAGATAAACCCACGTGGTCCCCGTCACCTCTTCTGGTCCCATCAGTGAAAGGCTGAATGAAACACTGTCTCAAGTCAAAGTGAAGCCGGGCGCGTGGCGCACACCTGTAATCCCAGCGACTCTGGAGGCCGAGGCAGGAGGATCACAGATTTGAGGCCAGCCTCAGCAACTTAGCAAGACCCTGTCTCAAAATAAAATACGGAAGGGACCCGGGATGTGGCTCGGTGGTGAAGCGCGGCTGGGCTTGATCCCCAGCACCAGAAGAGGAAGACGCTTCCCGGGACCCTCCCCTCGAATGAGCCAGCAGAGCCGGTAACAGCGTCCTGACTGCGGGGTGTCAGGCTCCGGCCTCCTGCTGACTTCAATGAAGTCCCCGGAGGCCTTTCTCTCTCGGGCAGAACCCGACTGGCCAGGCCGAAGAGCACAGCCCGAGCCCTGGCAGCAAAAGAGGTGGGACGGCCCCGGCAGCCGCCCTGAAGCCCTGGCAAGTTCCGGTCCAGCCTGGCCCCAGCCCGTCCCTGTCCTGTGGGGTGGGCGCCCTGCTCCCGCTGGAGGCCGGCTGGGCCCTCCTCCTCCGTCCCTCTCACAGTCCCAGCGTTGGGCCAGTCAGCCTGTCCCTCTGGAGACCCAGGAGGGGCAGAAGGCTAGGACCCTGGAGGATCGCAAGGTGGAGGCCAGCCTCAGCGACTCAGCGAGGCCCCGTCTCTAAATAGAATAGAAAAAGGGCCTGGACGTGGTTCTGGGGCTAAAATGGAACTAAGGCCGATGTGACAGGCTGGAGCCATGCAGACCCCACCGGCGTCCTGAGTACGAGCTCAGGAGAAACTCGGTGGCCTTGGGAAGGGGGCACTTTGACCTGGTAGGTGGGACTGTAGGTAGAACCACCACGGAAATCAGCACGGAGGGGCCTCAGAAGGCTAGGCGTGGGGCCACCAGGTGACCCAGCTACCCCACTCCTCAGTACCCATCCTGAGGAATGAAAGTCACCCTGTAGTGATGACGTGCACACGGTGTTCAGAGCCGCTCAGTTCACAAGGGGCAAACTGTGGAGCCAGCCCAGGTGCCCTTCGGATGGGTGGGTCAAGAAACTGGTACGTACACAGTGGAATATTACTCAGCCATGAAGAATGGAATGATGGCATTTACTGGAGAATGGATGGAACTGGACACTGTTATGTTAAGTGAAATGAGCCCAAGTCAGAAGGTCAAGGGCCATACCTCTTCTCTCACAGGAGGAGGCTAGAGAGGAAGGAGGCCAAGACGGGTGGGTCAGGGAATCCCATAAAATCACAGGGAGACCAATCAAGAAAAGGTGCAGGGAGGGGGATGTGCCGGGGGTGACGCTGGCCAACCTGTGGCACTGTACTGTGGGCCCCCGTGGGCACCCATGAAAATATGGGGAGATGCTGGCAGCTTAAGTACCTAAGGAGACATTTAAAAACAAACCAATTACCAAAGCACCCACTTCCGGAATGTGGGCGGGGCAGACTAGGGACTGCGCCCAGGGTGCTTAACCACCGAGCCACCTCCACAGCCCTTCTCAGTTTTTATTTGGAGACAGGATCTCACTAACTTTCTGAGGGCCTCTGTCAATGGCTGAGACTGGCCTCCAACTTGCAATCCTCCTGCCTCAGCCTCCTGAGCCTCTGGGATCTTAGGCGGGCACCACCCCACCGTACACAGGGGAAAAGGAATTCTGCATGTGACAGAAGCAACTCTCAAATGTGCCCTGCGGCTTGGTTCAGCGGCCTCTTAGCACTGCGGAAGGTTTTGGTGTGAGGTGCGAGGCTGGCCTCCTTCTCTACGTGCAGCTTATGCCCTGGGATTTTTAAAATATAAACCACATGGAAAGATCCAAAGCATCTCCCGCTCCCCCAGCTGAGAAGTGGGTCAGGCTTCTCCTGAGGGCCGTTGCTGCCCGGCCCGGCCCAGGCTGAGTTTGTGGGTCCGTCTCGGCCGCGCTGATCCTGTTGGGCCGTGCGGTCGGTTTCTTTGTCTCAGAAATTTCACAGAAAACTGACCCAGATGCGCGAGCCAGCCTGTCCCCCCCCGTCGGTGGCCCTGCCATGTCCCTCTCTCTGCTTCAGACCTGCTTTTTCTGGAGTGTTTAGAATAAGCCCAGACTCAGGCCATATCACCCTGGAGGCTCCTCGCTGGTGTGGACGTGGACGTGCCCAGCGGCACCGCAGAGGCCACGTGATGCCTCGTGACCACCGGTGCCCGTTGCAGCCTCCGAGCCAGAGGCTCTTCCGTGTTCACTCAGATGCCGACGCTCACGCAGCCGCAGGCCCTGAGGCCACCCAGCTTCCTGCACCAGCTGCCTCGTCTGCACGTGGAGGACGTGGTCAGTCTCCCAGGGGATTGTTCAAAGGTTTAATTGAGATGCTACATTTAAAGTGCTTGGAACTACCCGGTAACTCCTCGTTCCCGGGAGAAGCCCAGACGCACAGAACCCCCTCTGCAAACGTGGATCGACTCCCAGATTCTTGTGTAATTTGGCTTTTGGTTTTTGAGACATGGGCTCTGTTGTCCAGGCTGGCCTCAGACTCTTGGGCTCAAGCGATCCTCCTGCCTCAGCCTCCCCAGGAGCCGGGACCCCAGGTGCCACCATTGCACCCGGAATCTTCTGGTTTGAAATGAATCGTGCGAACGCAGCTCATCCACTTTGCAAATCAGGAAGGTTGACTTGGGCGTCCTCGAGGCATCAAGTAAAAGGGGCGATGTCCTTGACTGGACACCACAGAGCCGCAGGTGACAGCAGGGAGCACTTCTGCAGCAAAGTGGCCAGTATGTCACAATTCCTGTCCCCCAAGCCCCAGGACCAACCAGCCACACCCCAAAACACCTGGGAGTGGGGTCAGCTTCCTGGGGCCTTGGCAACGCGGTTCCCCTGACCAGCCGAGGCGGCCCTCTGGCCGGGGGTGGTCCCCGAGCTGAGGACACCAGACGGAGCAGAGGCCGCCTGACTCGGCATCCTCGCTCTCCACCACTGAGACGGAGGACGGGCCGCGGGCTTGGAGGGAGGCGCCCCGAACGCTGCACCCCCCACGCAGGGGGAGCAACACGGGGCCTGGGTCTCTGCACAGGTGACGACTCCTGTCCCCTGCGTCCCCAGCCCGTTAGACCACGCCTCTGTCACACCCTTGCCGTGTTCTGGATCTGGAATGTCCCCAGAGGCCCCGTGTTGAAGGCGGTGCTGCGGGGCGGGGGCGGGGCCTGCTGGGAGGCAGGCAGGTCTTTGGGGGCGTGGCTTGGGCCCGGCCCCGCCTCTGCACTTGCTGGTGGCCCAGGGTGAGCACCTTCCTCACCACTGGCTCCCACCAGGATGGACTGGGCCACCCCAGGCCAGAGCCACAGGGCCCACCATCCATGGACCGAAACCTCGGAAACTGAGCAAGACGAACCTCCCCCTGTAAGCTCCTCACGTCTGGTATTTTGTCACAGTGACAGAAAGCCACGAATCGGCCAGCGGGCACATCTCTGCACCCCTGAGCCATTGTCCATCATAAAGCTGTCCCCAACTGTCCTCGGGGTTAGCTCCAGGACCCCCACAGACGCCTCAAACTTGGTATGTTCAATCCCTTGCATACGATGGCCAAGTACTCGCATGGAACCTGGCGCGTCCCCTGTGTAGTTTACTGACTGGTGATGCTCAAGACGACGCGTGTGCTATTCAGATTGTGATACTGGCCAGGCACGGTGGCCACGCCTGTCATCCCAGCAGCTCAGGAGGCCGAGGCAGGAGGATCACAAGGTAGAGGCCAGCCTCAGCAATTTAGTGAGGCCCTGAGCAACTCAGCGAGACTCTGTGTCTAAAATACAAAACAGGGCTGGGGACGGGGCTCTGGGTTCGAGCCCTGGTGCCACAAAGACCAGGTCAAGCTGCCCTCCATGGAGGCCCTGCGTGGAGCCTGGCGGCCTCGTCAGCTCCCGTAACATCAGGAGCACTGTGTCCACCCCGCGGGCCTTTGTTCAGTGGTTGGTTAGTTGACGCGGGTGCTCGGTGCCTTGTGCAGAGGGGTCAGTGCGGCTCGTGCCCCCAGGTGCCACCGCTGACGCCTCCTTGTTTGTGGGTCCCAGATCGCCACGAGGTGATCTCCAAGGAGATCCTGGAGCTGGACCCCTGGGAGAGCCAGTGGAACGTGGTGGCCATCGACGTCCTCATGCACGACAGCTACGACGTGTGCCTGGTGGCCAGGATGAACCCCCGCGACCTCATCCCCCCGCCCGCGGACCTGGTGGACTGAGCGCGGAGGCCGCTGCCCCGCGTGCTGACGAGCGTGGCGTCCACGGCGACCTCTGGGCGACGCGGCCCTGCAGCTGGCAGGGTGGATGAGGTGGGGACACAGGTGACAGAGCCCTCTGGCTGAAGGGGGACGAGGAGGCCATCCCGGGGTGCAGGTGACGTCACAGGGAAGGCCGAGCAAAGGCCCTGAGGCAGGAGGCCCAGGCACTCCAGCCTGGAGACCGTGCCCCACCCGCTCAGCCCCCAGCGCAGCACCAGCCCCGCGAGTTGCCCGTGTGCGCCAGGGACATGGGGGACATGGGGTCCGCCCATCCTGCCCTCGTGTCTGGAGGCCCAGCAGCCGCTCCGGGAGCTGTCCCCTGGGCTTCCCAGGACACACTGGCACTGCCCCGGCCGCGACGGGCAGGGGTGGTGGGTGAGCCCCGGATGTTCCCAACGTGGACACAGCTCTTCAGCACAGACTGGGACGGTCGTGAGGTCCCCTGTGTCCCCATTGCAGTCCCTGACACTTGGATGGCTCTTTGGGTGGCCAGGACAGGACGGCATTTCTAAGATACGGGGCTTGGTCTCCGGGCAGGTCTGTGCCTTGAGTTAGCATGAGCTCATTGTAGCCGGGCACCGTGGCACTCGCCTGTCATCCCCAAGGCTGGGGAGGCCGAGGCAGGAGGATCACAAGTGGGAGGCCAGCCTCAGCAACTTAGCGAGGCCCCCAGCAAGGCAGGGAGACCCTGTCTCTAAATAAAGAATCAAAAGGGCTGCGGAGGGGACTCGGGTTAGGTGGCCGTGGGTTCAACACACGGTGCCCCCCCAATAAAAAACCCACCTCCTTCTGCTCCCGACTGGAGGGTCACAATCTGCCACTGCCTTTCCTGCCGCGAGGACTCCTGCTCCCGTTGCCAGTCTGGGCTGGGGACAGGCCCCGGGGTCCCCGCCCCAGCCCCTCCGGGCATCCCCGCTCCTCTCCACCTGCCAGAACGTTCTACCGGCTTCCCCATGGCCCTGGTCGGGGAGGCCGTGCGGGGGTCACGCGGGCGCCCCTCTGGAGGTCCTGGGTTCTAGGTCCTCACCCGGCTCCGCTGCTCAGCCGGTCGCCCCTGTGGCGCCCCCAGGCCTTGCTCTCCTCTGTGCAGGACGAGCTCAGAGGCTGCGTGAGGCGGGCGGAGACGCTGGCCGAGTGGTCAGGCCTGAAGCGACAGGCAGGCCTTCGCCTTGTGTACCCGGGACGGAGCCCAGGGCCCTCGACCACGGGGCCCCCTCCCAGCCCTTCTTCTGTTTTATTTAGAGACAGGGTGTCGCTGACTTGCTCAGTGGCTGAGGCTGGCCTCCACCTTGGGATCCTCCTGCCTCAGCCTCCCAAGCTGCTGGGATGACAGGCGTGCCCGAAGCCCAGGACATTGCTTTGATTTTAATGAGCATTTCCCAAAATAAAGTTGCGCAAAACAGGACCTGGCAGTTCAGGGGCTTTCTTAGGATTTCAGAAAGGGATCCATCCGAGCAAGATCTGCGATGGTCTCTAACTTCCCGGGTCGATGCTGGGCCCCCAAGGGCTCCGTCCTGTCAGAGGAAAGGCAGGGAAACAGGGTGGAGCAGGCGAGGCCGCCCACCTGTAAAAGGCAGGATGGGGCAGGACGCAAGCCCTGCCTGGGGAGGCCCGGCGTGGAACCTTCCAGAAAGTGCTGAGGGTGACCGAGCCGGGTAGTGACCTCTGCCCGGGACCCAGCAGGTTGCTGCCCAGCTGGTCCAGCCCTGAAGGGGGCGCCAGGGACAGTCAGCCTTGCCCTGGGGAAGCCCTGCGCTGGCTTGCTTGGCGCTCACTGTGACAGGGATCCCGGACGCTGTGCTGGGACACCGGTAGGAAGTCACCCGCCTGCTGGGGCCAAGACCGCAGCTGAGCCACACGGCTGGGCGGCTGTGCCTGGACACCCTCGCCCCACACTGAGCTGAAATAAACCTTCACTAACAAAAGTCGCGTGTTTGGTTTCCTTGCAACGCAGGTCGCGTCTGCGGCCGGCCTCCCGAGCCTCGGAAACGCAGAGGGGCAGGGCCGGACCCGCCGCGGAGAGCAGCACAAGCCACAGGCCAAGGGCTGGCAGCGGGTGGCCCCTTGGGGAGTCCAGAGAAAGAGGCTGCGAAGGCCACAGCCAGCAGTCGGTCGTCTCCCCAGCAAAACAGGCTCACACAAGCCGGCACGGTGGCCACGCCTGTCAGCCCAGCACTTTGGGAGGCTGAGGCAGGAGGATCTCAAGGTCAAGGCCAGTCTCGGCCTGTCTCAAAATTTAGAAGAAAAAATTACAGAGCTGGGAATGTAGCTCAGCGGGAAAGTAAAGCACCCAGGGTTCAATCCCAGCACCGCAAAAAAACCCTAAAAATTACAAAACAATATGAACACTGATAAATGCTGGGGGGACGCGGAGGGGAACCCTAGGCCGGGATGCGCCTGCCCACGGCCACCGTGGAGATGAGCAGCGGGGGCTCCTCCAGAATCTCACGTGAGAGCCACTTCACGATGGGCTGGGCCGGGGCTCGGCTAGAGCTCGCCTGGCACGCGGGAGGCCCTGGGTTCGATCCTCAGCCCCTCACGTAACAACGAATAAGTAAAACGCAGGCCTTTACGAGCCAGCGCTCGGCGTCCACCCAGAATTCCAGTCGGCTCCTTGAGCGAGTGCCGGGTTGTCAGCACAGATCACAGTGGCCAAGCCCCGACTGCCGCCCAGCGTCCCTCCACAGGACAATGGGTGACGCTGTGCCATTTACACAGGGGGTTTCTTCAGCCACAGAGGAACCAACATTATGTCATTTGCAGGAAAACAGATGGAACTGGAGTCCATAATGTTGAGCACAGTGCGTCAGGCTCGGGAAGAAGAGCGTCACAGCTTTTCTCCGACAGGTGGAAGCTCAGGCGGAAAAATGAAAGCAGGAGGGAGGCATCGGGGTGTGGGGGGAGCGGACGGGGGGACAGGAGGGACAGCGAGTGGCACGGATCACACTTGTGCGTACGTACAAACAACCCCAGTGAGATGCACCATTCTGTAAAACAAATGTGCACCATTAAAAAAAAAAAAGGTCGGGCATGGTGGCTCACACCTGTATTCTCAGTGATTCAGGAGGCTGAGGCAGGAGGATCGCAAGTTTGGGGCCAGCCTCAGCCACTTATCAAGGCCCTAAGTAACTTAGTGAGACCCTGTCTGTAAATAAAATATAAATAGGACCGGGGATGTGGCTCAGTGGTTAAGCACCCCTGGGTTCAATCCCCAGTACCACAAAAAAGAAAAAAACAACATTCCATATGGGAGCATATAAATCTGCCTTTTTCTTTTTAACACCTGCATAGTATTTCGCTCCAGGTATAGGCTCCTTTAACAAGTCACCTAAGTTACATATTCCGATTATTTCCTTCAGGTGGCATTTTGGTGGGCGGTGGGGGGATCTGGCCTTCCATAGACTCTGGTATCAAATTCCTAGCTGGTGGGGGTCAGTGCTTAGAAGGGGGGCTTCACATCACACTTGACTTTGTGTCGACGCTCAGGACCCAGGACGATCCTGGCAAACCCCAAAGAAGGCCTCGCGGCTCTGTGCACTGTAATCAGCAGGTAGAAGGGGCATTTCTTTAACCATCCCCTTCAAGGACACCCCCCAGCAATAACCTAACTTCCTCCCACTGGGTCCCCCCAGAGGCTCCGCTGCCTCCCGACAGCACCACAGGCTGGTGAGAAAGTCCTCAACACGTGGGCCTCTGGGGACATTTAAGCTCCAAACCATAACAACATCAGAAGGTCAAGTAAGTCCCAAGTCAGATCATCCTGTATAAGAAGACGGTCCAGTGAGCCCAAGGCGGGGGACCAGCTGGACAGGAACACGGCCCAGAAGCAGCTCAGAACAGAGCAGGAGGAACCAGGTGCAGAGACCCAGTCCAGGAGCCCAACAGCAGCAACCGGGGTTTCCAGAGGGGACAGACGGGCAGGACTGGCCCAGGGCGCGGCGGGCTCGCCTGGGGGAGGAAACCTCCTCCAGCAGGAGGTCAGGGCCACGGAGGCCCCTGGCCAGACATTGCAGAAGTTCCCGGGGCAGTGAGGGCCCTGCGAGCCCAGTCAGGGCTCATGTCCTGCCCGGAGAGTGGCTCCATCGGGGCCGCGACGCCATTCCCGAGTGAGGGCGTTGGGCTGATCCGGGACGTCGCTGTCCGCCCCGGCCTCTTGGCCAGCAGGGCCCGGGACGGCAGGTCGTCTCAGGGGAGGGTCTCCGGGAGCCCCAAGCCAGCGCACGGGCCAAGGGCCCAGCGGGAGCCCACTGGAGACGGGGTGGCAGGCCACTGCTCAGCTGGCTTCTTCACCACCCAAGACACAACGGGGCCGCGAGGCCTGTGAGCCTTTGCCGCTTTCTCCGGGAGCAACAGAAAGGAGCTTCCAGGAAAAAGAGGCAGTTCAGAAACAAGGCCCAGAAGCAGCCAGAGAGGCTGGACGGGTCCAGATGAGATTCCAGGACCTGAGGACGGGACTCTGCCAGTGCAACCGCGGCGCGATGATGGATGAAGAATTACACAGCGCGCACGCGGGGGCCCGGTCGCCGTGCACTGCCCGGCGCGGAACGAGTCGATTCACACGTCATAGTATCTCAGCACCACAGAACACAGCCACAAGGCTGAGGCAGGAGGATCGCAAGGTGGAGGCCAGCCTCAGCAACTCAGCAAGGCCCTGAGCAACTCAGTGAGACCCTGTCTCTAAATAAAATACAGAATAGGGCTGGGAGGGGGCTCAGTGGTTGAGCGCCCCCGAGTTCAGTCCCCAGATCCCCCCAAAAAAGGATAATTTAAGGTATGAGAAAGGGGAGGTCAGAAGGCCTCAAAGGTTCTTAGCCTGACAGACTCTGGACCAGGCGGGGCCTCGGCTGAGGTGACAAGGAGCCCGCTCCCCGCAGCGCACAGGTCACGTGCTCCCAGGGGCGGGTGCCCGGCTGGGCCCAGCTGCGCCTGGAGAGGCCTCCGGGCTGGATCACTGCCCCACCCCTGCGGCTTGTTCAGGGGACCCCGTGTGGCTAGGAAGGCCAAGGGTCAGGAAGAAAAGGGACCGTAATTAATTGGCCATGAAGTGACTTATTGATCATTTGCTGTGATAAAGCAGAGCTGCCGGATCCCTTCACCCCGAAGGCCCTGCCTGCTGCGAGGCCGGGGCCGCTTCTCCCCTGGGCTTCCTGCCTACATGACCAGGTCAGTCCACGGTCACCCCGGTCAGCGGGTGGGGACAGGGAAGCCGCCATCTGTCTGGGCCTGAGGAACAGCTTTTCCCAGGAAGCCCCACACTCTCTGCCTAGATGTTTTTCTATTTTTATTTTTTGGTCCCAGGGATGGAACCCAGGGCGCTTCACCCCGGAGCCCCTCCCCAGCCCTTTTTCGATTTTATTTAGAGACAGGGTCTCACTGAGTTGCTTAGGGCCTCACTCAGTGGCTGAGGCTGGCCTCCAACTTGCGATCCTCCTGCCTCAGCCTCCCAAGCCGCTGAGATGACAGGCGTGGCCACCGCTCCCAGCATCTGTGGCTGGATGTGAAGCCAGTTTTCCCTTGATCCTAAAGCCTGAAGCTGAGCTGGTCCCGGCTGCCATGCGCTTTAGTTTCCAGTGTCTGCTTCCTTCACCAGGCAGGCCCTGGAGGCTGGAGGGAGGCCAGCCCAGGGTGGTCCCCAAGCTGGGGGAGTGGCTACGGGCTTGGTCCCTCAGGACCCGCCATCTGCCTGTGCCAGAGGGACAGACAGCGCGGCAGGCCCAGCCGGGGGAGGGAACAGGCCTTGGCAGACATTTCCTTTCCAGCAAAATCCGCAGGCCAAGCCTCTCTGGAGACAGTCGGAGGCAGCTGCCGTGAGTGCCGTCCTCAGTCTCTGCCCGCAGCCCTGTCCCCGTGAGGCCACCTCACGACACTCTGCAGGGACCCGAGACCACCTGCCCACCTGCCCACGTGCCAGGACAGCCTGGAGGCCAGCTCTGCGCCACCCGCACGGGAGTCCTCGCCAGGCAGGGGACGCGGTCCCCGCAGTCACCACAGCACAGGACCCTGCGCGGGGCGGTGGGACTCCCCGCAGCCGTCCCTGCCGCGTCCAGACAGGAGGGAACGTGTGCACAGGGAGGTCAGAGGCCAGTGCAGATAGGCGTGTGCGTAGAACCTTCTAGAACAGCACACGGGACGGGCGCGACGGCCGGAGGGGAGACGCCTTGCCGCTCCGCGTGCGTCTGTGTCAACTGCCGGGCTGTCCTGCGGTGGCTTCGCCGTGGCTTTTGCCCGTGTGCACACGGGAAAGTGAGTGCCCTGCAGACGGGGTGACCAGAGCCCTGAGCACGCGGGCTGGGACGTGAAGGCTGCCGCCTGGGGAACCCGCTCGGCGGGTCCTCAAAACAGATTAGATGAGTATGACCTTACGTTGCGGCGATTCCCCTGCTGGGGACGCTCCCGAGAGAACCCAAAGTGGGGACAGATCTGTTGGCGGGTATGCAAAGCCGCGTGTTTACAGGGGCCAAAGGGCAGGCGTGAGCCAAGCTTCCATCAGCACAGGAACAGAGAGGCTGGGCCTCCACATGTGCCAGAGTGCGACTCAGCCTCCAAAAGGAGGGAAGTTCTGCAGCCCGGCGCAGTGGCACCTGCCTGTCATCCCCGTAGCTTGGGAGGCTGAGGCAGGAGGATCGCATGTTGGAGGCCAGCCTCAGCAACATCGAGGCCCTGAGCAACTCAGCGAGACCCTGTCTGTACATAAAACACAAAACAGGGCTGGGGATGTGGCTCAGTGGTCGAGTGGCCCTGAGTTCAATCCCCGGTACCAAAAAAACCCTCACAGGGACAGAAAATAGACCGGCAGGTCCAGGGGCTGGTGGAGGCGGAACAGGCAGCTCATGCTGAGTGGGGACACAGTCCCAGATGGCCAAGGTGAAAGGATTCTGTGGCGGCACAGCTCTGAGAAGGGACTTCGTGGCCCTGGACTGTGCGGGCCATGGTCAGTTTCATGTCCTACCCGTTTCCACACAGAAAGTCCGTCCTCGGTGACACATTCTGCAGGGTGGAGGCAGCCCGGTGCTCCAGGCGCCCTCGCCCGACACGTCCTGGGCTCCCAGATGGGAGGAGAGTCGCCGTCCCTGTGGTTCTGAGGACCCAGAGCTTCCCCCTCACGACACCTAGGGCTCCTGTCACCAGCACAGTGACAGATGATCCCCGGGAGGCGCAGTGGCTTTAAAGGCAGGCGCGTATCCCACCCACCGTCACCAATGTGACCAACTAACGCCCAAGGTGCTGGCGCCCGGCTGGTGCCCAGCTGCACTCACTGCACACCAGGCACGTCACAGTGTCCTGGGGCAGCGAGCCACCACCTGCAGTTCCCACTCCCAGGGCCACCACGGGCCCCAAGGGACCCCCAGTGCCAGGCGACCTCTCTTGGCCCAGGAGCAGGCGCTGCCCTGGCCTGTGGGTCCCTTCAGCCGACGGCGGGACGTCAGGGCAAGGTGGGACTGGCCCAGGGCAGCCGGGCAGCCAGTCTCACGGTGTCCAAGAGCAAAGCCCCCTGTGTGGCAGGACACGCAGTTTAGATGCAGCTCCAAGTTGGGGGTGTGAGCTGGTGACGGGTGACACCAGTGAGGTCAGCGTCCATTGGTCATGTCCCGCGAGCCGCTGTGACTGTGCCTGGGCCTTTCTCGGCCGTGTCCCTGGACCTCTGCTCCCCACCAGCTGTCCCGGTGTTGCTGAGCGGGCTGGTGACCGGTGGCCCTCAGCCCCTGGTCCACAGGAGCAGGGTGGCCGAGCAGGTCCAGCTGCCGTCCCTCGAGGCCCGCCTCCCGCTGAGTCCCGGCGCCCAGGCCTTGCAGTGCCGCTGTCCTCCCCTGTGCCTGGCAGACAGGGCCACTGTCACCCGAGGACAGGCCGGGGACCTGCCGTCCACCAGCACAGCACCCAGACCACCTGGCTGCCCGGGGTGTCGCCCTGGCGGTGTGCCAGATGGATGCCCACTGCACGTGGCCACCGCGGCCTCCACAGGTCTGCACTGCAGGCCGCCAACTGCGGGGACCAGGAAGGAGGGAGGCCCAGGGACGAGAGCCCCTGGCCTCCCCTTGTGTTCGGGAAGAGGCTGTGTGCACGCCGCACAGAGGCCAAGGCTCCTCTGACCCAACGGGATTCCGGAGTCGCCATCCCTAAAGAAAAAGGGGACCGTGACACACATGTCCCTGTGTCCCCCAAACCTGGCCAAGTTAGAGGGACCACGAGAGGAAGCCCTGGCCACGTGTCCGGACGCCTGCTCTGTGCCGCACACGGGGAGCTGAGGCCACATGGTGTCCTGATGTCGCAGACAGAAAGCTACTCTTATTTATTTATTTTGGTCCTGGGGACTGAACCAGGGGCCCTCGACCACTGAGCCACCTCCCCAGCCCTATTTTGTGTTTTATGTAGAGACAGGGTCTCACTGAGTTGCTTAGCGCCTCGCCATTGCTGAGGCTGGCCTTCAACTTGCAATCCTCCTGCCTCAGCCTCCCCAGCTGCTGGGATGACAGGAGTGGCCACCGCGTCTGGCAAGCCAGGTTTTCCTACAGACTCTAGAGCAATCAAACCAGGCACACACATCACCTGGTGGAGGACACCTTCCGGGCCCTTTGCAGGGACTGCTGGC
>CM053416.1:269958-334105 GCA_028644305.1 Xerus rutilus
GCTCTTTGTTAAATTTAAGGTTGTATCTTTAGCATTTTTCTGCACAGCGTTACTTACTTTCCGTGAACGTCATGTCTGCGTGGCTGTGGGAGTACCAAGCCACGAGTACCAAGCCACGAGTACCAAGCCACTAGTACCAAGCCAAGAGTACCAAGCCAGATCACTGACTTAGAGAAACCTGCGCTCAGAACCGGTGTCTGTCACTCACTGGCTCTGGGTGGCCCCTGCAGCTTAGACCTCTTTATCTATAAAATGGGGACAGAATGACAGGTACCTTGTCCAGGTTCCTGAGAGGCCTCAAAATCCTCCTCCCAGTGTGAGGCACGTAGCAGATACTTAACAAATGGAAGCTGTTGTTATTGATAGTGGTGGAGAGAGAGCAGGCTTTGGTACCAGGATGGAACCCAAGGGCACCTAACCACAAGCCCCCTCCCCAGTCCTGTTTTGTATTTTATTTAGAGACAGGGCCTCGCAGAGTGGCTTAGGGCCTCGCTTAAGTGGCTGAGGCTGGCCTCCAACCTGCGATCCTCCTGCCTCAGCCTCCCAAGCCATTGGGACGACAGGCGTGCGCCACCGCTCCCGGCGGGGTGCAGGAAGGATCTAGATGTTTGTTCCCAGCATGTTAAGAATTTGCACCCGGCCTGGCCCGGTTGTTTTTAAAGGCGGGCTTTCCTCCTCCGTGGCCTCCTCCCCGGCATTTCCCCTGCTCTGTGTATTTTCCTAAGCCGCTCGACATCCTTTCTGCTGTTCAGCCGAGATGAATAAACAAACACTGGGCCCGGCTCGCACCTCTGGGTTGTTCCCGGGTCCTTGGTGTTGGAGGTTGTGCTGCCCAGAGCCTCAGGCTGTGTCCTGGGCTCCATGTGGCCCAGGGCTCGTGTCCCAGAAGGGCCATCACAGGATCAAAGGGCACGTGTATTGTCACGCCTCTGACGGAGGTGGCCCCGGAAGGCTGTGCCCAGCACGGCCCCAGCAGCCCGTGCCCACCTGGCTGCCTGGCTTTGGTCCTTGGAGCCAAGGGAGCCGGGGTGGAGGTCGCCCGGCTCCCGCCTTTGTGGCCAGTCTCGTTCCTGATGGGAAGGCGGCTCTGTCGCCAGCGAGTCCTGGCCGCGTCCACTGCCCCCTCCGCCAAACAATGGCCACATTGAGGCCCGTGTCGTGTTTTCAGTTATTAAAAAACGGAGCCGCCTGTCTGCCTGGGACTTTCATCTTGAGGCTTTTCTTCCCTCCCCTTCCCCCAGCTCCCGTGCAGGCCCAGCTCCCGGATGTGGGGGTTCTGGGGGTCCCGGGTCGGCCGTGACTCCCCCCAACAGCTGCAGCCTGCGGGACTCCAGCCCTGCTATGGCCGGGGAGGCCCGGAGAAAAGCGGAGGCCGGACTTCCCTGCCTCCAGCCGTCCTTCGGACTTGGCAACAACCATTCTGTTTTACGTGACCCTGGAGGGGAGGGCCTGTCCCCTGTTGTCCGTCTTTACAGTGGGTCCACTGGCTCTGTCATCGAGGTGCGGGGTCGGCCTGAGGGAGCCCACGTCTCCCTGGGGCCTCCTTGCCTTTGCCCTCAGGCCGTGGTTCCTGTGCTGGGATGCAGGACACACGGATCTGGAGAGCAGCTGAAGTCCTGAGCGGGGACCTCCCGCGAGCACCCCAGGTCCCCAAGACAGCCAGGCGGGTCAGAACACGGTGACTCCAGTGCTTGGTCCACGGGGACGTGCTCAGGGTTCACTAGAGAGTTGGGAAGTAGCCCAGGGCCGGGAGCCAGGCCCCCTAAGCACACTGGACGCTGTCCCCCCCCTTGGGCAAGGCCACCGTGGGCGAGGCCACCTGAGGGAGGCTCCTGCTCTCTCCTGGCAGGAGGGCCTGGCACCCTTCTGCACCTCCCCAGCCCTCTGTGTATTTTAATTAGAGACAGGGTCTTGCTAAGTTGCTGAGGCTGGCCTCCACCTTGTGATCCTCCTGCCTCAGCCTCCCGAGCCACCGGGATTATAGGTGTGGGCCACCGCGCCAGCTCTTGGGCTTCAGTTTTATTTGTAAGGAAGCAACAGAGACACTGGAAGCTCCGGTGGGTCAGGAGTCGCAAGAGCAGAGACTCCAGCACCGGAGTGCTTGGGCGTGGAAGCTGGCGGCTCTGACCTTTGGGTTGTGACCTTGGGCTGGCGGCTGAACCACTTTGCGCTTTTTCTTATCTGTAAAATAGGGACCAGAAGTGGATGTGTTAGGGCCGCGGTTGTGGCTCAGTGGTGGAGCGCTTGCCCAGCACGCGTGAAGCACTGGGCTTGACCCTCAGCACCGCATGAAAATAAATGAATAAAAGAAAGGTGTTGTGTCCATCTTTAAAAAAAAATTTTTTTTTAAAGCAGATGTATTAGCTGGATGTGGTGGCGCAACCTGTAATGCCAGCAGCTCGGGAGGCTGAGGCAGGAGGATCAGGAGTTGAGGCCAGCCTCACCACCTTAGCGAGGCCCTGAGCAACTCAGTGAGACTCTGTCTTTAAATAAAATATCAAAAGGGCTGAGAGGGGGCTTGGGGATTAAGAACCCCTGGGCTCAATCCGTGGACCCAAAAAAAAAAGGGTCCTCAGGCCTCAGCCGAGGGTCTGCTGGCCTTGGCGGCGTTGCCTCCGCTGCCTCCCAGGAGGGCCGAGCGCACTCTTCCATCTTGACGAAAACCCTGGCTTTTCCAGAGGCGCTTCTTTGACCTAATTTGTCTGGAATCCTCATCCCCCAGATCTGGCTGCGTCTGCGTGGCTGGGTCACCGTCTCCAGGGGAGGCCCTTCCTGGAGCTGCGAGAAGGCTGGAGAAGCCCGGAGGCCCCGTCTCTCGAGGAGTTCCTCGGTGCATGACGATGACGTGCTCTTTCTTTTTTGGTACCAGGGACGGAACTCAGGGGCCTCGACCACTGAGCCACATCCCCAGCCCTATTCTGTGTTTTATGTAGAGACAGGGTCTCACTGAGTTGCTTAGCACCTCGCCGTTGCTGAGGCTGGCCTCCAACATGCAATCCTCCTGCCTCAGCCTCCTGAGCTGCTGGGATGGCAGGCGTGCGCCCCCACCCAGGCCACTTCTGTCTGTTTTTTAAGCAGCAAAACCGAAAGGGCCCTGCGTAGGTGCCAGACCTACTTCATCAGCTGCTACACGGCCTCAAGGGGCACAGGGGGATCAGGGCACAGCAGCCACCAGTCTGTCACCTCCTGGCTGTGTGAGCCTGGGCGGGGACACACTTCCTCAAGTCTCTGTGTTCATTCTCAAAATAGCCCTGCCAGCACCTGAGTGGCAGAATGGCTGAGGGCTCGTGGGGCCCAGGACGTGGGTGTGTGGGTCACACCGACAACAGGGGTGTTCACTGCCGGGGGGGCGCACGCCCCTAATCCCCGTGGCTTGGGAGGCTGGGGCAGGAGGATCTCAAGGTGGAGGCCAGCCTCAGCAATAGTGAGGCCTTCAGCAGCTCGGTGAGGCCCTGTCTCAACATAAAACACACAATAGGGCTGGGGAGGGGGCCCAGTGGCCGATGCCCCTGAGTTCAACCCCTGATCCCACCCACCCCTCAAAAATTGTCAGTACTGTCGTCTGCGTGGAGCCTTTGAGTCCCAGATGGACGCCATCCACAGCGTTGGTGTCTTGACATTATGTCACCTGGGGGCCTGGGGCCTGGCTCGGTGGCAGAGGCTCGCCCAGCAGGTGTGGGCGCTGGGTTCGATCCTCGGCTCCGCGTAAAAGGAAATGCGGGAGGTCTGTGTCCATCTGCAGCTAAGACGGAGGTTCTGCCACTTGGGGACATTGTGGCCTAGTGTGGCCACACCCTCTGTGATGCTCACACAGGACGGAGCCCGCGGGCACGTCCGTCCCCAGGCGGTGCTTGCACGCGGTCAGCACATGAGGGGCCACAGCGAGCGCCTGTTCACACTTGGTGACGGCTGTGCCTCCGGGGAGCTCCCGACGGGGACACGGCCATGCTGTTGAGGACAGGGCGGGCCGCGGTTGGCGTCTGGGATCCTGTGCGCAGACGCGGGGGACTCTCTCGCAGCCTGTGACAGCAGAGTCACCTGAGACAGGGAAACTTCGCTGAAGGTGGAGTGGCCACACCTGCCATCCCAGCGGCTCGGGAGGCCGAGGCAGGAGGATTGCAAGGTGGAGGCCAGCCTCAGTAACTTAGCAAGGCCCTGAACAACTCAGCAAGAAATAAATAACCAGGGCTGGGGACACGGCTCTGTGGCCGAGTGTCCCTGAGCTCAGTCCCTGGTCCCCCCACCCACGAGCCTGCTGCTCTTTTTCTTGCTCTGAACACGGTCGATGGCAGTGTCCCGTCCAGTTGGGACGTTGCACGAGCTCCCGGGAAACAGGCCCGAGACAGGCCAGAGGGGAGGGGCAGCACCGAGGCCTGGCCAGGGCGGCTCGGTGGCTGCGAGGTGCCAGGGCTCTGCACACCTCGGTGGGTGGCTGGGAGCAGAGGCGCTCAGGGTGGCTCTGCCCGAGGGCCTTCTGGAGAGAGGCCCGGTGTGGCCCAGCCTGGGCACGTCTTCCTAGGAGGTTCGAGCTGCTGTGGGCTGGCGGTCGGAGGCTGCTGGCCTCAGGCGTTTTTGCCTGGGTATTTTGGTGGCTCAGGGTTGTTGCTATGGAGTCTTTATATTTATCGTAAAATAACCGCTCCTATTCCAGTTTGGGAAAATAACAGGAAGGAGCGCGAGGCCGGGGCGGGCGCCTCCTGGAGGCCTGGGAGGCTGGGGCAGGAGGATCGCGCATTCGTTTTTATTGTTTAAATTTACCCTTTTTTCTTCATTTTTACTTTCAATTTTTTATTTATTATTTTTAGTCACACGTGACAGCGGAGGGCACGCTGACCTGTCCCTCGTACATGGGGTGTGACCCCCGTGCCTGTGGGTGGACCTGGGGTGGACTGTCCCTGGTCGTGTGTTCACATGTGAATGTGGAAAGTGACGTCCCCTGCACTCCACGGTCTTTCCCGTCCCCTCCCTTCCCTCAATCCCCTTGGTCTCATCCAGGGACCTGCCACGCCCCCCTTACTGTGAGTCAGCAGCCGCATGTCAGAGAGGCCATCGGGCCTTTGGTTTTGGGGATCGGCTTATGTCACTTAGCACAACAGCCTCCAGCTCCATCCATTTATCTGCAATTGCCATCATTTCGTTCTTTTTCATGGCTGTGTAATATTCCACTGTGTATCAGCACCACAGTTTCTTGATCCGTCCCTCTGGTGAAGGGCACCCAGGTTGGCTCCCCAGTGTGGCTATTGTGAATCAAGCTGCTATAAACACTGATGTGACTGAGGATTGCGAGTTCAAAGCCAGGCTCAGCCACTTAGCGAGGCCCTGAGCGACTCAGTGAGACCCTGTCTCTACATAAAACACAAAACAGGGCTGGGGATGTGGCTCAGTGGTCGAGGGCCCCTGAGCTCAATCTCTGGGACCAAAGAGGCAAAACAAAACAGAAACAAACGCAAAAACCAGAAGAAAATAGAAATGACCCGTAATGTCACCGGTACAGACCCCACGACCACAGCTGCCGTCTCGGTGGCTTCTGCTTCCTGCCAGCAGGAGCTGGGGCAGCGCTGGGCATGGGCAGTGCTGCGGCCCGTCCTCCTGGGGACAGAAGCCAGGCCCGTGGGCACGTGGCCCGGGAGGGCTGCCCTAAAGCCAGCCAGGGGCACCTGGGCACCGTGTGGGCATCATTTGGGGACACAGCAGTGGGGGGATGGCCTCGGCCCTTGGTGTGGTCACAGCAGAAGGAAAGACGGGGTCGCGGCTGCGCCAGGGCAGGGACTCCCGAGAGCCCCCGAATGCTGGCGGGTCCCCGGGACTCTCTGAGGCGGCCGAGTCCTCCGCTGGCCGAGGTCCCTGTCCTGGGGACGCCGCAGGAGCAGGCATGGCCCCCCGGGAGAGGACGGGCCTCCGCGTGGACAGCGGGCCTGCCGTTCAGTGAGCACCTACTGGACGCCACGCAGCCCTTGCCCTGGGGTGGAGGCCGCAGCCTCCGACCCGCAGACCCAGCCAGCGCCCGGCGCGGGCGTCTGAGCCCTGAGTCCCTGATCTCAGTGACAGGGGACAGACAGGCCACCCAGCCCCACACGGCCCCCCCCCCGGGCTCCGGAAACAGCTGGAAACCCAACGCCCGGCTCAGCCTCTGTCCTCGTCATTGCTGGAAAGGTGACCGCTCCAGTCCTGAGTCACACGGTGGCCCAGACCCGGGTCACCTGGGCGCCTTCTGGCGGGAGCTGCTGTGGCCGCCCTCCTGGGCCAAGAGCTCGGCTGTGTCCCCGGGGCACCGGGCCTGGCAGGCCATCCTGCCGGATGTGGCCGAGCCTCGGGAGCTGCGAGGGGCTCCGGGCCTGCACCTGGGCTCCGTCCTCCCTGTGGCGGCCCCTGCCCCGCGGGCACCGCGCTGGTGGACAGGGCGCCTGCCCAGAGCGTGGGGTGTCCTTGCTGCTCGTTGTTTGTTTGGCACTGGGGACGGAACCCGGGGCCCTGAACCCCTGAGCACGTCCCCAGATTTTATGTAGAGACAGGGCCTCTCTGAGTTTTATGTAGAGCTCAGGGCCTCGCTAAGTGGCTGAGGCTGGCCTCCACCTTGTGATCCTCCTGTCTCGGCCTCCCGAGTCACGGAGAGGACAACCCTGTGCCATGGTGCTCGGCAGCATTTAAAGGGAAGGGCTTTGGAGCTGCGAGGACGGCAGAGCCGCTCAGCAGCAGGCTTTGGAGAGGAGCGCGACCCCCAGGCATCTGCCCTGCGTCCTGTCCTGCTCCGGGATGGGTGCTCGTTTTTTGGCACTGGGGATTGAACCTGGGGCACCTGGCCCCGGAGCCCCCTCCCAGCCCCTTTTCTATTTTACTTAGACATAGGGCCTCGCTGAGTTGCTCAGGGCCTCACTAAGTGGCTGAGACTGGCCTCCACCTTGCAATCCTCCTGCCTCAGCCTCCTGACTGGTTGGGATGACAGACGTGCCCCACTGTGACCGTCCCATTTTATTTTTCTGTCCCTATGGTGTTGCTACTGTGTGTACCTGTGTCTCTGTCCTGGTCCCAGTGACTGCGAGCTCCTGGAGGGCAGAGACTGGGTTGGATTCGTTGCTGAAGCCTGGGGACGGCCATGCAGGTGTTCAGAGTGGAACACAAGCTTCTCTTCCGTCCCCGTGTCTGCAGTGAAAGCCTCAGTGTGCGGGGCTGGGGGGCTGGTTTGTGGGAACCACGTGAAGCATCTTCTGGGGGTGGGGAGGCCGCCTGCCGCCTCCTCCGGGGCCTTCCCGCCCGTCTGGGCGGCATCCTGCCCTGTGGGGCCCGGCGGCCGCTTCCCGGGAAGCGTGTCCCTGGGGCTCCTTCTGAAGTGTGACCTGCCAAGCCCCCGTCTCCCTCTAGAAAAATGTCTGATTGTGTCTTGAGTCATCCCCCTGCCTCCCCGCGCGGCAGCCGGGCCACAGGTTGTGGAGGCCGAGCCGGCCTCCCTGCAGCCCCTTCTCCTACTCCTGGGCCGTGGGGGCCCCGAGCCCCGAGCCCTTCAGCACCTGCCGCTGAGAGCCACTCAAGAGTGTCCTGCCCTGGCTTCTCTGCTGAGGGGGGTCTCGGTGGCCTGGGGACCCATTTCTGGCAGGTCGTGTTGGCGACTGAGTCCACGCTGACGGCTGCAGTTTCTCAGGACCAGGCTGAGAGGCAGGCAGCTGGGGAGGCCGGACCTGCCCCCATGATGGGGCCACGAGGGGCCAAGTCCCAGCCCCAGTTCGTCTCGGCTGCATGTCGCCTGGGTGACTCTCTCTTTTTTTGGGCACCAGGGATTGAACCCAGGGGCACTCGACCCCTGAGCCCCCTCCCCAGCCCTATTTTGTGTTTATTTACACACAGGGTCTCACTGAGTTGCTCAGGGCCTCGCTAAGTTGCTGAGGCCGGCCTCCACCTTGTGATCCTCCTGCCTCAGCCTCCTGAGCCGCTGGGAAGGCAGGCGTGGCCACCGCACCGGCTCTCAGTGGTTTTCATTAACTCCATAAATATCTGTTGAGCCTCTACTCTGTGCTCCTGGATGCAAGGGATCCTGTGGGGAAACGCAGCTTGGGTCCCTGTCCCCAAGGGCTGAGACTGCAGGCGAGACAGGGACTCAAAACAGGGCCGTCCTGGGGCCCCGAGGGAGGGTCACCTCCAGGTCACAAAATGCCTGGAAAAGCAGGTGACGTCCAAGCTGCAATGTGACGGCCAAGAGGCAGGAGGAGGTCGGGGAGGCGGTTCAGGGTCGTGGGCTTGTGACGCAGCCTTGGAGTGGCCGTCATGGCAGAGAGGTCCCCGAGAGGCCCCTGGCCGGGCCAGAGCAGGAGGCACGTGGCACAGGCTGGGAAGGTCGGGGTGCAGCTGGGGCCCCCCACTGCCTCTGTCTCTGTCTCTGTCTCCCCCCGGCCCCGTCTCTCTCTCTCTCACCAGGGATTGACCCACCCGGGGGCTCTGCCCTGAGCGACACCCCCAGCCCTTTATTCTTTTATTTTGAGACAGATCTTGCCAGGTTGCTGAGGCTGGCCTCCACCTTGCGATCCTCCTGCCCCAGCCTCCCCGTAGTCCTTCTCTCTGTTCCCTGGACAGGGAGGGGGCCAGTGACCTCCTGTGTCTTTCCTGCACAGTGCCTGCCGTGCACTTCTGTCCTGGTGCTGACCAGCTGTGGGACCTTGGTCAAGGGACATGGCCTCTCTGCTCCTCCCTTGTGCTCACCTGCAGAGGCAGAAGCCGGCGGCCCCCGTGTCCTGGTTCTGGGCCACGCAGGACGGTGCCTGGCTGGGTGTCAGCGGGGTCCCTGGGGGAGGCGTCTCCCAGGGCTGGCCAGCTGGTGGGGAGACTGTCCCCTGAGGCTTTCTGCCCTTGGTGGTCCTCGGACTTTCTCTGGAGTCACGTTGGGACCGAGCCCGGGACCTGGAGCGCCCGAGACAGAGCCACGCTGAGCGGTTCAGGGCTTCGTCACATGGGCCCCAGGCTGCCGAGCTGGGGGGCCAGGGCCTGGGCACTGATCCCTAAAGCCCAGGCCAGGGACGTCACTACGTGCCTTGCTGACCTAGCCGCAGGGGCCAGGGCCTGAGCAGTGGTCTCTCTGATCCCCGGCCTGTGGCCACTTTGTGACACCAGAGAACCCACCACCCAGTACCCCAGGACGACCCTTCCTGGCACCCAGCTTCCCACCCTCATCAAAGACAAAACATCGCCGGGCGCAGTGGCCACGCCTGTCATCCCAGCGGCTTGGGAGGCTGAGGCAGGAGGATTGCAAGGTGGAGGCCAGCCTCAGCAACTAGGCAAGACCCTAAGCAGCTCAGTGAGACCCTGTGTCTAAATAAAACACAGAACAGGGCTGGAGAGGGGGCTCAGGGGTCGAGGGCCCCGAGTTCAGTCCCTGGTACACCCACTGGAGTCGGGGGTGAGCTGTCCCTTGTGTGGCTCTGGGGACTTGGGTTGCTCTGCTCCTCTGCCAGAGGCCGCGGCTGTTTGCTCTGCGCTCTCCAACTTTGTAGCGCCGCCTCGCTCCAGGGACCTGCACGGGCGGGCGGCCTTGGCCCTCGGACGTGTTTTCTTTGGGCCTCCAGCTCCGGCGCTTTCCGGGTTGCTTGTCAACATTTAGAATCTGGCAAGTGGCATCTAATGCTCTGCATTTTTGGCTTCTCTTGAAAAATCGGAAGATCTGGCGGCTCCAGGCCGACATTCCTGCCTGCCCACGATCCGCTGCAGCCCGAGGTCCCGTCCCCTCCAGATGGGGCTCGGGAGCGGTGCCTCCCTGCAGCCTCACGTGGCGAGTCTGCACCCAGAGGTGCCCGCTGGCCCTGGACGCCCCTGTATGTTTTTGGTACCAGGGATGGAACCCAGGGGCCCTCGACCACGGAGCCCCCTCCCCAGCCCTTTTTATGCTTTACGTAGAGACTGGGTCTCGCTGAGGTGCTCAGTACCTTGCTAAGTGGCTGAGGCCGGCCTCCACCTTGCGATCCTCCTGCCTCAGCCTCCCAAGCCGCTGGGATGGCATTCGAACGCCACCCTGGTTTTATCCTGAGATGCTACGGCCTCTCTTGTGCTCTCCCCGGCTGAGAGCCGCGGTCGTGCCTGGGCCAGGGTCTCTTTCTCCGTGTCTGGGTCTCGGTACTGGTTGCAAGCTTCGCCCAGGCCACCTCAGCCGGGGCTGCGCTCCCAGGCCCACGGCTCCCGGTTCCGCCCAGGAGAAGTGCTTTCGTCCATATTTGGCGATGCATCTGGTCTGCCTGCCGGCCTCCCTGCCTCCCCAGCCCCTCAAGGTGGCCGCCAACCTCCCGGCTAATTCGTTTCATCTCCCAGGCTGCAGTCGAGGAGGCACAGAATAATCCAGTTATTTTTTTTTTTTTAATTTTTTTGGACTAAAGATTCCTGAGCAAAAGTTTTTTTCAAAACAAAACCGGGGCAGTGGCGGGGGCTCTGTCCTTCCCGCTGCATGAAATAGACAATATTTCCTGAAACAGGAGATACGAACCTCAAAGAATTTAAAATAAAACATTCATTTTCTGATTTTTTTTTCTTTTTCTTTTTTTTTAAAGAAGGAAAACAAGAAAGAGAGAGAGAGAGAGAGAGAGAGACGGGGAGCAGAATAGCCGCTCTTTTTAGCCTAAGTACAGATGAAGTTGATTAGGGCCTCGGGACGGCCCTGCGCACACCCGGTTTATTAATTGAAGAATTTCCTCTTGCCCAAAATGGGAAGTTCACATTAAAACCCAGAGCGCCCTGAGCCGCGGTGACACTTGAGAACAGAACCTGGCCCACAATCCTATTTGCTGTTCGGTGCTGGAGGAAATCCTAGCGAGAGAGGAGGCGGGGGAGGGAGGCCCGGGGGTGGGGAGGCCAGCAAGCGGGCATGTGAAGGAAGCCCCCATCCATTTCCTCCCAGAGCATGAAATCAAATTAGACCCCGCGGCCCACCGTTCTTTTATTTCGACATTTCAAATTCCATTTGCTCCCCGTTCGCTGTCCTCGAGCGGGACCCGGGCTCCGTGCACAGTCAGCGGAAAGCGTGGAGGCCGGAGACCGTGGCCCGGCGGCTCCCAGGAGCACAAGCCAAGTCGGGGGGCCGCCAGGGCCCTGGGGCCGGGAGCACCGGACGGGCACTGTCTGTAGACTTCCTGATAAGGGACGGGCTGAATGGTGGCCGCTCCAGCCTCCAGAACCTGGGCCTCCGTTTTTGGTGACAGTGACATCCTGAGAAACGGAGCCCCGCGCTCCCACCTCTGGCTTGACGGGGTCGAAGGCCGTGCCGTCCACGGCTCACCCAGCCCTGATTGCAGCAGCCTGTCGCTGTCTCTCCCAGCAGCCCCTGTGCAGCGGAGGCAGAGGCAGCAGGGCCGCGGACTCCTGGGCCACGCTCTCCGCCCGCTGAACCTCGACTCTGGGGTTTCTTTTTTTTGTTGTTTTGGGTACCAGGATGGAACCCAGGGGCGCTTCACCACGGAGCCCCCTCCCCAGGCCGCTTTATATTTTACTTAGAAACAGGGTCTCGCTGAGTTGCTCAGGGCCTCACTAAGTAGCAGAGGCTGGCCTCCACCTTGCGATCCTCCTGCCTCAGCCTCCCGAGCTGCTGGGATGACAGGCGTGCCCGCCCGCCGTACTCTCTGTGGGTTGCAGTCTGTTGTGCGGGTGATGCGGACGCCTCCCTCCCAGCCTCATCCCTCTGGCCTCACCTGCTTCCTCAGACCCCAGGCTGGCTCCACCCTCTGCCTGGGGTCTCCTCTGTGACCTGCCCCCTCCCTGTCCCCTGGGTCTGCTCGGTCCCCCATCCGTAGGAGGAGGCCTCTTCCCAGGACGCTGCCTCCCGCACTCCTGAGCCACTTCTGGTTAGGAGCCTCCACCTTCTGTGAAGCTGGTTCCTTTTATGTTCAGCCTTCGCCTGGGGCTTCGTCTCACTGCGACCACTCAGGAGGGCACAGCCGGTGCTCAGGACTGAACCCAGGCCTCTTAACCCCGGAGCCCCCTACCAGCCCTTTTGATGTTTTATTTAGAGATACAGCCTTGCTAAATGGCTGAGGCTGGCCTCCAACTTGCAATCCTCCTGCCTCAGCCTCCCAAGCCACTGGGATGACAGGTGTGCGCCACCAGGCCGGGCCTCCTGCTCCTCTTTTGATTTTCTGTTTTTCCGTTGGAAGCTTTGGTCCGGTTGCCATTTACGTGATGTCACGCGTAAGGTCGAGGCTCAGTTCTGCTTTGATGTGGATGGCTGTCCCTGTCCCCAGGTCACAACGGGGTGGTTGTTCCATGCGCAGACGAGGCTCAGAGGAGGAAAGCTGCTTACCGAGATTTCTCGGCCCCTGGACGTCCCTGTGTCCCTCTCCCCCTCTCCCCGCGCGGGGTCTGGTGGGTCCCTGGCGCTGGGCTTGGGCCTCCCTTCCTCTGGCGGTGGTTCAGCACCTCCGCCTGGTGTCTGTCCTCGGCTGTCACCTCCCTTGATCTCTGACAGGGCCTCTCTTTGTCCTCCTCCTGTCTCTAGGCTGCTCACGTGGCTCCCGTGCTCCTCGGGGCCTCCGAGGTGCTGATGGAGGTCTCCTTCCCTCCCTCCCGCAGGACGGGGCCTCAGGTGGCCGCGTGTCCTCGAGGACGCTGGCAGGCTGCCCTCCTGGTCTGCTCTCCTTCCTCCGCCACCTGCGGGGCCTGGCCCACCTGCTCCTCGGGAGGCCCCGGGTTCCCAGAGGACTCAGGAATGCGGGACGGGGGCCAAGAGGCGGAGGCAGGAGAAAAGCAGAGGTTGTGCAGTGAGCCAGCACTCGGCTCCAGCTCGGCTGCAGGATCCGTGCCCGCCAGGCAGGTCTCCTTCGGAGACTCTTCCTCCTCTTGGGGTTGTGAGGCCAACGGACAAGGCATGAGCTCGAGGGCCTGTTCCAAGCCGAGCTGGTGGTCAAAACGCTGGGCAGGAGGCAGGGGGGAGATGCAAAGGCAGTTGGGCAGCTAGGGAGGCTGAGGCAGGAGGATCACAAGGTGGAGGCCAGCCTTAGCAAAAGTGAGGCGCTAAGCAACTCAGCAAGACCCTGTCTCTACATAAAACACAAAATAGGGCTGGGATGTGGCTCAGGGGTCAAGTGGCCCTGGGTTCAATCCCTGGTGTCCCCACCCCCCAAAACACGTGCCTCTGTCTGAGCCGCACAGCAGGTGAGTGGCGGACCTGCCCGGCCTCCACCTCCCTGCCTCAGTCTCGGGTCTCCGGCGTGGGACTCAGGTCCTGAACGGCAGCACGTCTGGCTGTGGCTTTCCCGCTCCTGGGCCCCAGAGCAAAACAGACCGTCCCTCCCAGGGGTCCCTGGACGCGCTGTGAGGCCTCACCGAGGACAGGCCCCGGCAGGGTGCAGGGAACAGAGTCGGGCTCCTGCTTTTCAGAGGAGGAGCCGGAGGGTGGGAAGCTCCCCGCCATTGAGCCTGGGCTGGTGGGCGGAGCAAAGCTCAGGGTCCCCAGGACCTCTGTGGGCCTCCTGGTCCCCTCTGCAGGGTGGCAGGGCCCCCAGCTGCTGGACTCGCAGCACACCTGGTATTGTTTTCTTCAGCTGCCGTGACAGCGGAGGGCACGCTGGCCTGTCCCACATACGTGGAGTGTGACTCCCGTGCCTGTGGGTGGACCTGGGCTGGACTGTCCCTGGCCGTGTGTTCACATGTGAACGTGGAAAGTGACGTCCCCTTCACTCCACAGTCTTTCCCATCCCCTCCCCTCCCTCCTCTTGGTCTCATCCAGGGACCTGCCATCCCCCCCTTATTGTGAGTCAGCAGCCACACATCAGAGAGGACACTGGGCCTTTGGTTTTGGGGACTGGCTGATGCCACTCAGCATGACAGTCTCCAGCTCCATCCATTTACCTGCAAATGCCATCATTTCATTCTTCATGGCTGAGTAATATTCCACTGTGTCCATGCACCACAGTTTCTGGATCCATCCACCTGGTGACGGGCACCCGGGTTGGCACCCAGCTTGGCTCTTGTGAGTTGAGATGCTATAAACCTGGACGTGGCTGCATCACTGTCCTGTGCTGGTTTGAAGGCCCCTGTGTGTAGACCGAGGGGTGGACGGCTGGTCCAGTGGTGGCTCCACTCCTAGTTCCTGGGGACTCTCCGTCCTGCTCTCCAGAGCGGCCGCCCCTGTGAGTCCCCCCAGCAGTGCGCCCTCCCCGCGTCCCCGCCGACACCTATTGAGTAACCCAAGTTCTTCGTCCACACCTCTGAGCCCCGGGGCTGCCTGGACCAGAGGGACAGCCGGGTGCTGGACATGGAGGCCGAGCCATGCAGGAGGCCCAGACTCAGCGCTGATGGCTGGAGGTCGCAGCGCCTGCCTCCTGAAGGCCCTTAGCGCTCTCCCCGGATTCTCCCCGACCGGCTCTCGAACACGGAGCCCCCTCCCCAGCCCTGTTTTGTGTTGTATTTAGAGACAGGGTCTCGCTGAGGTGCTCAGGACCTTGCCCTTGCTGAGGCTGGCCTCCACCTTGCGATCCTCCTGCCTCAGCCTCCTGGTGCGGCACTGGTTCCCCTACTTGCAGCTGGTATCTTTGTTCAGATTCTGCATTCCAGAGGAGGGACGGAGGCCGGGGAGGGCCCTGCGGGGACACAGCTTAGGGCCCTCACGCCCTGCTCCCGCCTTCCCTGTGTGTGTGGCCTTTGTCTGCGGTCAGAACGTTGGCTGAGCCCATCCTCTGACTTTATGCTAGGAGGGGACAGGACAGCCACCCAGGGACACAGCCCACGTGCTCCTGGCACCCGTGGGGATTTGAGAGCAAAGCTCCGGGCTTGCCCGGCCTCCGGAGACTCCACAGAGGTCGGACAGCTGAGATGTAAGGCCCACCGGCTCCCGGGATGGGTTCCGTCCCCTGCAGCTAAGTCCCTGCAGCCTGGCGGGTCATGCCCACCACCACCCCCCGAGGCGTCAGCCGACACAGTGCAGCCTGTATGGGTCTGGCCCAGCCTGGGTCTCCCCCTTCGCTGGGTGGCCTTGAGCAGGTTATGTGACCTGCCTGAGCCTTAAAATGGGAGTCAGTACGTTGGGTAGTGAATCCAAACAGCCACCCTAAAGCCGGCACCCGGGCTGGCAGTCACAGCACCTCCCCACGCAGAGGCTTCTAGAACCTCCTGGAACCTTCTAGAATCTTCTGGAACCTTCTAGAATCTCCTGGGACCTCCTGGAGGACTCCCAGGGGCTTATATATGCACAGCCAGCCCCCCATGGGCGGAGTGAGCGTCTCACTCTGGACTTGCACCTGGCTGCGCGGGGCCGGGGGTCCTGCTGCGGGGAAGTCAGTGGACTGAGCTCGGTTTGTCCGGCCCGCGGCCCCTGTGCCCTGCCTGGGTCCCCCTGGGGCCGCCTCTCGCCTGCGGCACCCACGTGCCAAGCTGGGGCTGAGAAGCAGCTGACGCGAGAGGAGGGTCACGGATCTGCTGAGTCCACGGCCCAGCCACAGAGGGAAAGGCCAGGGCCACCGCATCCCAGAGGAGGCCGTGGCCGGACACTGGCCGCTGTGTGCTATCTCATTTAACCTCCCTTGATCCGGTGTGGAGGCCCAGAGGCCGGCTGCCGGCGCACAGGGGGAGCCCGTGTGTTGGGCCACTGGCCCTGATAGCAAAGAGCACGTGTGTCGCCACCGCGGCCTCTGTTGTGGACGGTGACGTCCCCGCAGTCGCCACTCAGCACTGAATCCCCAGGTGAAAACCAAACCTTCCGATTTTAGTTTTACTTTTTAATTCTTTTGGCACCGGGAGGCCGAGCGGCGCTGACCCCGGGCCCCCTCCCCAGCCCTTTCCGTGTTTTATCTGGACACAGGCTCTGGCTGAGCTGCTCAGGGCCTCCCTTTGGCGAGGCTGGCGTTGAACATGCGATCCTCCTGCCTCAGCCTCCAGAGCCACTGGGATGACAGGCGGGTGCCCTGCGCCGGCTCCTGATCTTCAGTTCAGTGTTCAGGGGTCGCTCGCAGGCACGCCAGGCTGGACGTCCCCTCTTTCCCCTTTTTCTCCTGGACGCGTCCTTTGCTCCTCAGGGCACGGGTGGCCGGGTCCCTGGTGGCCCTGTGAGTGCGCGAGCCACGTCATCTGCAGGGTCGGGGCTGTCAAGCCTCAGTCCCCGGAAACCTAACCCTGTCGCAATTACCCCGCCGACCCTCCCGGGCCCTGCGTCCGTCCCACCAGATGAAAGGCCGGCAGCCGGGGACAGACGGGGACAGAGGCCCGTTTGTGCGCCCCCGCGTCTTCCTCCTGGACTCCCGCCCGCCGGCCGGCCTGGCCCTCGCCCTGGGAGCCACGTCCTCCCCGGGTTCGTGGGAACGGCGGGGACGCGGGCGAGTCCTTCCCGGGACACAGGACGGGCCCTGAGAACCCGGCCGGCCACTCGCTCCCTGATCAAAGCCCGATGAGGAAACCGTGCCCAGGGGCCCATGCGACCCCGGGTCCCGCGCTGACCCGTTCCCAGCGTGGCCGCTCAAGTGCCCGCGACCTCCGCTGTCCTGGGAAGGGTCCCTGGTGCTGGCTGTGCAGCAGAGGGGCCTGGGAGCAGAGCTGCGAGCGGCTGGGAACAAAGGCCGCTTGTGCAGGATGCTGCGGAGGCCGACCTGGCGGCTCCGTCCCCGCTGTCTGCCCCTCGCCAGGGTCACTTCCCATCACGGGGTCCCAGCACGTGGGAGGGCTCTGTCCCCTCCAGCCACGCAGGACGAGGCGCCCCTGGCTGGCACGTAGACCGTAGGGAGCTGCATCGTGGAGGCCAGGAGCCGAGTCCGGTTGCAGAAGCGGAGGAGGCCCGGGAGCTGACCTCGGTCACCGTGGGCCTCTCAGTGCGGCCGGAGCCCAGGGCAGGCGAGGCCTGGCTGAGGGGGGCGCGGGCAGCGGGCAGGCCAGGCAGGGGACGCCAAGGGTCCGTGTGCCTTGATCCTTGACAGAAAGTGGACGGTGGGGTCAAGATAGGAGGCCAGGAGGCTGGCACACAGCGCTGGTCCCCTTGGTCAGGACAGGCCGCGCGGCATGGTGGTTAGAGCTTATGCATCAGTTAAGATTTCTGCTCTGGCCGGGCGCCATGGCCCACGGCTGTCATCCCAGCAGCTCGGGAGGCTGAGGAAGGAGGATCACTAGTTGGAGGCCAGCCTCAGCAACTCAGCAAGACCCTGTCTCTGAATAAAAAATTAAAAGGGCTGGAGAGGGGGCTCGGTGGTTAAGCACCCTGGGTTCCATCCCTGGTGCCAAAACAAAAACCTCTGCCTGACTCCTTTCTGCTGGGTGCCCGTGGCATTCATGCGGCCTCTCCAATGTCCCCGTTTCCTCATCAGGAAAGTCGCGGTGTGTTGAGGCTCTGGAGGGAACCGGAGAGGCGGGGTTTTCTTTTCTTAGTCACCTGGGGTGAGGTGGCCCTGCCTTTCATGGGCCACAGGGAGGGGCAAGGCGCCCAGGGAGGGGTCTGCCAAGAGCAGGGTCACCCGCGTGGCCCGTAGAGCATGGGGCAGCCGCTGGTCAACACAGGAGGGGACGCTGAAGCCCCCATGGGGGTTGTTTATTCAGAGGACCGTGGGGGCTGCTTTTTTTTGGTACCGGGGACTGAACTCAGGGGTCCTCAAGCCCCGAGCCCCCTCCCCAGCCCTATTCTGTGTTTTATTTGGAAACAGGGTCTCACTGAGTTGCTCAGGGCCTTGCTTTTGCTGAGGCTGGACTCCAACTTGCGATCCTCCTGCCTCAGCCTCCTGAGCCGCGGGGATGACAGGCGGGTGCCACCCAGCCATGCCCTCCCCATTTCTGACCTGGTCTTCTCTGACCCCAGGGGCGCAGATCATCGACCTGATGATGCTGGTCATCGACGTGACCAAGGGCATGCAGACCCAGTCGGCCGAGTGCCTCGTGATTGGCCAGATCACCTGCCAGAAGCTGGTCGTGGTGCTGAACAAAATCGACCTCTTGGCCGAAGAGAAGAGACAGGCGGCCATCGAGAAGATGACGAGGAAGATGCAGAAGACGCTGGAGAGCACCAAGTGGGTCCGCGGGGGCGGTCACGCGGGGCGGGCGCGGCTCGTCCCCAGGGTCAGGCAGGCGCCGGTCACAGCAGAGGCCACATTGCCTCGGGCAGAAGTCAAGGTGCTGCTAAAAAGAGGCCAAAAGCTCTGGGTGCAGAGGCGCCCGCTTATAATCCTAGAGACTCAGGAGGCTGAGGCCGGAGGATCATGAATTGGAGGCTGGCCTCAGCCACTTAGAAGGCCCTCAGCAACTGAACGAGACCTCGTCTCAAAATGGAAAGTGCAAAGGGCTGGGGAGGAGGCTCGGGGGGAGCTCCCTGGGTTCCATCCCTGGTCCCCCTGGTCCCTGCTGCCGCTGCCGCTCTCTCAGGGAGGCCGGGGGCCTGCAGGACACGGGTCCCGTCCTCTTGAAGTCTCTGGGGGGCTGAGTCCTGCCTGTGTGTCCCGGGTGGACCTCAGCGGCCACAGGCTGAGGGTCCCGTCCTTTGGCTGCCCACTTCTCTGCAGCCTGAGCGTCCACCGGGGACGAGGGTTTGGGTGGGTGACTGATTGTTCTTGTCACAGAGGTTTGTGACGTCGGGTAGGACAGGCCGATTGACATCGATGCTGGAGGCCACATTGGGAGGTGCCACGCTGTCGGACAAAGGGCTTTGGTGGCATTTCATGCCTGGACGTTGGCAATGTTATTTTATAGTCAGTGGGAAGTCGTGCCGGGCGTGGAGGCCCACGCCTGTCGTCCCAGCGGCTTGGGAGGCTGAGGCAGGAGGATGGCAAGGTGGAGGCCAGCCTCAGCCACTGAGCAAGGCCCTGAGCAAGTCAGCGAGACCCTGTCTCTACATAAAATTGAATCTGGGGAGGGGACTCGGTGGCTCAGTGGCCCTGGGTTCAGTCCCTGGTTAACAAAAAAACCAAAAAAAAAAGAAAAAAAGAGCAGAAGTCGCGAAGACCCTGGGCAGGCAGCGGTGTGGCTGCTGAGGTCACCATCCGGTCACTGCAGGCTGGGCTGGTCGGCAGGACCAGGGAGGAGGCCTTGGCGTCTGGGATGTGTCCCCGTCCCCGGGCGAGGGTTGTGCTTCTGGGTGAGGCAGCCACAGCCTCCACCCAGCGGTCGCTTGTGACGACAGTCGGGGGCCTAGGAAGGTGGCAAGGCCCCTGTGCCAGGTCGGGGGGCGAGGCAGTGGCCTCCTGGGAGCCAAAGCCACCTGGCCACGTGGGCTGGTGCTCGTTGGCCGTGAGGGACCCTGTCCAGCGCGGCCTGACCGAGGCCCGTGCCGTGTCCCTTTCCCTGCCCCTCCTGGCCTGTCCCTTTTGATCAGGACCGGATGGCGGTCACCGGTCACCGGGAGACAGGGGCCTCTTCTTGGCTATGCAGCCCCGACAATGGCCTGGCCCTCAGGCCTCTCCTGGCCCTGCCCGCGGAGGGCCCGTCGGCGGAGGGTCTTTTTGTGTCCCTGTCATCAAGATGGATACGCTTCCCCGTCGCTGCTGCGTCTCCTGGCAGAGTGTCACCTGCAGTGGCCTCGCGCTGGTTAAATTAAAGCCCCAGCCCCGTGAATGGACCAAATATGTCATAAAAGAGTCCCCGGCGCTGCCTTTTGTGAGGAAAATTCATCAACACGATACAATCGACACGCGCAGCCAGTGTCGCCCGAGCGCGGCCCCGTCCTCCCCGCAGAAGTGGGGACGGGGCTGTGAAAACGGAGATAAAAAATCATATCTCCTTCCGAGTGAGTTATTTGGTCCCCTCGCCACTTTATTTACTTGTCAGAAAGAGGAGAGCGGGTCTCGGGCTCCCGCAGCCGAACCAGCACAATGTCACCGTCACTCACCGTGTGACTAGCACCTTCTGGGAGGGGCGCAGGGCCTTCCGAGGGGACACGCGTGCCCGGCGCTTGGATGAGTTGCGTCCGAGGAAGATGCTCATTTGCATGTTGGGTGGCTTCCTTGAAGGTCACACGGTGGCCTCTGCCACGAAGCCCGAGCGGACTCTGCATTTGTGGGGATTTTTTATTTTGTTTTTTAATTTTGGATTTTTTGGGTACCAGGGATGGAACCCAGGGGGACTTCACCACCGAGCCTCCTCCCCTGCCGTTTTTTAGATTTTATTTAGAGACAGGGTCTTGCTGAGTTGCAGAGGCTGGCCTCCAACTTGCGATCCTCCTGCCTCAGCCTCCCGAGCTGCTGGGATGACAGGTGTGCACCCCACTCACGTTTTTTTTTCATGTGGTAAAATGTACATAATGTTTACTGTTTTAACCACTTGTAAACGTACAAGTCAGTGACATTAAACGCGATCCCAATGCGACATACTCATCTCCCAGAACCTCCACGGTCTCCTTCGGGCTCCTGTCCCTTACCCCCAGGAACTTCTGCTCCTCCGTCTACGAACCTGCCTATTTAGGCGCCTCAGCTAAGTGGAGTCGTGCACCATGTGGCCCACAGTGTCGGATTCCACATCCATGAGGCCTTCTAGAAAGTTCCATCCACGTGGTAGCGAGTGTCAGAACCTGACTCCTTTTTGATGGCTGAATACTATTCTGCACTGTATCTGTGCCCTCTGTGTTTATCTGCTGCGGGGGACACTTGGGTTGTTCTCTGGCTGTTGTGAACAACTGTGCTGTAAATCTGGGGGTACGAACACCTGACTTCAGGTCCTTTGAATCTACACTCTTAGTGGGGCTGGGAGGAGGCTCAGGGCTGGGGTGCTTGCCTAGCACACGAGAGGCCCCGAGTTCCGTCCCCAGTACATCCCAATCCATGTACAAACATATGTCAACGTATTTATATAAAACATCCAGCTGGGTGTGGTGGCACACATCTGCAATCCCAGTGGCTCGCTCGGGAGGCTGAGGCAGAAGGATGGCAAGTTGGAGGCCCACCTTGGCAACTCAGTGAGGCCCTGAGCAACTTAAGGAGACTCTGTCTAAACACATAAATAAACAAACAAAGAAGTAAATGCGGGGCTGGGGGTGCAGTTCAGTGGTAAAGGGCCCCAGGTTCGGGCCCTGCCGCCCCAGCCTCCCTAAACAGCCACAGCGGGTGTGACGTGAAGCTGTGTGTCGTCTGCCAGTGGCCGATGCCGCTGGGTCCCAGGTGCCCACTGGCCTCGGTGTCTTTGTGGAGAAAGAGCCGTTTACACCCTTCGCCCACGTTTTCGTTGGATCGTCGCTGGGTGGCACATTTGTGTGGTGGTGTTGCTGCTCCTTCTTGTGGACGTGACTGGACCCTTCCCGGCCGTTCTGAGGACCGTCTCTCACTTTCCTGGTGGCGTCCTGGGGTGACACAGTGCTTAATGGGTTGGTTTTGTTCTGTTTTTGGCACCAGGAATTGAACTCAGGGGTACTCGACCACCGAGCCCCCTCCCCAGCCCTATTTTGTATTTTATTCAGAGACAGGGCCTCCCTAAGTTGCTCAGGCTGGCCTCCAACTCACGATCCTCCTGCCTCAGCCTCCCGAGCTGCTGGGAGTGTAGGCGTGCGCCCCTGCGCTTGGCTGGGAACGCTTCCTGCGTCCTCCTTTCTGTTGTGGGCAAAGCCCTCTGCGTAGAGCACCCCCGGGGCTCCCCGGTCCTGCCTCCCGACCTGGGGTTGGGTCACATGACCCTTTCCGTGGACTGGGGATTCTTACCAGGGGTTCGTTGCCCATTGGCCTGTAGCCGACTAGCTGGATGGTCTCGGGCAACTCACTTTCCGTCTCTGAGTCGTTATTTCTTCTTCTGTAAAACAGAGACAACTGCTGGGCACGCCTGTCATCCCAGCGGCTCAGGAGGCTGAGGCAGGAGGATCGCAAGGTGGAGGCCAGCCTCAGCAACTTAGGCCCTGAGCGACTCAGTGAGACCCTGTCTCTAAATAAAGTGCAAAATAGGGCTGGGGAGGGGGCCCCGTGGTCGAGCACCCCTGGGTTTAATCACCAAGACAGGGAGACAATACGTGTAGCTCACAGCCTTTGTTACGAGGAGCACTTGACGTGGAACCCGGCACATAGTAGGTGCTTGGTGCTGGCGGCTGTTTGTGTGAGCACCTACTGTGTGCCTGGCACCGTACCAGGGATTCCCCTGTGGTAGAGCTTCGTTGAATCGGCCACATCCTGCAGTGACCCACGGGCAGGTTTGGCAGCTGGCTTGACTTCTGAGAAAACGGGAGTTGATTTAAAAAAAACGCTGGCTGCTTTGAAGTTTCTGTTCCAAACCCAAAATTTATATTCTGTTTAGATTTCTTTATTTTTTTTTCTTTTTTTCTGGTACTAGAGATTTAACCCCTGAGTGCTTTTACCACGGAGCCACGTCCCCAGCCCTTTTTTATATTTTATTTAGAGACGGGGTCTTGCCGAGTGGCTCAGGGCCTCACTAAATTACAGAGGCTGGCCTCCGACTTGTGATCCTCCTTCCTCAGCCTCCTGAGCCGCTGGGATTCCCAGTGTGCGCCACCGCGCCCGGCTGGATTTCTGTGATGTGGGTAATGAGTTCACACAGAGGACACGTCGTGCCCGCTCCTCATCTGGGCCTGGCAAGTAGGGTGGAGCCGGGCAGGGAGCTGGTGGAGACGCAGACACTCGGGGCTGCTGAGTCCCTTGTGCACCGGGAACCCCAACGCTGGCCCAGGGGCTGCTGCCCTCTACTCCGGGGCCCCAGAGGGCCTGGTCTGCCCCCTGCAGCCGGGAGCCAGGATACCCCAGCTTCTGGAAGGTTCTGGAACTCGGCAAAGCCAGCTCCACGGGAGCTGGAACAGGGCCCGGCACCCGGCCAGTGTCTTCATGTCCCCTTAGGACACGTTGCCCACAGGGACCTGGCTGCCAGTGATTGAGCTCCTGACAGCTTCCTGGTGGGTGGCTGGGACCCTCGCTGTGACCCCTCTGAGCCTGGGCTCCGGGCGTGGGGCCGGCCATGCGCGAGGGCCAGGCGCTGGTCCTGCTCCTGGGTCTGGGCGCATGGCGTGCGCTGCCCCGGGGGCGGCACAGGGCCGTCTTGGCCTGCACGCTTGGCTCTGCCTGTTGTTTCCCCCTCTTTCTCTTCGTGTTTTATTTTTTCCTTTTCTCCTCGTTATTTCTTTTAAAAACAAGTCCAGTTGCTCAGGGCCTCGCTAAGTTGTTGAGGCTGGCCTCCACCTTTCGGTCCTCCTGCCTCAGCCTCCCACGCTGCTGGAATAGCAGCGGGCGTCGCTGCGCCTGGCTTCGCTCTCTCTCCCTCTCCGTCTGTCTCTGGTGCCCCCTTTCCAAGGTCGATACCTGAGCCCTGCCCGGCTGCCAGCCCGAGCTGCTTGGCGGCGACTGGCAGGTGACTCTGGGGCCCTGTTCAGAGTTTCCCTCTTTCAGTCCTGATCTGTGGGGCGTCCGGTGCCTCCTGAGACTGTCCAAGTGGCTTGTTGGGGACCCCAGCCTCTGTTATTTGCTCTCATGGTAAATTTTTTTTTAGTCTGATTTTCTCTAAGAGTCTCCGCCGAGCCGGGGCCGCGGGTGAGGCTTCAGAGCCAGTCGGCGGAGGCTGGGGCGCTGGCCAGGGGCTGGGCAGGAAGCCTGGGTGACGGAGGAAGGCGCCAGGGGACTCGGGAAGCTGCCTTGTTCTAGAAGGTTGAGCGCCAGCCGAGCGGGTCAAGTCCAGGACGCAGGGCGCGTCCCCGCGGGGTGAGGACACTGAGCGCCACACGCCCAGAGTCACCCGGGCGATAAATGGCAGAGAAACACGTGGAGACACGTCCACGGCGATCAGGGAAACGCAGACGGAGCCCCAGGGAGGGGACCCCGCCTCACGCCAGTCACAACGGCCACGGCCAAGAATGCAAGTGACCACAGGTGTCGGCGGGGACGCGAGGAGGGCGCACTGCTGCGCTGCCGGGGCCACTGCACAGGGGCGGCCGCTCTGGAGAGCAGGACGGAGAGTCCCCAGGGAACCTGGATGGAGCCACCACTGGACCAGCCGTCCCACCCCTTGGTCTACACCAGGGGACTTCAAACCAGCACAGGACAGTGACGCAGCCACGTCAGTGTTTATAGCAGCTCAACTCACATGAGCCAAGCTATGGAGCCAACCTGGGTGCCCGTCACCAGAGGAGTGGATCCAGAAACTGTGGTGCATGGACACAGTGGAATATTACTCAGCCATGAAAAAGAACGAAATGATGGCATTTGCTGGTGAATGGACAGAGCTGGAGGCCGTCGTGCTAAGTGACATCAGCCAATCCCAAAAGCAAAGTCCGAATGTCCTCTCTGACATGCGGCTGCTGACCCACAATAAACGGGGGATGGCAGGTCCCTGGATGAAACCAAATAGAGTGAGAGGAGGAAGGGGGGGGACGGGAGAGACCGTGGAGTGACTGGGACGTCACTTTCCACGTTCACATGTGAACACACGGCCAGGGACGGTCCACCCCAGGTCCACCCACAGGCATGGGAGTCACACGCCACGTCTGAGGGACAGGCCAGCGTGCCCTCCGCTGTCACGGCAGCTGAAAGGGACAAATTAAAAAAAAAAAAGTGAGGCCTGCGGGCGGCAGAGCAGCAGCCTGTGCCCTGTGTGGCGCTGTGGCCCCCAGACCCTGTCGCGTGGACCTGCTCAGATGGTGAGAGAGGCCCTGGGCGTCAGGCGCTGGGCGGTCCCGGCCCCGGCAGGACGACAGGCTGGTGCCTCCACGGCTGCTGGAAGGTTCCCAGAGCTGCCGTTGGGGCCCGTGCAGGGCTGAGCACCAGGAAGCCTGGGTGACGAGTGCCTCAGGCAGGTGGACCTCGGGATGGCCACCAGGGCCATGGGCCGGAGCCACATCCTGCAGGGAGAGGACTCAGTGCAGGGACGGATGCGGCACATGGATGACCACACAGCCACAGCCGCTGACTCGGAGTCCCCTCCGTCCCCGACCAGAGACCAGGGAGAGGCCGAGAGGTGGCCCTGGGCAACAGCAGGGTGGACGGCGGTGTCTCAGAGGCTCGGCTGAGGACGCGCATCTGGGAGTGGTTGCAGATTTAGGAGGCCAGGGACGAGGGGGGCTCTCAGGGCAGCGTGGGGACAGGCCATCCCAAGGGCTGGGGTGCAAGGGTGGCCCCTGGGGAGGGGAGTCCAGGTGACATCAGGGGCTTCGGGGTCGGGGATCCAACGCAGACCTTGTGACACAGCCCAGGGGCCTACAGTGCCGTGTCCCCTCCCTTAACCCCCAAGCCATGTCCCCAGCCCTATTCTGTGTTTTATGTAGAGACAGGGTCTCACTGAGCTGCTTAGCACCTCGCCATTGCTGAGGCTGGCTTTGAACTCGTGATCCTCCCGTCTCAGCCTCCCTAAGTGCTGGCATGACAGGCGAGGCCACCGTGCGTGGCTAGTAAAGGGTATTTTTTTTGTTTGTTCTGTGCCGGGAACTGAACCGGGGGTGCTTTACCACCTGAGCTGCGCCCCCTGCCCTTTTGATCTCATTTCAAGACACAGTCCCACCAAGTCGCTCAGGGTCTCAGCAAGGGGCTGAGGCTGGCCTCCAGCTCACGATGGCGCCAGCTTGTCAGGGAGCCTCCAGAGTCACTGAGATCACAGGTGAGCCACCACGTCCGGCAACAGAAGGACCTTTGTGGTTTTTGTACCAGGACTGAACCCAGGGTGCTCGACCTGTGGGCTGCATCCCCAGCCCTTCTTCTGTTTTGTTTGGAGGCAGGGCCTCGCTGAGCTGCTGAGGCCCGTTTCTTGGGAGTCTGGGGTGCTGGGCATTGCTGTTCCTCCAGGGCCCTGAGGCCAGTGGTCACTGCAGGAGGTCCCTGGAGGTAGCAAGGTGGAGGCCCTCTGGCCTCCGCGTCCACCCGACGGGCAGCACCGCCCCCTGCGCAGGCCGGGCAGGGCAGAGGGAGCCTGGCCGCCTGCTCACGGGCGCTTGCTTTTCTCTTGCAGGTTCCGGGGGGCCCCGATCGTAGCAGTGGCGGCCAAGCCTGGGGGCCCGGAGGCCCCCGAAACTGCGGCTCCACAGGGCATCTCGGAGCTCATGGAGGTACTTTGACCCGGCTCGCCCATCTGCCTCGCAGGAAGCCCTCAGCGGTCCCGTTGGCCTCCCTGCCTCCCTGCCTCCCACTCAGGCCTCTGCCCCGCCCGAGGCTGAGCCTCCTCACTCTGCCTTGGACCTTGCGTGGCCCTGCTCGGGTCCCAGCCCGCCTGGACCCTGGGCCCCTCCCAGCCCTTTTTATATTTTATTTAGAGACAGGGTCTCACTGAGTCGCTTAGCACCTCGCTCTTGCTGAGGCTGGCCTCCAACTTGCCATCCTCCTGCCTCAGCCTCCCGAGTCCCCGGGTGACAAGTGTGCACTGTGCTCGGCTGGGACAACGGCTTTTAGATTCAAGCTCAGTCCACCAGAATGTGGCTCTGGGAGGCCTGTACGTCCCTTTAAGGAGCCTCTCCACGAAGCCCAGGCCAAGCCTGTTTTGAATTTCCCCTTCTTTGTCAAAGGAATTGTTATCACGAAACTCAGCCTCTGGAACGTTCACCACCAGATATTTCTGTGACAACCGGGTCCCTTGAGAAATTGAGGGCAGCAGACGGACAGCAACAGCCGGTGCTGGCATCGTGTGTCTGCGGGTGATTGGCTCCGACGTCGTCCTGGAGCTTGTAGGCAGCATGAGGGACGCGGGAGGAGCCCGGAGCCGCCGAGCTCGTGGGGCCGCGCTGGCCCTGAGCCAGACATCGGGCCGCCTTCTGTCTCAGGGGCTGGAGAAGCGGCCCTGGGCTGCCGCTCACGGGCCTGGTCCTGGGCCCTGCACGCATGGGCAGCAGCCTGCGGAGCTGTCCCCCCTCCTGCCGCCCTGCCCCAGGTACGGGGCCACCCTCGAGCTGCACCTGGAAGTCCTCAAAGCCCCATGAGAGCAGTGATGCACACCTGTCATCCCAGGGGCTCAGGAGGCTGAGGCAGGAGGATCGCCAGTTGGAGGCCAGCCTCCCCAGGTCCATGGGATATGGTTGCACACGTTAGTCTAGGATACGGAGGCCCATCTTACAGATGGGGAAACAAAGGCTCAAGAACAGAAAGGGTCCGGGCATGGTGGCCACGCCTGTCATCCCAGTGGCTAGGGAGGCTGAGGCAGGAGGATCACAAGTTGGAGGCCAGCCTCAGGAACTTAGCGAGACCCTGAGCAACTCAGTGAGACCCTGTCTCTAAATAAAACCCAAAATAGGGCTGGGGAGGGGGCTCCGTGGCCGAGTGCCCCTGGGTTTGATCCCTGGGACCAAAAACAAAACACGGCGTGGACTATGGTGACGGGCGGGTGGCCTTCCCAGGGTGTGGCTAGGGCTAAGCTGAGGCTCAGCCGCCTGAGGGATTCCGGGCTCCCCAGTGACAGGCCCCGAGACCACAGGGAGAGGACATGCAGGCCTCATGGTACCCAGGGGTCTCGGGTCCTCCAGGCCTCATGACGCAGGGGCCACAGGGCGGGCGTCCTTTAGTACCCGTCCCTGGAGGGCCACCGAGTGTCCATCAGGGGAGCAAGAGGAGGCTTCTCCCTTCCTCCTCCCTGACCAGAGGCTGCTGGGAACACGGCAGTGGCCTGGCCTGCGGGCTGAGGGCTGGCTCCGGGCTGGGCCTCCCGCAGGCCCTGTGCCCCTGCCCCTGCCCGACAGGCTGTGCAGCCCCCTCTCCTCCAGGTCCTGAAGGCCCACATCTCCGTCCCGACGAGAGACCCCTCGGGCCCCTTCCTCATGGCTGTGGACCACTGCTTCTCCATCAAGGGCCAAGGCACCGTGATGACGGGGACCGTCCTCTCGGGCTCCGTGAGCCTCGGTGACAGTGTGGAGATTCCTGCCCTCAAGGTCAGTCACCCGTCGCAGCCGGGAAGGGACGTCCCTCCTCCCACCACGGGAAGGCGCGCGGCCTGCCCAGGTCCTCCCGGTGCCCGCCGCCTGCCTGCTCCTGAAACAGCACGTGCGTCTCGGGCCCGCGATGCCCCCGTGAGGGTCCCCAAGTGGGTGGCTTTGGCCTGTTTTCCTCAGCACCCAGGGCCTCGCACGTGCCAGGTGGCACTCGGCCACCGAGCCACCTCCCCGGCCCTTTCTATTTGATATTTTATTAGAGACACTCGCTGAGTTTGTTGCTCAGGGCTCCGCTCAGTTGCTGAGGCTGGACTCCCACTTGCGATCCTCCTGCCTCGGCCTCCCAGGCTGCTGGGATGTCAGGCGTGGCCACCGTTCTGTCTGCAATTCTTGATGCCCAGGCTTGGAGACCCTGGCGCCCCCACCTCGCGCCCCGTGTGTGGAGAGGCAGAGCCGCGTGCTGGGGCCTGGCTCCCCCCATCTTGGAGCCTGGCGGGTCCAAGCCCAGGGCACAGCAGCAGCTCGAGGGCCACCTCTGGGGCGGGGGTGGTGGCAGGGGCCCCGTGTGGCTCCAGGTCGGCCCATCTCAGTGTCCCTTGTTATCGTTCAAAAGCACCTTCGTGGAAACATCCAGAATAATGCCTGGGAGCCCCTCTGCCACCGTGGTGCGGGGGCTGGCGCAGGGTGACCCGTCCCGGCTGCTCTGAGCCGTCCCTGGACAGGGACCCCGGACACTGGCCCCCAATGCACGTGTCCCCTGCAGCCGTGCTGGCCAGTCCTTTGGTCCACAAGACAGGCTTCCTGTGAGAAGGGTGGTGAGCAGGGCCAGGGTCCCCGAGCCTCTGGGGACACCCTGCCAACGGTGTGTCTGGACTCGCGGCCTCCAGACTGTGGAGCCACCAGTGTCCCCGTCAGGCCCTTGGGCAGTGATCGGGTTGTGGTGCAAGGACTCTGGTCACAGGGGGCCGTGGGTCCTTCGAGAGCCCGGGCGCTGGCGTCCTCGTGGGGAGTCGGCACCGTCGGGGCTTTGCCACCACAGGGCGGAGTCAGGCCTGGGCCTCGCCTCCCTGTCACCGCCGTCCCATGTGCCGACCAGGCCCAGGGGGCGCCTCACAGCGGGCAGGACCTGGAGCCGTCCGTCCACCCCCGAGGCCACACTCTGTGCCCTGGAGCACACTGTGCCTGCAGCCCTGGTCTGGAGGTGACCAGGCCGGTGGCCTTTCCCGTGTGCAGAAGCTGCAGGCCCCTGAGCAAGGCCCCTGGGGACCCTGTCCCCTCGCCCTGCCCGTCCTCCGCCAGCCTGACTGGTGGCCAGCACGTCAGCGAGAGGACAGCGCAGGCCCCGGCCCTCTCCAGGCACGGGACGTCCCTGTCACACCCCCTAATGGACTTGGACACTTGTGACCGCCTGACCTCCCGGGCGGCGCAGCCTGTCCAAATAAACAGCGGCCCCTCCCCCGGCCACGCCGCCGTCCCCGCCGGTTCTGCTGCCCACGTCCGTCCCCAGCTGGCGCTCATTAGCCGAGCCCGAGCCGGGAGCAGGCGGGGCCGGGACGGGACGCCCAGCCTTCTGGGTCTTTCCATCCTCAACCTGGGAAGCCCCTGTGCTGAGACTCGGTCTTGGGACTCAGGCCGGGGACAGGCCTGCTTGTCACTGGCTCCTGGGGTCGTAGCATCAGAAACTGAAAACCCAGAGCATCGAGGGACAGCAGGGCTGGGAGCTCAGGGGCCCGGTTTGCGGGGCGTTCCCGGTGCTGTGTGGCCACGGGCAGGTCGCTCAGCTTCTCTGTGCTGCACTGGTTCAGCACAAACTGGGGACGAGCCTGAGTGTGCTTGGCAATGTCCAGGACCCTGGGCAGAAGGGCGTGGTGTCCCCTGGGGTTAAGGACCTCCCGGCTCCCGATCGGAATCCGTCACTATTCTAGTCAGGATGGCGATCCCAGCGAGATGCGCCTGTGTCGTGCGCACACGGAGCGGAAGGTCCGGAGTTTGGCGCTGGCTCCTCCGGCTCGAATCCACACTCGGTTAATTTTTTATTCAAAAAACCCCAGAGCCCGGCGTTGGCGCTCGACCGTCATCCCAGCAACTCAGGAGGCTGAGGCAGGAGGATCAAAGGTGGAGGCCAGCCTCAGACACTCAGCGAGGCCCTGTCTCTGAATAACACACAAGGGCTGGGGAGGGGGCTCGGGCTCGAGCGCCCCGGCTCCGTCCCTCTGATGAGCGGGAGGTTCCGAGGCGGCAGGAGGCGCAGTCTGGTGGCTGGTGGGTGACTCACTGGACGCGGGCGGCGGCTGTTCTTTGAAGGCCGCGTCTGCGAGGCTGCTGTCCGTGGGCCCCAGAGCCGGGATGGCGCCCCCTGGCCTCCTCCCTGGCAGGAGCGAGGAGGGGTGCGTGGCCGCCCAGGGACTCCGGCCTCCCAACTCCATCTGCAGGGCCAGGCTGGGCCTTTGGGTCACCTGTGGGCTCTTGCTCCAGTTGCAAGGGGCAGCTGGGGACCCCAGGTGCTGGCCTGGCTGGACCAGGGCCCTCCGTGGCAGCACGCCCTCCCCGGCCTCTTGCTGGGTCCCTGGAGTGTCCCGTCAGGGCCCAGGCGGGGTGGCCAAGCCCTGGGGACACCATCCTGTGCCCGGCCTTTCTCTGGCTCAAGGAGTGAGTCGCGTCTGTGGCCACACCGTGGCCCCCCGGGGTCTCCCTAACAGTGGACGGTAGGGACGGAGGCTGACCTCCGAGGAGGCAGAGGCCAGGAAGGGTCTCTGTCCAGGTGCAGCTGCGGCCATCAGGCCCCGCGCCCTGAGGGCTCCGGATGAGCTGCAGATGGCACTCTGAGCAGGACCCTCCGGAGCCCCGTGTCCCCGCTGCTCACCCCGCGTCCTGAGCGAGCACGGGCGCCCTGACCTCGGCCCCGGACTCGGGCCAGGTACGCGGGGCCAGCCTGGCCCTCCAGAGGCCTGGTCCCTTCTGCGCTGGCGGTGGGGTCCCTGGCTCCTCCCGGGAGCGTCCCTGCGACAAGGCCCACAGAGGTGGTGCTGAGGCCAGGCACACGGAGCCTTGGGGACCGAGCCGGACTCTCCGGGGCTGACGGGGTCTGGTGTTTCCTCAGCTCAGCGTCGGGTGACCTTGGAGGCAGCGGGTCCCCTGCGCCAGGGCGGGCGTGGCGGGGAGAGGCCGTGGCCACAGGGCGTTTCCATCGTGAGCATCGGGCTGTGTCCTGAGACCCCACCTGTGTACATTCGGGGTCCTCGGGGGTCTCTGAGGAGGGCGCTGCCCACCCCCATCTCATACGGGGTGGAGCCGAGGCTCAGGGCATCAGAAGGCTTGTCCCACCGGGCGCGGTGGCCACACCTGTCCTCCCAGTGACTTGGGAGGCTGAGGCACGAGGATCGCAAGGTGGAGGCCAGCCTCATCAACAGCGAGGCCCTGAGCCACCGAATGAGCCCCTGGCTCCGTCCCGGGGGCAGAAACAAGACTGAACTTCAGGCTGGTCAGTGAGGACCTGGCCTCGCACTGTGGCCACAGGATGGAGGGCGCGCTGTGCCCTGACCCTGCTGGGCTCCCAGGCGTGTGCGCGAAGCCACCCGTCCCCGCCCCCCGCCCCCGCGAGGCTGAGGGGCCACAGAGGTCGCTGGGCTGGGTGGACAGTCCAGGGTCCAGCTCGGGTCCTGAGTAAGGCCCCGTCCCTGTCCTGCGTCCCCTGCACTTGTCCCTCTGACGACGGGGACTTGGGCGCCATCCTGCACATCCCCGTGTCTGCTGTGTGACCTCACGCGGCTGCTCAGCCTCTCTGTGCTGAAGGCGGCCGATGGCCCCCGTGGCTGTGCCTCTGCCACTGCCGTGGAGGGTGGAGGCCGCCTCTGGCCTCCCGGGAAGACCCACCAGGGGACCAGGCCTGGACGGGCCAGCTGTGGAGCAGGGTCCAGGAGGCCGCAGCGGGTCTCTGCCCGACTCCCGGGGGCCCTGGCGCCTGTGCGTCGCCACATGCATGTCACCGAGGGCCTGGGGGACGTGCGCTGGCCTCCCCGAGAACGGCAGGACCTCCAACACCAGTGCCCCTGGTGCATTCCTGTCAGGAAGGCCCGTCCAGGGTCAGGGGACCACGGGAAGTGGCTGTGGAGCTGCATGGCTCAGGTGGACTGGAGCATCGGGTCTCAGGGCACAGTGGCCCACGCCTGTCATCCCAGTGGCTCGGGAGGCTGAGGCAGGAGGATTGCAAGGTGGAGGCCAGCCTCAGCAGCTTAGCGAGGCCCTGAGCCACTCAGCGAGACCCTGTCTCTACATAGAATATAAAAGGGTCTGGGGAGGGGGCTCCCCGCACCCCCGGGCTCAGGCCCTGGGACCAAGGAAAGGAAGCCTCTGGTCTGCGTGTGACGGCGTGGCCTCCCTCCTGCGCTGGAGCGAGCTGTGTGGAGGTGACTGGCCGTGGGGCGCAGGCCGTGCCTGAGCGGTACCGGGTGACAGTGGCCTCCAGAGCCCCGACAGAGCGTCCGGCGGCCTCTCAGCAGGGCTGTGGGCCCTGGGCCGTGAGGGTGGCCAAGGCCTCTGCAAGTGCCTCCTGCCGCTGAGGGCGGCTCCTGGGTGGAGCCTGGGACCCGGGTGCTCGGCAGGTGGGTTCGTGAGGCAGCAGGGGACAGGGGACCCGCCAGGGCCTTGTCCCGAGGTGCCTGGCCTGAGAGCACTGTGTCCCTCTGGCTTGGGAATCCCCTGGTGTCCTGGGCACCACAGCCTCCTCACTCACTGGCCTGAGGCCCTGCCCTGTCCTCCAGTTCTCCCCAGCCCCTCCTGGCTCAGAGCCCCGGGTCAGCCCCGATGCTTGTCCCATGTGGACAAGTCCCACAAGCAGCCTCTGCTCCTGGGTTTGGGGCCCAGTGGGGTCTGACCCATTGTTCTTTAATGTTCAGGTGTCGCGGGGAAGGTGGGCCTGTAACAAGTAGTGCTTATTAAACAGTCTTGGTTCCGATGGAATATTACTCAGCCATGAAAAAGAACAACTTTATGATTTTTGCCCATAAATGGATGGAACTGGAGACTGTCATGCTAAGTGACATAAGCCAATCCCAAAACAACAAAGGCCGAATGTCCTCCCTGATATGTGGGTGCCAACTCACAATAAGAGGGGTAGCAGTTCCCTGGATGAGACCAAGGGGAATGAGGGAAGGGGGGGACGGGAAAGACAGTGGAGTGAAGGGGACGCCACTTTCCATGTTCACTGTGAACACATGGCCAGGGACACTCCACCCCAGGTCCACCCACAGGCGTACGTGGGACAGGTCAGTCGTCAGGCGCAGCTAAAAAGAGCAAATAAAAAAAATTTTAAAAGCCCCCTCTTGGTCCCTCACCAGCCCCCAGACTGCACCCAGCTGAAGCCAGGAGGCAGTTCTCGGGACGGGTCCAGGCTCCCTGCAAGCAGGGCGTCGGGGTCTGTTTTTCTCAGGCAACCAGGGAGGCCTCTGGGTCGGTCCCCTTGCCGGGGTGGCGTGGCCTGTCTGAGCCCCCACGTGTGTGAAATGGGGGAGCCGCTAGCGTCTGCCCGGGGTGGCCTGCGAGGGGAGGGCAGGGGGTTCTGCCAGGGGCGTGCGGCTCGCCCTCCAGCACCCACCACGGAGCCCCACGCGCCAGGCCACAGGGACAGGGCAGGGGAGGCAGCTCAGTCGACCTCCAGCCGCGGGGCCTCGTCTTTTCTATGGTAGGTGATGCAGAACCAGAGGCCGTGAGAAGGGACCTCGCGGGACAGAGGGACCCAGCAATTCGGAAATCTGTGGAGGAGCCTGGAGCATGCTGGGTGGAGGGACAGCAGGCAGGAGACAGGCCAAGGGCAGGCCGACCGGCCGACGAACCCAGGAAGTGCTCCAGGAAGTATCCAGGAAGTGCTCCAGGAAGTCTTCAGGAAGTATCCAGGAAGTGCTCCAAAGACTATCCAGGAAGTGCTCCAAAAAGTATCCAGGAAGCACTCCAAGGACTATCCAGGAAGTGCTCCGAGAAGTATCTGGGAAGTGCTCTGAGAAGTATCTGGGAAGTGCTCTGAGAAATATCCAGGAAATGCTCCAGGAAGTGCTCTAGGAAGTATCCAGGAAGTATTTAGGAAGCACATAAAGTATCCAGGATGTGCTCCAAGAAGTATCCAGGAAGTTCTCTAAGATGTATCCAGGAAGTGCCCCAGGAAGTGCTCCAAGAAGTATCTAGGAAGCACATTAAGTATCCAGGAAGTGCTCTAGGAAGTATCCAGGAAGTATCTAGGAAGCTCATAAAGTATCCAGGAAGTGCTCCAAGAAGTATCCAGGAAGTGCTCTACAAAGTGTCCAGGAAGTGCTCTGAGAAGTATCTAGGAAGCACATTAAGTATCCAGGAAGTGCTCTAGGAAGTATCCAGGAAGTATCTAGGAAGCTCATAAAGTATCCAGGAAGTGCTCCAAGAAGTATCCAGGAAGTTCTTTAAGATGTATCCAGGAAGTGCCCCAGGAAGTGCTCTGAGAAGTATCCAGGAAGTATCTAGAAAGCACATTAAGTGTCCAGGAAGTGGTCTGAGCGCGTCCAGGAAGCGCCCACTGGTCCCGCTAGCTTCCTCACCTTGGGAGGCAGGAGCGTCTTCCCCTCCTGCCGTCACTTGCGTCCCCTCAGCCCCTGGCTGGCCACACCTGCGCCCGTCCCAGGCCCCCAGCCTTGGCCTCACGCGGGGTCTCGGCGGTGACCTTTGTGTCTCCCGCGGGGAGAGCCGAGTGGGCCCTGGGTGTGTATGAAGCCAATGTGCCACTTAAACCGAGTGTTTATAATTCCTTCTTTTAAGAAATAAAACAATAATAAAAATCCCGTAAACACGGCTTTAATTGTTCCCAGGCTTCGACGGGCGCGCGGCGGGGAGGCCGCCTTCCGCACACCGAGCCCCTCGCCTGCCCCGTTGGAAGCTCTGCCCAGACTCTGCACTGTAACGTGTTCTTGTTGAAAAACAAGCTCCAGCCGTGCCGAGCGCCGAGCTGCGGATCCTGGGCAGGGACGGTCCAGCCGGAGCCGCTTCCCAGGGCCCCTGCGCTGTCCTGGCTGGAGGACGTGAAGACAGAGCCTTGGCCTGCGCGTTCGCACTGCTGCCGGGGCTCCTCCCTGGCAGGCCCTTCCCCGTGTAAGGGCCTTCCATGGACAGGAAGTCCTGAGAGCAGAGAGCAGGGGACCTGGCCTAGGCCAAGTTCAGAGCAGGCACGTTGGCTCTGAAGGGGGCAGAGGGCTTCTAGGAGATGAGCTGAGGTATGGGTCACTGGACATTCTAGCTAGGCGTGGTGGCGCATGTCTGTAATCCTCCCACCTGCTGGGGAGGCTGAGGCAGGAGGATTGCAAGTGAGAGGCCAGCCTCAGCAATTTAGCAAGGTCCCAAGCAACTCTGTGAGACCCTGTCTCTAAATAAAATATAAAAGGGCTGGGAATGTGGCTCAGTGGTTAAGCACCCCTGGTTCAATCTCTGGTACAAAAAGAAAGAAAAAGAAAAGAACCTTCTAGCAGGTGCAAAGGCCCTGTGGTGGGAGAGAGCCCAGTGAGTTTGAAGACTGGGTTAAAGGGGTTTGGACTGGAGCTCAGAGAAGAGAGATGAGGCTAGGGGCACAGAGAGGAAGGTGGGCTTTCGCCTGTTGTAATGGTGCAGACGGTTTTGGGTGTGCGGGTGACGTGCGGGTGACATTCAGGTGACATGCGGGTGACGTGCGGGTGACATTCAGGAGACATGCGGGTGACGTGCGGGTGACGTGCGGGTGACGTGCGGGTACGCACTTGCGCATGTGCAGGGGAGCCTGTATGCAGAACGGGTTCCAGGGCAGCTGCCCTTTCTGGGGACCTGTGGCTGCCGTAGGAGCTCAGGCAGACTGAGGTGGCTGGACCAGGCCGTGGCAGTCGAGGCCTCGACATTGAGGAGGTGACACTGATTGGCAGGCGTGGTGGACTAGGATGGTGGCATGCAGGACATGTCACTCAAGGCCCCCAGATCTCTGGCTGGAGGAACAGCCAGGTGACGGGGCCTCGGCCAAGCCATCTGGAAATGAGTGTGGACACAGCTGGGAGCCTGGCTCGGGGCTCAGTTCACTGGCAAGTTCTAGAAAGTTCTAGAAAGTCTGCACGTTCCAGAAAGCGAGTTGACCTAAGGGTCTGAAGCTCAGAGAGGCTTGGGGTGGGGCGCAGGCTGGCGAGCTCGGGGACCCCACCTCGGGACCTGTGTCTGGAGATGCAGACGCTGCCAGCTGACTTGGGAAGCGTCCTCGTCCTGGCAGCCAGGGGCTCGGGGGCGCTGGCTTTGGCATTTTGGGGTGGAGGCGAGGGTGCTCGTGGGGACACCCTGGGAGCAGCAGCTGGTAAGAGGGCCTCTCCCCAGGCTGCCGCTGCCGCTGCGGAAAAGCCCACCGGGTGACCGGGCGGAAGGTCAGGAGTTCAAGCGCTGAGGCGGAGGCTGAGGCGGAGGCAGGCGGGCGTGCGCGGTTCTGAGCCGTCCTGGTATTTTCTTTTGAGCTGGGGCGGAGCGGAGGGGCAGGCGGGGACGGCAGGCCGCCAGGGGGACCGTGGCCAAGCCCAGCGCCGCTAATGCAAACCATACGGCGGGCAGCGGCCGCCCAGCCCTGGCCAGCCTTCTCGCAGGCAGGCGGGCAGGAAGGGCCTGGACAGTGCAGCCGCTTAACCCTTCGGGTGCCGCATCACAAGCACGGCTTGTCGACTAGCATTTGCCTTTTGTGCCCAAGAATTCTGTCCCAACAGTCCCCAGAGTTGTGATGACAATAATGTCCCTGGGGCTGGACGCAGTGGCGCACGCCTGTCATCCCTGCAGCTTGGGAGGCTGAGGCAGGAGGATCATGAGTTCGAGGCCAGCCTCAGCCACTCAGCGAGACCCTGTCTCTAAATAGAATCTAAACAGGGCTGGGAGGGGCTCAGGGGCAAAGCGCACTGGGTTCCATCCTGGTACCAAGAAGAAACTGTCCTCAGGCATTCCCAGTGACCTCGAGGGCAGACGCCCGGGGGACAGCCAGCAGCCCTGAGCAGGCAGCTCCCCGGACGCAGGCCGCCCGTCCCCTGCTCCTCCAAGGACACGCACGAGGCTGTCCAGCACGGTGGTGTTCACCGTGGACAGACGCCTCCAGGAGGGTCTGGATGGAGAGCACACTGGGGACAGCGGCCTCGTGGGGCGCTGACCGGGACCGAGCCTCCTGGGGGCGGTGGGCGTGGTGGGCTCTGCCGGGAAGCGGGCCTCCATCTGTTTCTCGTGTGGCTTTTCTGAAAGAAAAAAGTACAAAGAACCAGAGAAGGGCCTGCGTCCTGCTCCGCTCCGCCTTCCCGGCTCGGCCGGAGCCGCGCTCTGCTGGGGAGGCCCGAGTGGGGTCCCTGGGGGCCTGGCGCTCTCTGGGAAGCTGGACGGGCCTCCTGCCTGTGTGGGTGGGCTCCGACCTCCCAGTGCCTGCTGCCTGTTGGTCCCGGGGATGGAACCCAGGGGCACGTGGCCACCGAGCCGCCTCCCAGCCCTGTTTAGAGACAGAATCTCCCTAAGATGCTGAGGCTGGCCTCCCACTTGGCGATCCTCCTGCCTCAGCCTCCTGAGCTGCTGGGGTTACAGGCGTGGCCACCCAGTGCCGGTGTGGCTGCTGTGCTGAGCTTGTGGCCCTCAGCATAGGTCTTGGCACACCTTGACCTGCGCGTCCCTTGACACACGGGCCTGCAGCCTCTGAGCCATGACCTCTGGGTGGCTCAGTGAGGGGCAGCCTGCAGGCTGCTGTGGGCCCTGTCCCCAGCCCTGTCCCCAGGGGCTGCACTTCCCCCCTCGGGCTCTCAGCCGTCCTCTCTCCTCTCCCTTCTCCCCCCTCCAGAGGCACAAAGAGCTGTTACTTGTGCTCCTCGCCCCTGCCGTCCCTTGGCTCCTGCACATTAGCATCTACAAATACTCTTGTCCCTTTTCCGGGCACTGCCAAGGGGCACTGCCATCGTTGTGGACAACACTGGGGAGACCACAGGTCGCTTCCATCCCAGGCTCCCTGCGGCCAGGCGCAGTCTCTGCCTGCTGTCCCCTGGCAGCCACCTCAGGCCCTTGGCCCGGCCTGCCAGGCAGCATGGCCTGACCCCCTCCCTAAAGAATGGGGCTGCGTGGGCGTGGTGGCCACTCCTGTCATCCCAGAGGCTGGGGAGGCTGAGGCAGGAGGATCGCAAGTTGGAGGCCAGCCTCAGCAACTCAGTGAGACCCTGTCTCTACATAAGATACGAAGAGGGCTGGGCAGGTGGCTCGGTGGTCGAGTGTCCCCGGGTTCAATCCCGGGTACAAAAAAATAAACCCAGGGAACAGAAGCCTGCTCTTCCCCGGCCCAGCGGCTTCCGGGCCTCCTGACCCTGCTTGTCAGGGAGGAGCTGAGAGCCCGCAGGTGAGCTTGCGATGGCTTCCCACACCCCTGGTGCCCCCTGGGCTGGCTGCCCTGTGCTCCGTCTGTCTGCAGCCTCTGCTGGGTCCCCGGGAGTGACCCTGCCCGGCCAGCGCTGCCCGACCTTGGGCTCTGCAGCCCCTTCGGATCCCTTGGGGTCTTGCGAGAGGAGGGAGGCTGTTCAGGGGCGCGGGGCCCAGGGTGCAGGGGAGCAGCCGGCCTCCGAGTGGACTGGGCGCCCCCCTTCTGGTCAGGACCAGGAGCCCGGTCGTCACAGCTGAGCTCCCGGGTCAGGCGCCTCTGAGGCCGGCCATCGGTGTCCCCGGGGGTCCCTCTGCTCTCCTGCTGGTCTCGCGTCCTGGGCGGGCGGCGCCCACCCTCGGCCTCTGCTGGGTGCCCTGCAGGGAGGCTGGAGAGCGAGGTTGTAGCCGTGGCCTCGAGGCGGAGGCGGGCGTGGCAGGCACGAGGGCGCTGCGCCTGGATGAATGTCCCCGCTCGGACTCCAGGGCCACGCTGTGCCCGCGGCCGGGCTGCCACCGCCCCCGTGCCGTCCAGAGCCAGCGCCCTGCCAGGCCTGCGCCCGCGGCTGCTCCAGGCGGACTTGGCGGCCTGGCCGCGCCTCGAGCTCAGCCTGGGCCCAGGAAATGGCAGTGGGCGCGGGAGGCCAGCGCGTCCTTCCCCCGTCGCCGTCGCGGTCCCTGCGAGGGACCCACGTGGCCGCGGAGGTTTGGCTGGGCGCTTGGTCCGCTCGGCGTCGCCCCTGCCCGCTCCCTGGACCCGCGGTCGTTCCCAGGTGGACGCGCTGCCCAGGGCGCGGGTGCGCGGGAGGAGCGGCCGCCTGTCCCGGGCTCCGTCCCCGGGGAGCCCGCGGAGCGGACGGGACGCGCGGGCTGTCGCCGGGAGGCCGGCCAGTGCGCCCCTCCGGTCGGGCCTCGCGTGGTGACGGCCTCTGCGGGCCGCGGGCCGGAAGTGGGGGGCGGGGCCGTGCCCGGAAACCAGCCGGAAGTGGGAGGTGGGTCCGTGCCGGAAGTGGGACAAGGGCCAGAAGTGGGAGGTGTTCCCTGCTGTAAGTCAGCCGGAAGTGGGACGAGGGCCGTGCAGGAAGTCAGCCGGGACCGGGAAATGGGAGGGGCGCCCTGCCGGAAGTGGGAGGCGGAGCCATGTCGGAAGTCAGCCGGACGGGAAGTGAGAGGCGGGGGAGGGGGCTTCCGGAAGTGGGCCATGGGGCCATGCCGGAAGTGGGACGAGGGCCAGAAGTGGGAGGTGGGGCCTTGCCGGAAGTCAGCCGGAAGTGGGACAAGGGCCATGCTGGAAGTTAGCTGGGACGGGAAATGGGAGGGGCGCCCTGCCGGAAGTCGGAGGCGGGGCAGTGCCGGAAGTCAGCCAGAAGTTTGACGAGGGCCATGCCGGAAGTCAGCTGGACCGGGAAGTGGGAGGAGGAAGTGGCCTCTGCCGGAAGTGGGCTCTGCCGGAAGTGGGCTCTGCCGGAAGTGGGCCTCAGGTGCTTCCCCCCAGTTCCTGCGGGGTGCCGAGGCCCCCGCCTGCCGCGGACCCTGCAGGGAGCAGGAGCGTGCGTGGCCCGGTGCGTGGCCCGCCGCTGTCCAGGGCACCCGGCTGTCCCCGCGGGAGGCGGCCCTGGCCGGGAGCCCACGCTGACCGCTGGCCACCGGCTGCTGAAAGGACGGGATCCGCCGCTGCCCTCAGGAGCCGGCATGGTGGCTGTGACCCCAGCAGCCCGGAGGCTGAGGCAGGAGGATAGCAAGGTGGAGGCCAGCCTCCACCACTGAGGCCACTGAGCGAGGCCTCGTCTCTAAGTAAAACGCAGAAAGGCCTCGGGGGGCGCCCGCGGTGCAGAGAGAGGAGGAGGAGGAGGAAGAGAACCAAGAGCGGCAGCGCGTCCTGCCCGAGCCTGCGGGGCCTCCCTGCCTCCGCATTGCAGCCTCCGCGGCCTCTGCCCAGCTCTCACGGGTCCACACTCGGCAGCACGGGCGCCCTCCTGGCTGGTGACGCCCTGGCGCTGCTGTCCCCGGCCATCCTGGGCGTCTCTCCTCCTCAGATAGCGACTGCGTGTCCCGAGGGACCGTGACGAGGCAGTTGAGCTTATCGGTTTGGGAATCTTCCTGAGCCGGCCTCCACCTCCAGCCTCCCTTCGAGCCCCTCGGTCCTTCCAGAAGCTGCAGCTGCCGCGTCCTGGTGACTCAGCTTGTCGGGAAGCGCCGGGGTCAGAGCTGCATCTGTTCCTCTGCCAAACGGCTCCCGGGGACGCCCTGCAGGCGCTCGGGGGCCTGGCCAGCGGAAGGGGTGCTGGCCCCGCGTGGGCGTGGGTGGCCGTGGGTCTGGGCCGGTGCCGCTGCTCCAGGCTGATGCTTTGGAGAGAGAACGGGAACTGTCTGGGCCTGCAAGGGACCCCGGATGCCATCGGCCTCCCCACGCAGGGGAGCAAGCGGGACTGGCCGGTGACCCCTGGGCCGCGGGCTCCACAGGGAGCAGGATTGCGGGGCCGCGGGCACAGGAGGCTGGGTGTGGGGCTCTGCAGCTGCTGAGCCCGCTAAGTGCCTGAGCCTTGCCCGCTTCCCAAGTCCGTCCAGTGTGCGGCCTTTTTCCAGAAACTCAGCTGTGAGGGTCACGGAGGATGGAACCCAGGGTCACTGAGCCACCGAGCCACATCTCCAGGCCTATTTTGTGTTTTATGTAGAGACAGGGTCTCACTGAGTTGCTCGCTTAGCGCCTCGCCATTGCTGAGGCTGGCCTCCAACTTGCAATCCTCCTTTCTCAGCCTCCCTAAGTGCTGGGGTGACAGGCGTGGCCACTGTGCACTTCCTCCATGTGTTTTGACCGTGCCCTGCTGTGGTGCGATGCTCGTCCTCTCTGAAGTCACGTGGGGTTCAGTTGCCACCGTGGCTGAGTCAGGAGGGTCTTCAGGGGCACCGGCCTAGATTTCTAGCTGGGAACTCCGGCCGTTGCTGACCCCACGCTCACGTGCACAGGTGTGTGCGCCACATTGTGACAGGAAAGCCGATTTTCACTTATTGTTATAAATCGATCAGAACATCTTTTATCATCTCTTCGTGGTTTTCAGAGTCTGTAGCGACTTCGTGGTTTCGGTTCTGGTGTCCACGGCCTCTCCCGTCCCTCTTTGGTGCCCGTCGGTTTCCTGGCCTTTCCCGACGGCCAGCTTTGCCCCGGGGCTTCCTCCTGAGCTCCTGCCTTGGCTCCCTTGACTGCTCCTCTGTGACCCCCTTTCCTGCCTCCTTGGGGTTCGTCAGCTGTTCTTTGTGTCCTGAGAGCAAAGCCTGGTGCCTCCCCACCAGCCTCCTGTGCTCAGGACGTTCACGGCTACGAATGTTCCTGTGGGCGCTGCCTTGGCCTCCCCTGCCCGGCGGGCACGCGTGAAGTGTCTGACCAAAGCTGTTTCAGGTTCCTGCCGCCTGCCTTCTCTGACCCCGGGCCCGGGGGCTTCCCAGGCGGCTCTGATGATCCTCCCGTCACTGCTCTGGAGTTGGTGGAGTCATTTTAGGTCCAGAGCACAAATCGGAGAAAACCACAGCCCCTCAGGTGACGCTGGGGACGCGTGTGGGCAGGGGGGCCAGGGGCTCGTGAAGGCCACGGGCAGCAGGGGAGCACCTCCCGGGAGGCCGGCCTCGCGGCACTCAGCCTCTGGGGATGCTGTTGTCACAGGTCACAGTCCCTCCCGACTGCAGTCACAGGCACTTCTGTTGGTGACAAGGCTCCTGCCTGCCAGCAGCCGTCCCCGAGGACATGGCCGGCCCTGGGCTCTGCCCTGCTGCCGCCTGAGCCCAGGCTCCTGGGGAGGAGGCACCTCCCCGTCCCGGTTGCCCGGGACAGGTAGGACGGCCAGCTGTCCTCTCCACCTCGAAGGCTGGCAGGGCACCTGCTTCCACAGGATCCGCGCCTTCCTGAGGTTGGGTCTGGGGGCCGCGTAGCAGGGACGCACGAATGGAGCTCTCGCGTCTGAACACACATGCGTCGACTGTCGGGCCCTCCAACGCCTCATGCTGTCCTAGGCACTGCTGTCCCCTGGGCTGAGTGGCAGGGACCTAGCCCGAAGCCATCAAAACTCACAAGCAAGGCTGGGCACAGTGGTGCACGCCTGTCATCCCAGCACTTAGGGAGGCTGAGGCAGGAGGATTGCGAGTTCAAAGCCAGCCTCAGCAACGGTGAGGCGCTAAGTGACTCAGTGAGACCCTGTCTCTACATAAAACACAAAACAGGGCTGGGGATGTGGCTCAGTGGTCGAGGGCCCCTGGGTTCAATCCCTGGTACCAAAAAAAAAAAAAAGAAGGGGCCGATTCACGAAGCCCCAGCGAATTCCAGACTCCTGGAGCTGCTTCCCGCTCAGCCCTGGAGGCAGTGCCATGTCCCCTCAGGGCCACTCGTAGCGATGGCCGACCACAGGAGCGGGCTGGCCCCTGGCCACTGCCTGGGGTCCGAGCCGGAGAGGAAACAAGCTCAGATGGGTCACCTGTTTCTGGTTTTGTGATCCTGGACTTGGCGTGTGGACGGGTCTGGCTTTGGCGGAGGACACGCCTGGCCTTGTAACAGGAAGCCCCGGGGTGACCCCGACTTCAAGGCCTTGCGCTCCCGTCCCCCCTTCTTTTCCTCCCGCCGTTGGCAAGAGCGCAGGGCTGCTGTGCTGTGTCTTATTAAAGCTCAGCACGATTCGCTGCCATCCGTGTGTCTACAAAATAAACAGCCCCGTCACGCGGCCCCAGCGCCGGCCCCGCCGGCTTGTTCGGCTCTTCCTTGGGGCTGGGGTGGGTGGGAAGGTGGAGCGGCCCAGGCAGGGGCGGCCGATGGGCTGGGGGACACGTGCCGCCACGTGTGGGCAGAAGCTGGTCCGTGGCACTGCCCCCCACTGCCTGAGGGCCTCAGGAGGGGGACGGGGACCAGAACTTTCTTTTTAGTGTTTGGTCCCAGGGATGGAACCCGGGGCGCCTAACCAGGGAGCCCCCTCCCAGCCCTTTTTAGATTTTATTTACAGACAGGGCCTCACTAAGTTGCTGAGGCTGGCCTCCACTCGCGATCCTCCCTCCTCGGCCTCCAGGTCCCTGGGATGACAGGCGGCCCCAGTGGGGCTCCTCAAGGCGCCTTTGCGTCTGTCCTGCAGCTGTGGGTGAACTCAGGGCCAGTCCCGGACGCGGTGTTGTGTTCACGTACTTAACAGGAGATGAGCAGAGAGGCCACAGGGACCCCGGGAGGCGGACAGCAGGGCGGGGTCTTCCCCCCAGGGCCCACTGGGAAGGACTAGACCCGGGTGGCCAGGCCGCCGGGGCCTGGGGCGGCTGCTCGCCGTTCGTAATGGTGTGAAGATGGATTTTTCTCATCAAAGTGGAAACGGCCTGATTTTTATCAGGGCAGGTTGGTTGGAGTGTGAGTTGAGCCATTTGTCAAAATTAGATCATTTTCCTCCACTTCCCGGCGGATTGGCTGTGACGATGACTCTCGGCACGACATTCATCACCCGGGCCCAAAGGCAGAGAACGGGGGCCAGGACGGTCCTGCAGAGGGACGCCCTCTGCTCCCGCTGTGGGAGGGAAGCTGCGTCTCAGTCGTGTTGGATTCTGTATTTGCTGTTGATCCCAGGGGCCCGCGACCCCCGAGCCCCCTCCCAGCCCTACGTCGGGTTTTATGTAGAGACAGGGTCTCACTGAGCTGCTTAGCGCCTCGCCATTGCTGAGGCTGGCCTCCACCTTGCTGTCCTCCTGCCTCAGCCTCCCTAAGTGCAGGGATGACAGGCGTGGGCCACCGGGCCCGGCTCTGGCCATGAAATTTTAAAAGTAATGACTAAAAGAAAATGCAGAAGCGCTTGCCTTGCAAGGAAAATATATAAACACATTTATTAGTTTTCATGCAGACGAAAGACAAATGATCCCAAATCTCATTCTTTGGCATTGATTGTTTTCAAATGGAGGTCCATCATGTATATGGTTTGAAAATTCAAGCAGCACAAAAATTACAAAATGAAGGGAGAGAAAGTCGCCTCCTGCTCCCTGAATTCATTCCTTATAGCCATAGTCGGCAGTGTGTCTACACCTGTCCTCCCAGCAGCTCAGGAGGCTGAGGCAGGAGGATGGCAAGTTGGAGGCCAGCCTCAGCAACTCAGCAAAACCCTAAGCAACTCAGGGAGACCCCGTCTCTAAATAAAATGTAAAGGGAGCTGGGGAGGGGGCTCTGGGCTTGAAAGCCCCTAGGTTTAATTCCTGATACCCTCCCCCCCAAAAAGGTAGTGTTCCTACATTTTCCCAGAAGCAATTTTATGTGCATAAGTCCGTGTGTGTATGTCCAGATCCGTGTGAAACTCATACTAGGAGAAGAGCTTGCGCTGGATTGATTACTGCAGCCGTAGCGGCATTTCATCTGCGCCTGCAGCCACGTCGTCGCATTTTTGAATGTTTCCTAAGTGCTCTGTTTTATTTAGCTAGTATTTCTCAATCCATCTTGTTGGATTGTTGCCCTTTTTTTTGGTCCCGGGGATTGAACCCAGGGGTACTCGACCACTGAGCCACATCCCCAGCCTGAGAGCCTTCCGATCTTCACTTTGTGTCTGTGAAAAGCTGCCTGGTTTTGAATACGACTCGGGTCACCTGCCCCCCTCGGTGGGACCCATCTCAGTGTCGTTTCCGTGGTTTTCCATCGACTCCCAGGTGTGTGGCCTCCTCCTCCCCGACAGTGACAAATTCAATCCTTCTTGACATGCGGACCCCCAGCTGCTTCTGCGTCTCGCCCCATTGCTGAGCAGTTACGGGCCACACGGGGTGGCGGGCGTCCTTTGGTGCCTGTGACTTTCCTGCGAGTGAGGCTGATGTTCGTCATCAAGTGCGATGCTACCTTTGGTCCCCTTTGTCCCTGTCCCCTCCTGAGCGAGCAGCCATTTCTGCTTTCCTTCCCCCAGTACAGGGGGTTGAGCGCAGGGCTCCTCGACCTCAGTCCTATGCCTTTTTCATTTGAGACAGGGCCTCCCTCAGTTGCTGAGGCCAGCCTCCAACATGCAATCCTCCTGCCTCAGCCTCCAGACTGGGACGGCAGCGTGGGCGCTTCACTCTTTCTCCAGGACTCGCTCCCTCGTGTTCGATCGATTCCTTTCTCTCTCTGAAGGAGCCGTCCTCCCCGGGGCGGGGGGTGTGGCCGGCGGGGTGTGGAAGGCCGCGGCTTCCCTTGCGTCCCGCCCGGGGTGTCCGCTGCCCACTGCAGGCCCTTCCTCCCCAGATTCCCTGCAGCTTCTGTTCTACGTCCTCCTTTGACTCAAGAGCCTTTTAAGGAGGAAATCTGCATTTCTCAGTCATGGGGCTTTTTTGTCCCTCCTGTGGGTTTTTACGGCTCTGCTGGGTTGAGCTGGTCCCTGTCACAGGATCTGCAACGCCCGGGGCCTCTAAAGAAGAATCACGGTTTTCACGACATCAAGCTGCGCGTCTGCACCGCTTGGTGGACGCGGACCATTCCTTTTGTGCAGGAAGTGGCCTCGCCCTCTCCGCTCTCCGCCCGCCGCGTGTGAACGTGGCCGTGTGCGCATGTTTCTTTCTTCCTTGTTTTGGTTCTGGGGATTGAACCCAGGAGTGCCTAACCACCGAGCCCCCTCCCCAGCCCCTTTGATTTTTGATTTAGAGACAGGGTCTCCCTAAGGTGCTGAGGCTGGCCTCGACCTTGCAGTCCTCCTGCCTCAGCCTCCCGAGGCGTGTGCCCAGCTCAGTCCAGGGCTCTCTAATTCCAAACTCCTATTCTCTGCGCAGCCCCCGAGCGGGCAACTCAGGTCACCCTGCACGAAATGAGTTCTGGCTTTTTGGAGGAGTTGCAGGGTGACCTGGTAACTGGTCCATTTTTGTCCTTAATTGGATCCAGACTGCGGTGGGCTCGGGGGTCAAGCAAACAGCCTCCAGCCAGCGCCTCCCACCCGTCCCGTCCTCCCAGAGTGGGGGCAGCGGGGCTGCTAGCTGTGGGGCAGGCCACACGCAGGCCCGGGCCTTCCTGGAGGCTGCCTGCAGCCGGGGCTCCACGTGACACTCAGGGACAGCAGGTGGAGCCAGAGGCTTGGGGAACAGTGACACCCGGTTCAGAGTCCACTGTCCTGTGGCCAAGGCCCAGGGCGAGCAGGGTGGAGGCTGCTCCCTGGGTGGAGGTCGGCCAACCCGGCCTTGGAACCTTCTCTGGGCGTCGTCTGCAGGTGCCAGTGAGGACAGGGTGGAGGCTCGGCCGGAATGAGAAGCTTCTGGAAGTTCAGCCCCGGCTCCCACAGGCCCACGTGGTGCCCAGTGGCCTCTACCAGGCACCTTGAGGCCCAGCCAGGGTCCAGTCCGCCTGTCTTATTCCGGTGCCTTCTTCCAGGGGCACACGAGTGAGTCGGCTGGTGAACCAGGCCGGGCGCCGGCGCAGCCGCTCACGTACAGGGCAGACAGGCCGGGGCTCCAGTAGTTGATGGTCTACTTATTTATTTATTGGGGGGCACTGAGGATTGACCACCCAGCCACGTCCCCAGACCTATTTGTATTTGATTTAGGGTCTCACTGAGTTGCTGAGGCTGGCCTCCAACTCACAATCCTTGTGCCTCAGCCTCCTGAGCTGCTGGGGTGACAGGCGTGCGCCACCAAGTCCAGCCGGAAGGTGTGTTTAGACTGAGCCCTGGAGCACCTGCCCTTGGCGTCCAGAGGTGCCCCTGGCCTGTGCTCAGCCCAGCTCCCTGTGGCCGCATGGCTCCGTCACGACAGCGCTGAGTTTGGAGCGGGGCCGCCCTTGCTGTTTCCAGCACATTCTCTGCCTGTGTGCGCCTGGCCCCGTGCTGGGCACTCGCTGGCCCTGGGGGACAGCATCCTCTGCAGACCTGCTGGTGAGGCCCACACGGTCCCTGACCGTCCCTGCAGTCTGCCCACCAGTTGAGCTGCGTGGCCAGAACTCAGAGCCTTTTCCCGACACGCTGTGCGCCATCGTGGAGCTGAGTGGCCTGCAGGGGCCGGGCCTCCCTGGCAGGGCCCTGGCTCTGACCTCACTCCTTCCGAGGCCAGGCTGTGCTGTGGGCTCCGTGTGTGCGGGAGGTGAGGGATGGAAAGGGGGGGGAGAGCCGTTCTTTCTTTTTGGTACCAGGAGTGAACCCAGGGTGCTGAACCCGAGCCCCCTCCCCAGCCCTTTTTATATTTTATTCAGAGACAGGGTCTCGCTGAGCTGCTTAGCACTTTGCTATTGCTGAGGCTGGCCTCTAACTTGCAATCCTCCTGCCTCAGCCTCCCGAGCTGCTGGGATGACAGGCCTGCAGCCTCGCACCTGGCTCAAGTCCAGACTTCTGTCTTTCTTTATTTTGGTGTTGGGATTGAACCCCAGGCACCCTCCATGGAGCTCGGACCTTAACCTGTTTAAGTTTAGACTTTGAGACAGGATCTCACTGTGTTGCCCGGGCTGGCCTCAAACAGGATCCTCCGCTTTGGCATCCCAAGTTGGGACCCAGGCATGCGCCCCAGCACCCGACTCCAATCTGGGGCTTCACAGCTGCCCAAAGACCCTCAGTTCTGGCCACAAGTCATGGTGACTTCAGCTGCAAAGATTCAAATTAGATATTCCTGCGCAAGGATCCAGGGCAGAGGCTGGGGACAGACTCCAGAGATCTGGAGCCTCAGTTACGAGTTCGTGAGCTTCTGGAAGCCCCCCATCTCCTGGGCATGTTGCGCCCGGGACCTCAGCCGGGCCTCAGTCGGCCTGTCCTGCCCGGGCGTGGCCTGCGAGGGGCAGGGTGACAGGCGGGTCCCATCACGGGCCAGCTTTCCGGGCTGCGCCCTCCGCTGACCCACTGAACAGACGCATTTCAAGAAGGAAATCGAGAAGCAACATGAGGGAGGCCCGGAGACCGAGGGAGGCTGCTGCCTCTCTCCTGGGTGCACAGCGGAGCCAGGCTTTCTAGCTCTTTCCCTCAAAGCACACGATGGACGGGGCTTTGCATCAGGACTCACGTCACGCGGAGGCAGGAAATGGAAGGTTCTGTGAAGCAGCCTTTGCCTTCTGACCTCTTTCTTGCTGTGTTCTGTTCCTTTTCACTTAAAAACAGCAACAAGCCGGGCACCATGCCCGCCTGTCATCCCAGCGGCTTGGGAGGCTGAGGATTGCCAGGTGGAGGCCAGCCTCAGCCACAGTGAGGCCCTGAGCCGCTCAGCGAGACCCTGTCTCTAAATAAAATATAAAAAGGCTGGGGAGGGGGCTCAGGGGTGAAGCGACCGGGTTCCATCCCTGGGACCAAAACACAAAAACAAAAAGCCATTGGCTCTGACCCCCCCATCGCCACTCCCAGTGTGGAGGCTGCGGTAGAACTCAGGCTCCGGTGTGTTTCTCATTTTTATTTTTTATACTTCAGTTCTGGGGACTGAGCGCAGGGGTATTTCACCACACAGTGAAATTCCCAGTCTTTTTAATTTTTTTATTTTGAGGCAAGGCCTCACTCGGTTGCTGAGGCTGGCCTCGAACTTGGCGATCCTCCTGCCTCAGCCTCCTGTGTCTGTGGGATGACAGGGGTGCGCCACTGTGCCTGGCTTTTTAAAACGAGTCTCGGAAAGGGGACCGTGTTGCCCGAGAAGGGAAACTAGCTACAAAATAAGTCAACAACAGATGACCCGACCGGCCGCAGCGCGTCCTGGGAGCAGAATCTGGGAAATAAAATCTGGGTTGCCAGCAGGGTCCTCGTGAGAGGGTGGCGACGTGCTGTCCGGGGGATTCGCCACGAGAGGCCCTCCGCCCTGTGGTCCTGTGGCGAGGCCCATGGAGGCGGCTCCAGGGCAGCCCTGGCCTTGACCCTGCGCGGCCGTTATTTTTACAGAGCTTCGCTCCTTCCTGTGATTCTCCAAAGTGGACCCGTGGGAAACGGAGTGGACGTCCCTCTGCCCCTTGGGTCCCTCCCAGGGAGAGCTCTGCGTCACCGCCCTCCCCAGGCCACGGTGCGCCACCCACACAGCCGGCTTGGCCTGTCCCTCTGCCACCCCTTGTCCCCTGGGCGACCTGGGGTCGGGGATGTCACTTTCTGTGCCTCCATTTCCTTCTGGAACGTTCTGAGGCCAAGCTGGCCGCTCCAGGCAGACCCTGGAGGGTGTGGTTGGGTGGCGTGGCCCATCCTGCCCGTCCTGGCCACCCTGACCCGTCCCCTCCTCCTCCTCGGCTGGGCCTCTCCGTGAAGGTTCCAGATCCTTCCACCCAGAGCCCCAGCTCCTCCCAGAGCCAAGCCGCCCCTCGAGGTCAGCGCAGCCCCGGGCACTCGTCCCCCGTGCTCTCTGGTCGCTTGGCTGTGGCCCCTCAAGAGGCCCCCGTCCAGAAGGTTCTGGAACACAGCTCGAGGGGAGAAGGCACAGGCGGCCGGGGTGTCGTCTCCCCCGGTTTAACCCAGGACCACCCTGTGACACGGGGACCCGTGGTCCCTCCGAGGATGGAGCAGAGCGCCAGCGTGACGTGCCCACCGTGGGGCAAGGACAGGCAGGCCCGTGGCTGTCCCCGCGCTGGCCAGGTCCCCGTCTGCAGCTCTGGCCACTGGCACAGGCTGAGGGGCCCTGCTCCTCCGTGTCACCAGGCTGCCCTGGGACAGCGCAGCCTCTGTTGGTGGCGGGCACCCTGGGTTCAGAGCTGCAGCCCCGAGGGTCGGCCTCGCCCTCTGGAGGACACAGGCGTCCCTGCTGTGGACGGGGGATGTCCCAGCCGATGAGCAGCAGCTGAGACGCGCGGGCCGCCATCCTGGTGTCCTGCAGGTGACAGGCGGGTTCCACCCACACAGGCACCGGGCCAGGGGACGGGGAGGCTCGTGTGGCTTCTGTCCTCGCCACACAGCAGTGTTCCCGTCACAGCACCAGAGGCCACTTCCTGCTGCCCCTCGTATGAAGGGACATCGCCGGAGATGGGCCTGGTTTGGGGGCCCTTGGTGGACACCCCAGGGTGCCCGTTCCATGGCCGTGTGGCCTGGGCACGGTCGGCCGTCTCGGGCCCTTGTCCATAAATGATCTGCTTGTCCCCACGTCATTAGAGTCACCCCATCGTAGAATCTGGGTAGAAACTTCTCTGTCCCTTTCTTTCCTTTATTTTTCACATCACTGGGGCTTGAATCCCAGGCGCTGCACCCCAGCCACACCCCAGCCTTCTTTATTTCTAAAGTCTCACCAAGTTGTCCAGGCTGGCCTCCACTCTGTGATCCTCCTGCCTCAGCCTCCCTACCGGCTGGGATGGCAGGCACGGCCACTGTGCCCGGCCAGGCTTCCACTAACAGGCTGCGTGTTTGAGGTTGACCCAGACCTGTGCACGTGGATGTCTTGTTATTTATTTGTTCATTTATTTTATTTATTCTTGGGTGCTGAGGACGGAACCGGAGCTTGTGCCGGGCGGGGCTCTACCACTGAGCCGCACCCCAGCCCTTTTGATTTTTTGTTTTGAGACAAAAGTCTCAGTAAGTTGCCGAAGCTGGCCTCCATCTTGTGATCCTCCTGCCTCAGCCTCCTGAATCCATCCTTGGCCACAGGGTTTAATACACACGTGAAGTGACCAGACGGGGCCAGGCAGCTGGTACCCACCCTGCGTCAGATGTCACACCTCCATCAGCCCCAAACCCAAATGCCCGTTGGACTCTCCCTGGGTCCAGCATGTTCACATTAGAGGCTGACGTGCAGCTGGCCTAGTGTTAGATAGTGAGGGTCTGCCTCCCTCTTACTGAGGACACAGAGGCTGAGAGAGAAAGACACCCCGGCTCAGCGTCACAGGCTCAGCGTCACATGTCACATGGCCCGACAGAGGGAGCACAGTGTGAGCCCCAGGGCCACCCTCAGGCGGCTGCAGCCTCTGCCCCGCCCAGAGCAGGAGGGAGAAGCGGAGTCCCCCTGGGTGCCCCCAGTTGTACCCTAGTCCTCATTTGTCAAAGTCCTGCTTGGCCTGAGGTCCCTGTGCGGATAGCGGTGTGCGGGGCCACGCTGAGACCTGCGCGTTGTGCAGGGGCCTTGGCGCGGTACCCGACCCGCCAGCCCCCAGGGACTCAGCTCTGTGCACCCACGGCCAGGGTGGCCTGGAGCCCGACACTTCACACAGTCTCTGCTTCTCAGCTCGTGATCTTCTTTTCGGTTAATACAATCAATGCTGGTGCCGTGTCGCGCTTGGAACCCAGACGGCTCGGGAGGCTGAGGCAGGAGGATCAAAAGTTAGAGGCCAGCCTCAGCAACTTAGGAGGCCCTGAGCAGCTCAGCGAGACCCAGTCTCTAAATAAATAGAAGGGCTGGGAGGGGGCTCTGGGGCTAAGCACCCCTGGGTTCCATCCCTGGGACCAAAATAAATCCCCCCAAAACTGATATTTTTCTTTTTTTCGGCTCCAGGGATTGAGCTCAGGGGCCCTGGACCACGAGCCCCCTCCCCAGCCCTGTTTTATGTAGAGACAGGGCCTCACTGAGTTGCTGAGGCTGGCCTCCCACTTGCAGTCCTCCAGCCTCAGCCTCCCTGCGCTGGGACTCGCTTTGGCTCCTGCCCTGTCCCCCAGGAGGCCCCTGTCCCCAGTGTCCCGGCTGCGGAGCGAGGCTCCCGGCTCTCCCGCAGCCTCCCTGCGACCCGCCGCTCCGCCCGACACGCGTTTCATCTCCGCCTGGAAGAGTCAGATTTACTGCGCCCTCCGAGCCGCCCGGCAGGCGGGGGCGATTAGCGGGCGGGCGGCGGCCCTTTGAAGTGCGGGGCGCATCTGGGCCGCGCAGGAGGAGCCGCAGCCAGTAACCCTTTGGTGCCGGCCTCCCTCGGGCCTCCCTCCGCAGCCCTGCAGCCCAGACGCCACCCGGGCGGGGCCTGCCCGCGGGGAACCGCGTGCCCCAGGGCGGCGGCAGCAGAGGAGCCTTCCCCACCCTGCTGCTCACGCTCACCGCTTTCCCGCCTCTCATTGGCTGAGCGCTGGGGGGCGTGCCTATTTTCCCGCCTTTCATTTGCTCATCCTGCCTGGCCCCCGTTTTCCCGCCTCTCACTGGTTGAGCGCTGGGGTGGGGGCATTTTCCTGCCCCTCATTGGCTGAGTACTGGGAGGTGGGTGCCCGCTTTCCCGCCTCTCATTGGCTAATCCTGCCTGGCGCCCGTTTTCCCACCTCTCCTTGCCTGAACCCTGGGGGGGGGGGGTGCCTGTTTTCCCGCCTCTCATTGGCTGAGTGCTGGGGGGGGAGTGCCTGCTTTCCCGCCTCTCATTGGCTAATCCTGCCTGGCGCCTGTTTTCCCACCTCTCCTTCGCTGACCTTGCTTTGTGCCAGTTTTCGTGGTTATTGGCTGAGTGCTCACTGGTACCCGCTTTCCCACTTCTCATTGGCTAATACTGCCTGGTTCCCTCATCCCCTCCTCTCATTGGCCGAACACACTTGGTTCCCGCATTCCAGCCTCTCATTGGCTGAGTGCGCAGAGGGGTGAGGGGGGGAGACTGCTTTCCCGCCTCTCATTGGCTAACCCTGCTTGGCGCCTGTTTTCCCGCCTCTCATTGGCTGAGTGCTCACTGGTACCCTCCCTCATCCCCGCTTCTCATTGGCTTAGCGCGCCACGTGCCCACCACGTGCCTCGGGGTCCCAGCTGCGCCCAGGGCCCTGCGTGGGGGCCTCGCCCTGGGCGTCCTGCAGGCCTGTCCCCAGCGGCCCCTGCAGGGACGGTCCTCCCCGTCCAGAGTGCCCGGGCGCCATGGGCACCTGGAAAGTGACCGCCCACCCGCAGACCTGCCCTGCGGGAGCAGCCGCCCTGCTGCTGACCCGGGTGTGGGGTCCCTGTCACCCCGCAGCTGAGCTCCTGCTCCAGGGCCTCCGCTCACAGCAGGTCAGGGGAGCACAGCCTGCGCCACGTTTTGTTTGTTTTAAATAAAGCCCCGCAACGGCGGAGCAGAGGCTGTGCGGCCGCAAAACCCAGACTCTCTACTGTCACCTTTTGGGGAGGGCACTGGGGATGGGACCCAGAGCTGCTTAACCACGGAGCCCCCTCCCAGCCCTTTATATATTTTATTTAGAGACAGGGTCTCGCTGAGTTGCTCAGGGCCTCGCTAAGTGGCTGGGGCTGGCCTCCACCTTGCGATCCTCCTGCCTCAGCCTCCCGAGCTGCTGGGATGCCAGGCGTGCGCCCCTGCACCTGGCTTATACCCATTTTATTGAAAACAAAATCTGAATAGTTGTTTTTCTGCCCTGCTGGGGATCGAAGCCCGAGCCTTGCACGTGCTAGGCAGGCGCTCTGCCCCTGAGCTACGGCCCAGCCCCGAGAGTGGCAGTTTCCATTACAAGTCTTTATCAAATAATTTCTTTTTTAAAAAATGCCAAGTGAGTTGCTTCCAGAGTTGTTCCTGTGCGATGCCGACGAGGCAGGGACGTGTTCCATTTAAGGACATGTAGAGAGGACTCACTTGCCCAAGGTCCCCAGCTGATCGTGACATCTGAGCCCCGGAAGTCCTACTCAGGACCGGGCGCCAGGAGCAGGCCACGCGCCAGCGAGTACGCGCTGCTTGGGATCAAACCAGTGCTCCTGCCAAGAATGTGCCCGGCCCCTTCTGGGGACGGCAGGGCAGATGGAGCACAGTCCTCTGGAGGAGTCCCCTGGGCCGCCCCGGGCAGCCGCCCCTCCTCAAGCACAGCCAGGCCGCTCGGCCCAGGGCTTCCTGTGCGGGATCTGGAGCCACAGCCCCTGGGCCAGCTGAGCCCACCCGCTGGTCCCCGTGTGACAGCACTCACGTCACCAGTGGTGACGATGGCGATGACGTCAGAAACAGGCACAGGACACCCTGGGAGTGCCCGCAGTCTGGGAGGCTGTGCAGGGACAGAGGAGGGGGGCGCAAGTGCCGGGAGAGCCTGGCTGTTGGGCTGGGTGGCCCCCAGGACCCTGCTGGGGACACCTGCAGAGCAGACTCATAAGTGGCCCCATGGGCTTCTCATGGCTCAGCTCCCGTCCGTCCATCTGTCTGTCCACCCCCCCCCTTTCTTTCGTACCAGGGATCGAGCTCAGGACCCCTGAGCCACATTCCCAGGCCTATTTTTTTTACTTAGAGACACGGCTGGCCTCCAACTCAGATCCTCCTGCCTCAGCCTCCTGAGCCCCTGGGGTTACAGGCTGGGTGGCCCCGCACCCGGCTCACCTCTCTTCTTTCTGAAAGAGAAGCTGCGCCTCCTGGGCGGCCAGGCTGAGTCCCCATGAGCCACGGGGAGTCACGCGTGGAGAGGGAAGAGCCCAGGCGAGGATCCGATGGCCTGCCCCTCCTTTCCTTCTGGGCCTCGGTCCCATTATTTGCTCCTCTGGGTTGTTCCTGGGGAACCCGGCCTGAGCTTGCCTGGCTGGAGGCCCTGTTGCCGTGCAGGCCGGGGCAGCACAGCCTGTCCCTGCAGGTCCTCCTGCAGCCTCGGGCTGCCTGCTCCTCTGTACCAGCCTCTCTCACCCCCATGATGGAGGCACGAGAGCCGGGGAGGCCGACTCTGCCTCGGGGTCCCTGTGACGGCGAGTGGTGTCCTGAAGGAGAGCTGTCGATGGCTGATGGTTCCTGGCCTCCCCCAGCCCTCAAAGGGGCTGTCACTCAAGTGGCTCGGGAGGCTGAGGCAGGAGGATCGCAAGTTGGAGGCCAGCCTCAGCCACTTAGCCAGGCCCTGAGCAACTCAGCGAGACCCTGTCTCTAAATAAAATAGAAAAAGGGTTGGGGAGGGGGCTCCGTGGCCGAGGGCCCCTGGGCTCAGTCCCAGGTACCAAAAAAAAAAACAAAAGAAAAGAGAAAGCAGCAGCCCACACCTGACTCTAGAAGCTTCCTCCTCCTGTGACACGAGGCTTCTTGCTGAAGCCAGTCCCCACCCCACCCCGGGGACCCCCGGGGACAGGCCCCTGTTGGAGCAGCTAGTTCCTCAGCAGAGCAGAGGACGAGTCAGAAGGTCCAGGTGGCTTGCACTGTGACTTTGCCCTCCGTGCGGTTCACGCCTCCCTGGGCCGGGGCCTCGCCTCGCTGCCCGGCCTCCCGGGCCTGGCTGTGCCTGCACCTCCTGCCCTGAATGTGTCCCAGGGAAACACTCGGGCCTGGGACTGGAGCAGGTGCCCCACCTGCCCCACCAGCTCCCCAGAGCAGCCGGTCCCACCCGGAGCCGCCTGGACCTCGAGTCCCACCTGGGGCTGTGTCCTGCGTCTGTCCCCGTCGCTCTGCAGGCCAGGGGGACGCTGACAGGGCCTCCCCGCAGCTCCACAGGCCGGGGGCTCAGCACACCTTTGTTCTGGAAGATTCCGGGTCCAAACTGCAGGTTCCGCGCGGGTCCCTGTAGGACGGAGAGTCGCCCCGAGGGTCCCGGGGAGGGGACGCGACCCCGAGGGAAAGCTGCTCTTGTGTTTTCTGGCACCAGCGTCTGATCCCCGCCCCGGCGGGGGCGCAGCCCGGGCCACCTGCCTCCTGGTGGTGCCCGCGGCTGGGACGGCCTGGCCGGGAGCCCGGCCTCCATCGTTGGGACTCCTTCCAGGTGATTTATGTGAGCTTCAGATTCAGACGGTAAACATTTCCTGTGAGGTTTTTTTTTCTTCATTTAATACTAAAGACTAAACTTGGAAACTAGAGAGGGCCCAGCAGAAACATAGAAAGAAGGAAAACAGCTAAAGCGCAGTGTCGCGGGGTCGCCGCTTTGAGTCCTCGGCCCAGAGGGCTCCTCCCTGGAAAGGCTTAGGATGGCTTTTACTTTATGATTAGAAAGAAGCTTAGTGTGTGCCTAGAATCCCAGCAGCTCAGGAGGCTGAGGCCGGAGGATCGCAAGGTGGAGGCCAGCCTCAGCAACTTAGCGAGGCCCTGTCTCAAAATGAAAATGAAGAAAAAAGGGGGGATCTGGGGATGTAGGTCAGTGGCAGAGCACCCCCGGGTGGATTTTCATATCAATCAATAATCAATTAAAAGAAAGAGGCTTAACACCAGAAAGAGCCACAGGTCTCCTGCCAGGCAGGACAGACCCACCCTCTTAAGCTGGCCTTGCCCTCTGCCCAGAGCTGGGTCTCCAGAGCCCCCCCAGTGGGCCCAGGCTGCTTCTGCTTCCAGGGACTGCGCTGTGTCTGCAGAGCCAGCGACCTGTGCTCCTGGGGAAGGAGGAACCGGAAGTGAGTCCCTTCCCTTGCTCTGGGGACACATCGTGAGCCCCGCTGATCACCTCCCAGCTGGGTTTTGTGTGTCTTGTTGTTTTTGGTTTTTTAAATACTAGGGCTCGAACCCAGGGGCGCTTTGCAGCCGAGCCACATGCCCAGCCCTCTTTATTTTTTTATTTTGAGGCTGGATCTTGCTGAGTGGCAGAGGCTGGCCTCTAACTTGTGATCCTCCTGCTTCAGCCTCCCAAGCCACTGGAATGAGAGGTGTGTGCCACCCGCCCAGCTCAAGCTGTGCTTTTCCTCCCTTTGCCCAGATTTGGAGCCTCTGTGCCTCCGTCATGCCCAGCGCTGCAGGTGAATGAGCCCTTCTCTCCCTTCACCAGCTGAGTGGTCCTGGGCGGGCCGTCGTGAGGACAAGAGAGGCCATCAGCGCCTGCCAGGGCCGTCCTGGGCTGGGCTGCTGGGAGGGCGTCTGGCTGGGCAAGGAATCTTCTGGGTCCCTCTGCAGCCTCCGTGGTCAGTGATAACACACGCCTGCCACTTGGTGGGGTGGCTTTTTGTTCCTCATTTTAAAATTTAGGTTTTTCTTTTCTTTTGGTCCCAGAGATGGAACCCAGGGTGCCTCACCACGGAGCCCCCTCCCAGCTCTTTTGATATTTTATTTAGACACAGTATCTTGCTGAGTTGCTCAGGGCCTTGCTCAGTTGCTGAGGCTGGCCTCCACCTTGCGATCCTCCTGCCTCAGCCTCCAGAGCTGCGGGGATGACAGGCGTGGCCACCGTGCCGGCTCCCACTGACGTACTTTCATCCCATCATCCAGTCTCCGTGATTCTGCCCTGGATCGCACTGACCATTTTCTTACTGGCCCCTGCCCAGAGGTTCCCTGGGAGGCATCAGGAAATAGGAGTCCCGGCCTCACTTGCCTGGACTTCAGTTCCCTGGCGTGTCCCAGGGTGGCGGGCGAGCCTCGAGCCCATCCGGAGTCTCTTCTTGTTGGAGGCCCTACATCACCCAGACGAGGTCCACAGAGGCCAGGACGGGCTCTGTCCCCCCCGTGCCCTCTGCAGGGTCAGCCTCCCTCCTGACACCTCCGTGGAACCTCGGGGCTGGGCCCAGGCGCCCCCTCCCCGCGGGGGCAACACTGAGGCCTGGGACCTTCCACACTCGGCTCAGTTCCAGTTCTAGCTTGAACAGCCATGGCCCCCAGGCCGGGGTGTCCAGTACCCAGGGGACAGGCCCTGGCAGGTCTGGGCACATCAGGGGCATCTATGGCATCGCCACACACACCACCCGACGTCACAGTGCAGGTGGGCACGTGCCCGGATGGGGCGGGGGGCCCACGTCAAAGCCCTGGGCTCCCGAGCAGGGAGGCGGTGGCCCGGCACCCGGGGGCAGGGACAGGAGGAGCCGTCCTAGAGGAGGGTCCAGGTGGCCCGAGGACAGTCACTAACTCCCCACAGGAGGAGCCGTCCCCAGGCCGCGCCCTGGCAGCAGGCTGGAGGGAGGGGACGCACTCGGGGGTCTCAGCCTCTGAATGGCACATCGTCCTGACCCCACCTTCCGTCCCCCATGGTGACCGTCCTCCTGCCCGGCCTCACCCCATGGAGGCCCTGGCTGGGGGAGGCTGGGGGCAGGAGCTGGTCGCCCAGTGCAGAGAGCCCCGCCGAGGGGAAGGACAGGCTGGCAGGGCGCTGGCCTCGTGCAGGAACGCCTGGCCTCTGTCGGGCAGGCCTGGTCCCCTTGAGACTCAGGCCCACGTGGCTCTGGGTGGAGGCCCAGGGAGGCCCCGGGAGTGGCCTGGCCACGTCCGGGCCCAGCGCCAGAACCAGGCTGGCTCCCCGTGGACGCGCCCCCCGAAGATTCCTTACCCCCCAAAAAGCCCGGGGTCGTTAAACACAATCAAAGCCCCGTCGTGGGGCCCGTCGTGGGGCGGGGGGTCCCGAGCCGCGTAATTCAATCTCAGTTTATGGGCCGGCGGGTCCTGGGGACAGCAGCCCCTGGCAGCCCTGTCACTTTTACGGTCCCCATTATTGCAGGGAGGCTGGTGGCCAGGGTTTCTTTGTGAGGGGCAGGGGCCTTCCTGGGAGCTGGCCAGGTCCCTCCCTGCCTCCCAGGGAGGCTCCATGTGGCCGCCACCAGGCCGAGGATGAGGACCCCCCCACAGCCACACACGGGGCTCCTGCCGGGACCCGGTGGGGTCGCAAGCACTGCGAGGAGCGTCCAGGGCCATCGGAGCCTCAGGGCAGGTCCCCCGAGCTGCCTGGAGACCCCTGAGATCTGAGAGGTGGCGAGGCCAGGTTAGCCGGGTCAGGGCCGCAGCAGAGGCCGGAGCACCGTGGGTCCCTGGGGACACCGGCCATGCTGTCCCAGCTCCTGCCGAGGACAGGCTGTGAAGCCTGCGCGAGTCCCTGGGGCGGCGTCTCATCTAGAGACAGGGCCTTGCTCAGTGGCTGAGGCTGGCCCCCAACTTGCAATCCTCCTGCCTCGGCCTCCCAAGCCGCTGGGGTGACCAGCGTGGGCCCCTGTGCCTGGCATGGTGACGTCCCCATAGCAGACGGAACTCCATATGGCTGCCCTGAGGAGGGGGAGGCAGGCGTGTTTCTACATCTCGGCAGGGAGCCCTGGGCACTGGCCTCCCGGCTCCCTCCCCAGGGGACAATGGCCTTTTGTCTGAGGCCTGATGGTATTTTTGTATAGAATAGGCTTTTGCTCGGGTTTGGCCAGAACAGATCCTGCCTTGAGGACCAGCGCGGAGGCCAGGTGGGAGGGCGGAGGCCCGGGGCTGCCAGGAGCCCACTCCCTGGCCCAGTGCCCAGGGACAGCAGCCGGGCGGGGCTGCGCCGGCCTCCCTGCCTCGCAGGGCCTCGCCCCCCTCCGGCGCCTGCTCCCACAGGAGGGCTTTGTCCCCTGGGGCTTGGGGAGCCCTTCTAGGAGGGGCTGGGCCTCAGGTGACATTAAGACGGGGCGGCCACCCCCCTGGAGACAAGCACCAGAGCTGAGCGCCAGGTGAGGGTGCTGGGTGGCATCTGTGCCGAGCGCTGGGCGGGACCCACACCACGTCTGCCTCAGGGAAGCCGCCGTGCGTGCAGGGTCAGGACAGTCACGGTCACTTTTTGGTGGGGACACCAGGGATTGAACCCAGGGCACTTAACCACAGAGCCACATCCCGGTCCTTTTTATTTTTCATTCAGAGACAGGGCCTCACTCCATTGCTGAGGCTGGCCTCCACCTTGCGATCCTCGTGCCTCAGCCTCTCCGTCGTAGGTCTTCAACTCAATGTCAGAACTTAAAGTACCAAAAAAAACCCCAAGACTTGAAGTGCCCGTGACAGAATGTCAGCAGTCAGTCCCAGGCGCGGGGACAGGGGTGACCCTCTGCACCTCTCGGAGCGACTTTAAGTTCAGAGTTGGCACAGGGACAATCATGTGCCCGAGTCCGACGTGCAGTCGGAGCGCGAGCCGGGGACTCTGGGGTCCGGCACAGCAGGGGAGGCCTGGCGGCCCCCAGAAGCCCCCATGTGCTCTCGGCCCCGAGCCCTGGGGTTGAGTTTTGGAGGCTGAGACGCGATTAAGTGCATCAGGTGGAGGCCGGTGCCTTATCTGCGCCCAGCCCGGAGGAGGAGAAGTAAGAGCAGCTAAATTGAAACCTTATTAAACGAAATGGGTCAGATGCGCCCAACAGACGACCTTCAAACTGACTCCCGCCTCCAGTCTGAGCCTCTTTGAATTGAAGTGACTGATCCCCGTGAGTCCCTCCCTCCCCTTTACCTCCCATTAGGCAACGATGAAGTGGCAGGTCCACCCTCGCCTTTGGCACAGCCAGGACCTTCCAGGCTCGTTAATGGGATGAAAAATGGATAATAGAGGCCCAATCTCATTATGGCCAGTACCGTTATCGCCAGCATCTCTGCCCGTCAGAGAGGCTGCAGAGCACAAGGCCGCGCCACCCGGGCGTCTGTGGGTCCTACAGGACACCAGAGGGACCCTGAACACAGCTGGCCCTTCACAGAGCGTCGTCGTGCTTGTGGACGGTCCATTTCTTACCAAAAGAATGATCCTGAGGAACTGGAGGCTGAGGCAAGAGGATCACGAGTTGGAGGCCAGCCTGAGCAACTCAGCTCAATCCCTGGTACCAAAACAAAAGCACTTGTGTCTGTTAGTAGCACCCGCAGCTGCTGGTGGGGCGTGAGCAGCCTCGCAGAGAGCCCTCGGGAGGGTCTGGTCAGGCTGAAACGGGCCACCACACGTGGCCTCCCATCCTGGGTCTGCAGTCTCGGTGACTTTTTTGGGGGGGAGTCCCAGGGATGGAACCCAGGATGCTTAACCCCTGAGCCACCTCCCAGCCTTTTTTAGATTTTATTTAGAGACAAGGTCTTGCTGAGTTGCTGAGGGCCTTACTAAGTTGATAAGGCTGGCCTCCAACTTGCGATCCTCCTGCCTCAGCCTCCAGAGCTGCTGGGATTTGGGGTGTGCGCCACTGTGCCCGGCCTCACAGGTTGTTTTGAGGATCGATTGGGATCCTATCTGTAAAGCTTTCCCCCGTCACAGCATCTAAGAAACTGTCAGGTTCCCCTTTCCTTGTCCTCTGCCCTGTCCGGTCCTGTGGTGGAAAAAGTCGGCTTATTGAAGAGCCCGCTGTTCTGTGCGGGGAGCTGGGAAGGCCAGCGATGAGCTCAGGCAGGACGACTCCCACCCAGCTGCGTCCCCGGGGGTCTCCAGTAGCCCCAGGAAACACGTGGGCCCAGGGTCCTGCTGCCGCAGAGTCAGGCTGCAGCGACTGCCAAGGTCGGAAGAGCATCTGAGCGCATGCGCCCTGGGAGCGATCAGAGAGGGTGCTGGTTTCCATTTGTGCGATCAGCAAACTGGACAGACCGTGCTGCCCCAAAATAGCGCAAGGGGTGCCTGGGGGGCCTGGGGGCCCTGGGGTGCCGGGCAGTGCAGCCGGGAGCTGCCCGCGGGCCCAGCCAGCTGGAGGGTGCGGCTGAGCTTTGCCGCAGCAGGAGAGAAGCTTGGGCTGTCCCTGCCTCTGCCACACCCAGAGCTGAGGCTGGCCTCGCTCTCCTGGGCTCCACGTCCTCGGCCCAGGAAGGGTCTCACCTTGCCGGCCCCCAGGCGTGGAGACGTCAGGTGGTGGCCAGGAGCCACCTGGATCCGCTCAGGTGACGTGGGCAGCACAGTGTTGGTGACCAGGACCATGGCCACATGGAGGCCAGCGGCCGGCGCATAGGCTGCAGGATGCCAGTCCACCCTGGAGTCCCAGCTTTGTAGTCCCCGAGGCTCGGCCTGTGAGCTTGGTGACCTTGAGACACGGAGACCTGTGTGTCGTCACAACGGGACCAGTGAGGGGTCTCGGCAGGGCTCAGGCAGGGTCCCCGCCCCGGCCCTGCCGTCCTCGTCCTCGCCTGGCTCTTCCTGGTGCCATGACAGTGGGTCGAGGTCTCCTGTGCGCCAGGCGAGGTGCTGGGCACTGGAGAAAGAAAAGGCCACATGGCCCCGTGGGTGGGACTTGGCCGGGGGAGGCCGGTGAACCCCAGAGCTGCTGGGGCCCCGGCCTGGCCTTGCTGGCTGTGACCTCGTGGTGGAGGCCGCCTCCCAGAACCCGGGGCGCCTCACCCCTGAGCCCCCCGAGCCCTTTTTCTGTTTTATTTAGAGGCAGGGACTCGCTGAGTTGCTGAGGCTGGCCTCCACTTTGCGATCCTCCTGTCTCAGCCTCCCTCAGGTAGCGGCTTCGTATGTTGTCATAGCTCAGACATGGGGCTCAGCAGGGAGGCCTCTCCCCGCACCCCCAGAGCAGCAGAGCCTCAGGCCACCCTGGCCCTCAGTGCTGCTCGTCCTGAGCCATTTTCTCATAGCTTATGAGGTCTGTGCGTGTGCAGGCGTGTGCAGGCGTGTGCAGGCGTGTGCAGGCGTGCACACACGTGTTACACGATCGTATCGTTACATATGTGCACACGCGGTCTTATTGACATGGATGTTAGTGTGTATTTTCCGTATACATCAGGTTATTGCCGTGTTTCTAGATATTAAGCCGTTGTCCCCGCCCCCCGGTCCTGGGGGTCACATCCAGGGTGGCTGTACCACCGAGGCTACACCCCCAGCCCTTTCTGTTTTATTTTGAGACATGGTCTTGCTAAGTTGCTGAGGCCGGCCTCCACTTTGCGATCCTCCTGCCTCAGCCTCCTCTGGGATCCCAGGTGTGCACCACAGTGCCCGGCTGATGCTTAGGTGTTTGAGTCGGAGCTCCCTCTGTCCCCTCCCCTGGAACAGAACCTGGCACGTAGCAGGCACTCGGGGAATCTGGGGGGACGAACGCAGACAGACCTCGCCCTGGGGAGGCCAGAGGCCAGCGGGCGGGTGGAGACACAGCCTTGGCCACGAAGGAGCAGAGGGCTGAGGGTGACTCAGAGCCGTGGGGACACAACCTGCCCTCTGGGTCTGGAGCAGCCGGGTCTCACCTGGGCTTTGAAGGGCAGGGTCCCTGGCAGGCAGGCGGTGGACCCGGGCCTGGGCACGTCCATGCTGGGAAGGTCCAGATGGTGACGTCGGGGACCTGGGTGCCACGGGGCTGCAGGGTGTGGGGTCCCTGCCCGGCGGCTCAGCGCTGCCCTCTCGCTCCTGCAGGTGGTGAGGAAGGTCAAGGCCTTGCAGATGTTCCACACGCCCGTCACCTCGGCCATGCAGGGCGACCGCCTGGGCATCTGCGTCACCCAGTTCGACCCCAAGCTGCTGGAGCGCGGGCTGGTGTGCAGCCCCGAGTCGCTGCCCACCCTGCACGCGGCCATCGTCTCCGTGGAGAAGGTGCCCTACTTCCGGGGGCCGCTGCAGACCAAGGCCAAGTTCCACGTCACCGTGGGCCACGACACCACCATGGGCCGCCTGACCTTCTTCAGCCCCGCCCCCGAGCACGGCGACCAGGAGCCCCCGCGCGACGCCTTCGACTTGTCCCGCGAGTACCTGTTCCAGGAGCAGCACCTGAGCCCCGAGGGGCCCGGGGGCCGCCCGCCCCGCCAGCAGTGGGCGCTGGTGGAGTTCGAGAAGCCCGTCACCTGCCCTCGGCTGTGCCTGGTCATCGGCTCCCGGCTGGACACGGACATCCACGCCAACACGTGCCGCCTGGCCTTCCACGGGACCCTGCTGCACGGGCTGCAGGACAGGAACTACGCGGAGAGCGCCCTGCCCGCCCTCAAGGTGTACAAGCTCAAGCACAGGCATGGCCTGGTGGAGCGGGTGAGCGCGGCCCTGTCCCCGGCCAGGGGCCCGCAGAGGCCCTGCCCCAGCCCCTCTGCATGGACCAACCCCGAGCCGCCTCCCCGGCCCTCTTAGATTTTATTTAGAGACAAGTTCTCGCTGAGTTGCTGAGGCTGGCCTCCACCTTGCGATCCTCCTGCCTCAGCCTCCCAAGCTGCTGGGATGACGGGTGTGCGCCTCCGCGCCCGGCTCTAATCGCTGTAGATTTTAGATTAGACGAGTGAGGTCCAGGGTATCAGGTGGCCTGTGTTCTGTGCACCGGGCAGTCACAGAGCCAGGCCTGCTCCCAGCCCCACCCAGGTGCCCCACTGCCCACTTATTTGTGGGTGGCCACAGTCCCTACGGGGCCCAGCCCTCCTCTGGGGGACCCCCAGCCATGGGCCTGGGGCTCAGGATGGCCATGGGTGGTCCGTGACTCGACGGGGCTGCCACAGGCTCAGGGCGCAGGGTCCCAGAGGTCTGCCCGGCCTTGCCCGGCCCTGAGTCCCTCATGGGGAGCTGGCCTTGGTGACTCGAGTCCCCTTTTTGGTAGCAGGGAGTGAACCCAGGGCCACTCGACCACGGAGCCCCCTCCCCAGCCCCTGTGATTTCTTATTGGAGTCGGGGTCTCACTGAGTTGCTCAGGCCTCGCTCAGTTGCGGAGGCTGGCCTCCCACTTGCGATCCTCTTGCCTCGGCCTCCAGGTTCCCAGGGTGACAGGTGTGGCCCCAGCCTCTGTTTCCACGGGAGCGTCGGGAGCATGGGGAGAGGCGAGCGGGTGAGGGACAGAGAGTGCTGGCCACTTGCTGGGCTCTGTGCCCAGCCTGCCCGCTCGGGTGGCTCTGTG
>CM053416.1:334605-352967 GCA_028644305.1 Xerus rutilus
GGGCAGGCGATGGACGACTTCAACGTCATCGGCCGCTCCCTGTTCAAGAAGGAGACCAACATCCAGCTGTTCGTGGGGCTCAAGGTCCAGCTGTCCACGGGGGAGCTGGGCGTCATCGACAGCGCCTTCGGCCAGAGCGGCAAGTTCAAGGTGCACGTCCCGGGTGAGTGGCGTCCTCCCGCCCGCGGCCGCGAGGCTGGGAGGCTGGGGCCGGAGTCCAGGTCGGGCCCGAGTTCGAGCTCCGGGCCGCCTGCCCTTGGCGGCCTCTCTGGCGGGCGGCACAGCGGCCTCCGGTTTTCTTTTTCTCTGCGTGAGTTTCGTTACTTGTTCGCTTTGGTCGCGCAGGACGTACGTGCGTCTGCGTCTCTCGCTGTGCGTGCGTCGTGAGCCCTGCCACATACGCGGGGTGATCCCGTGCCCGTGGGTGGACCTGGGCTGGACTGTCCCTGGCCGTGTGTTCACATGTGAACATGGAAAGTGGCGTCCCCTCCCCTCCTTTCCCTCATCCCCTTGGTCTCATCCAGGGACCTGCCATCCCCCCCTTACTGTGAGTCGGCAGCTGCATGTCAGAGAGGACACTGGGCCTTTGGTTTTGGGGACTGGCTGATGTCACTTAGCACAACAGTCTCCAGCTCCATCCATTCGCTGGCAAATGCCATCATTTCATTCTTTTTCACGGCTGAGTAATATTCCACTGTGTATCTGCACCAGTTTCTGGATCCACCCACCTGGTGAAGGGCTCCCAGCTTGGCTCATGTTTTTTGAGCTGCTATAAACCTGGACGTGGCTGCGTCACTGTCATGTGCTGGTTTGAAGTCCCCTGGGTGTAGACCGAGGAGTGGACGGCTGGTCCAGTGGTGGCTCCGTTCCTAGTTCCCTGGGGACTCTCCGTCCTGCTCTCCAGAGCAGCCGCCCTGTGCCCTCCCCGCGTCCCCACCGGCATTGGCTGCTGCTGGCCGTCCTGACCCTTGCCGGCCACGCTGCTCTTCCAGGACAGTTTGGAGGAAGGGAAGTGAGAGGCCCCGAGGCCTGGTGGCCACCACGTCACCCAGCGGGGTCCCAGCTGCGCTGCCACCTGCCCTCGCCCAGCAGGGCCTCCCACCAGGTCTCACCGTCCTGTGCGCAGCCGGGTCAGGGGTGGCTTGGACCAGGGCCCTGGGCTCTCCTGCGGGCAGGCCTGTCCCTCTGCCTTTGCTGACAGGCACTGTGTTGCTGGGGATGTGGGCTTGTGGCTGTGGGGACAGCAGGTGACGCTCTGTGTGCTGCGGGGGAGGGGGCCTGGCCAGGCGTCCAGGCCCAGGTGATAGTGACCTCGGTGGGGGGGCAGGTGGCACTGAGGACCACAGCTGCAGGGGCCCTGTAGCTCCTGATGGCCCGGGGGACCGAGGGCCTGCACACGTGAACGTGCAGCCGTCCCCGAGCTTGACCCCCGGGCCACGGAGCCCCCTCCCCAGCTCTTTCTATATTTTATTTAGAGACGGGGCCTCCATACATTGCTGAGGCTGGCCTCCAGCTCGTGATCCTCCTGCCTGAGCCTCCCCAGCTGCTGAGGTGACAGGCATGGCCACCATGTCCAGTGGTCCCCAGACCTTTATCCCCCAACATGAAATCTGGGTTATGAAACTTCTAACATGTGGAGCAAGACCCCAGACGAGGTGGCATTCGCCTGTCGTCCAACACTGGAGGCTGGGGGGACCCTGCGGCTCAAGGTCACCCTGGGCCGCATGGCGAGATCCAGCTCAGAAGACGGGAGCGCCACACAGCGGCCTGGACACCCTGGAGTGCCCCGTCCCTCAGACGCGTCACCTTCGGGCCTGGGGATCAGGCGCTAGGAAGCCGGGGCGCCGGGTGGCTTGGGTCCCGGAGTGTCGGTGTGGCGCCTTGTGGCCCCGATGTCCTTGAGAGAGGCCGTCCCCTGGCACCAGCTGGGAAGCAGGAACCCTGGCCACCCAGCAGGTGACCTCCAGGGACCTGTGCTCCCCAAACCTCCCAAAGGCCCAGAGGCCACCGGTGGCTGCGCCCCCTGCAGGAGGGTCCCCTCTCTCCTCCGCTGCCCGACTGTGCCCCTGGGGCCTCGTGAACTTGGGGTGGCAGCCGGGGAGGCAAAGCTGTCACCGAGTGGGTGACTCTGCCTGGAGTCCTCTGCGGCTCTCTCTGGGATCCAGGGGACAAGAGCCGGCCGGGCCACCCAGGCCTCAGGTCCCAGGGCCTCGCACCTGGGCCTCCCCAGGCGGGACTCCAGGATTCCTTGCTGGGCCAGATGCCCGGGAGGGACAGTCCCCGGTGGGCGCACGGCCCCTGCCAAGGAAGGAGGCCACCTGTGCCCTTCTTGGGAGTTTCAAGGGTCCCCGGCCGCCCCTTCCTCCAGCCCAGGCCGACTCCAGCCGGGTGTCCCCGAGGAGGCGTGGGGTCTGGGCCGCCTGCTTCCTGCACGGCTGGGAAGCTTCTCGTGAGATGTCACCGGCCAGGTTCCTCCCCCGCAGCCCGTCCTCCTCCCGCCGACGCCTCCCCGTCAGCCTTTTGAAGTGCCTCAGCGAGGAGGGGGTCCTCAGAGACCCCGAGACCCCGGTGCCAGGTGGCGAGAGCATCCGTGGGCCTCACCGCTGGCTCTGCAGGGCCGGCCTGGCCGGGGCAGGCACGGGGCCTCTGCGCTTCCTCCCAGAAGGCCAGAGCAGTTGGGGTAGAGGCCAGGACGGTGGAGGCAGCAGTGGGTCAGAAGCGCAGGTTCTCCCAGCCCTCGGGTTTTTTCTTCTTTTTTGTACCAGGGATGGAACCCAGGGACGCTTACCCACTGAGCCACGTCCCCAGGCCTTTTTGTGTTTTATTTAGAGACAGGGCCTCGCTGAGTCACTGAGGCTGGCCTCCACCTTGCCGTCCTCCTGCCTCAGCCTCCCGAGCCCCGGGGATGAGAGCTGTGGGTCCCTGCTCCTGGCTTTCGTCTGTATTTCTTTGGTAGCAGTAGAGCCGACTCTTGGGCCGTGTCCGCGTTTCTCTGGGGAGATGCAGTGGGGGACGCAGCCTGGCGTCTCTGGCCACCCAGGATTCCCCAGTTCAGGGCCAGCGCACGTCCTGGGTTCTGACCCAGAATCCCCCACGCTGCAAATGCCCCCCAGAGCCCCATGCAGCCCGAGGTCCCTGTACCGAGGTGGCCCTGTCCTCTGTGCCTGCTGCTGCCCGAGTGGCCAGGGGGCCACAGGAACAGGGCAGGCCCCGCAGGAGCACTGGCCTCTGCTGGAGGCCCGTGAGCCTGGGGATGGGCCACTGCTGTGGGTGGAGCTGGCAGGGGTCACTTCCAGCGGGAGGTGACCGGGCAGAGGAGGCCGATTGTCGGGGGACGGTGGACAGGGCAGTTCCAGCTGCAGAGGGACCTAGTGACCTGCCCACACGGGGACAGCTCACGGCCAGCCTGGAAATGCACTAGAGGCCATGCCTCCCTCCGTCCCCTCTCTGTCCCTGGCGCGCCCCATGCCCAGCTGCTGGCCTGATGTCCAAGTGGCCGGCTGTCCCCAGCCAGCCCAGCCCAGCCCAGCGCGGCCAGCACTTGGGGCGCCTGCCCAGCCTCCTGCCCGGCCATCGAAGCCTCTCGAGCGATCGTAAAACTCCCGTGAACCCCGTCCGGGAGCCGTTAGCGCAGGGTTTCCGCCCTGAGCCGCGACAGCGCTGTCGTAAATAATCTCAGATGCTGGAGATACGCGGGGACGGGAGACGGGCTTTACAAGGCGACCGTCCAGCACGATGGGCCGGACAGTGCATTAAAATCTCCACGATTAACATCAACACAGCGCAGCGGACGTGAGCCACCTGCCAGCAGCCTCACCCTGGGCAGGGGCCGCATGGGCCATGCAGGGCCGTGCCAGGGCCTCCTCGGTGTGGCCACTGTGGCTGTGGCGTCCCCAGAAAGAGGCTCTCACCTGTCATCCCAGCAGCTAGGGAGGCTGAAGCAGGAGGATCGCAAGTGGGAGGTCAGCCTCAACTACTCTGTCTCTAAATAAAACACAAAAGTTGCTGAGGCTGGCCTCCCACTTGTGATCCTCCTGCCTCAGCCTCCCCAGCCACTGGGATGACAGGTGTGGCCGCCGCGCCCGCTGATTGGCCCACTGGGTGGAGACACCTCTGTCTGGAGATCAGCCTTTCCCAGAAGCTCGTCATTGGCCCTGTTTTCCCGAGGCCCGGGGTCAACCCCAGATGTTAGGCCTTTACAAGAACCTTCCCCAAGCAGCGGAGCTGAGCCGTCCACGGGGAGAAGGGAACCCGGCCCTGCCCACCGAGCCCGATTCTGGCGGAGGTGACTTCCCGCCCACGACCTGGAGTCGCGGCCTCAGTGCCTGCACTGACCTTGGTCTGCGATCCCCTGGGCCGCCCTCTCTGGCCCACGGAGCCGTCCCTCCCTCAGGAGGCAGAGATGCAGGAAGAAGGAGAGAACGTTCTAGAAGCCACGGCCTTGGAAGCCCCCGTCCCCCGAGCGTCACCTCGGTGGCTGCTGGAGAATGACTGGCATCCCTTGGATTGAGCGACAGGAGCCCTTGGATTGAGCACTGGAGGAAGGGCCAGCTGGCAGGGTCCCCCGGGGCCTGCAGGGACCAGCCCTCTGGGCCGTGTGTGGCCAGCCGTGTGACTCAGGGCTCACCAAGGGGACAGAGCGTCCGGGCGGGTCTGTGCAAAGGCCCTGGGGTCGAACAGGAACCAGGTGGAAAGGCAGAGGCAGCCTGGTGGCAGGCCAGGCCGTGGGCGCTGGCAGAGGGTCGCCACGGGGACACCACAGGTTAGAGCGGGAGTGTCAGGAGGGCAGGGGACACGGGGCTGGGTGTCACCAGGCGAGGCACGGCTCCATCCCCCTGAGCCCTGAGGACACTGTCCACCACCTCAGCACAGGCAAGGGACAGGCCCGGGCCTGCGTCCCTGGAAGCGCTGCCTGGGCCACCATGGGTGGCCTGGGCCTCCGACTGCTTCCTCTCCACAGTGGGCGTCCTTTTTTTTTTTGGTGCCTGGGATTGAGCTGAGGGTCCTTCGCCCACGGAGCCCCCTCCCCAGCCCTGTTCTGTTTTATGTAGAGACAGAGCCTCACTGAGCTGCTCAGGGCCTCGCTTTTGCTGATGCTGGCCTCCACCTTGCGATCCTCCTGCCTCAGCCTCCTCAACCACTGAGACTACAGGCCTGCACCTCCATGCCCGGCAGATGGGGATCCTCACACGGAGCTGGACGAAGCCTGGGCCAGCTCTGTCCCCTCCTCGCGCCCTCCAGGGCTGCCAGGGGAAAGAAACAGACCTGACAAGCTAGGGCCAGCCCGGGCCCTGGGCCCTCCTGCTGGGGACATTGAGAGCAGGCTCAGCCGCAGAGCTGAGGTCCCAGGCCACCTGAGCCTCACCTGCGTGGGCGTGGGCGCCTGCGTGGTGGGTGGACGGTCCCTCCTTGACAGGAGGGAGGTGAGCCGGCGGCCAGCTTCCTGACGGGCCGTCGTAAAACCGTCATAAAACTTTTATGGGCCCCGCCACCCTCCAGATAAATATTTTTCGATTTTATGGGCTTGTTTTAGGGCCCGAGCTCCGTCCTGGCTTTGTAGCTGCCTCGGAAAAAACTCAGCATGGTTTTGGCCCAAGGCGCCCCTCTCCCCGCCCGCGGGCGGCCTGTCCCGGGTCATAAATCCCTGCCACCCGCTCAGCTCTCGCCCTGCCTCCCCGCAGGCCTCAGAGCCGCACCAGGGTGACCCCGGCCAAGAGAACAGGAGGGAGGGGACGGAGACGTCCTCCCGGCTCTTCCCCCGCCACCCAGCCTCCCTCCTCTGCGGGGAGAGCCGACCACGCGGGGCCAGGGAAGGGAGGGACCTGAGGGGCCGCCTGGGGACCGTCACCCACTGCCTGAGAGGCCAGGCCGGGGCCCAGAGGAGGTCTGCCAGCCCCCTCGGCTCCCCAGGTCCCCAGAGCTCTGGAGGGAAGCCACGTCTCGCCCCTCCCAGCATCTTCTGGTCCTTAACCCCCAGTTCCCCGTTAGCTTCGCTGCCACGGGTCTCCCGACCGCCGGGTTGTGCTCTCCTCCCTTGGTGTGACCCTCTTCCTAACTTGCTAGAAAGTTTCTGCTTCAAGCCGGGAGCAGTGACATGCGCCTGTCATCCCAGCGGCTCGGGAGGCTGAGGCAGGAGGATCACAAGTTGGAGGCCAGCCTCAGCCACTTAGCAAGGCCTTGAGCAAGTCGGCGAGGCCCTGTCTCTAAATAAAATACAGAAAGTGCCGGGGACGTGGCTCAGGGGTGAAGCAGCCTGGGTTCCATCCCTGGTGCCAAAACCACCCCAGCACTTTCTGCTCTGTCCGCCTGTTCACGAGTTGCGCGCCAGCCCCTGCACACGTGAGGCGCACCCCGCGGCACCCCCACAGCCACACCCGGCTGGGGGCCAGCGAGGGCCCGGCGACTGTTGGTGGTGGACCCGGTGAACGGGGCCAGCCCCGCGGGTGGTGATAAAGGCTGACAGCTTGCACGTGGCCTCGCGGCCTCCCTTCGAGACTTCTTGTTACATCAACTCACTTGGCTCCTCAGCGGCAGGGATTCTTTTGTCGTTGTTTTCTTCTTGTTTTTGTCCTGGAGATTGAGCCCCAGGGCGCTTCACCAGGGAGCCCCCTCCCCAGCCCTCTTTGTGTTTTATTGAGAGACAGGGTCTCGCTGAGTTGCCGAGGCTGGCCTCCACCTTGTGATCCTCCTGCCTCAGCCTCCTGGGCCGCTGAGATGACAGGCATTGCCCCTGCTCCCGACTGCAGCTGTCCCCGTTTTTCAGATGAGGCACTGAGGCAGGGACGTCTGACGTCTTGTGCGAAGCCAGGCAGGTGACCTGCACCCGAGCCGGGTTTGGGCCCTAGTGGTCTGGGTGCAAAGCCTGAGCTCTGACCGTCACAGCTGATGTCCTGGAGACGGACAAGAGCGGCAGATTGTGCCCTCTCGGGCCACCCAGCCCAGACCAAGCCCTGGCCGTGTGGCCGGGCACAAGCCCACGCCCGGGACGCACCAGCCAGCCCTCGTCAGGTGCCGGGCGCCAGGCCTGGCCCAGAGGCTCTGAGGCCATAGGTCTGGGGACACGGGTTTTAGACCCAAGGCCTTAGGAGACGGGCAGGGGACGGAGGCCCGGAGCCCGGGCAGCAGCGCAGGGCAGTGACAGACAGGAGCTGGCGGCCTGTGGCACAGCCCGGCCACGCAGGGGCAGCCGTGGCCGGTAGGGAGGCCAGGGCCTCTGGCCTTTGGAGACAAACTAGGAATCTGGACCCATCTCAGGCGCCCGGCGCTGCAGGCGAGCGATTCAGGTGTCAGGAGTGCCGGGGGCCTGGGTCTCCCTCTGGGTGACGTTTTTCTTGTTCGGTCTCTCGTGAGCCCCAGGAAGGAGGCCCGGGCACAGGGAGAGCTGCCACCTGGCCTTGCTGGGCAGGGGACCTGCTTGGGGGAGATGGCCCAGGAGAGGGTTCCAGGCCGAGGGCGCTGGCCGCCCGAAGAGGCTGGGGCTCCCCCTGAGGGACTATGGGTCTACGTAAGAGCCTTCCCTGGCCGGGCCTGGTGGCCACGCCTGTCATCCCAGCAGCTTGGGAGGCTCAGGCAGGAGGATCAAAAGTTGGAGGCCAGCCTCAGCAATTTAACAAGGCCCTCAGCAACTCAGCGAGTCCCTGTTTCTAAATAAAAAACAAAAAGGGCTGGGGACGTGGGGGACGTGGCCGAGGGCCCTGGGTTCCATCCCTGGCTTTAAAAAACCCCACGCACCACAGCTGGCGCCGTTGGCCATACTGAAGCAGGACTTCCCGGGGCCACCGAGCCTGGGTCGCACACGTGCTGGCCAGGCCACGTCCCCCCGTCACTCACCACAGTCTGGCTGCCCTCCAGGGTGGTCAGGCCTGCCTGCCCTGTGGCGTCCCCTCGCCCTGGACGGGCTACTCAGGGAGAGGCCGGCTCTGCCGTCTGTACCAGGTGCTTCCAGCCTTTGAAGCTCGGTTGAGAAGACGGGGGTGGACGGCGCGGCCATCTTAGTTTCCCAAATAAAGGTGGAGGGTCCCCAAGCTGCTGGTGTCCAGGGCTCCCCAGGCCACCTGACAACTGCTGCTGCTGTTCCAGGGATCGAACCCGGCCCTTTACCACTGAGCCCCATCCCGTCCCTTTCTTATATTTTGTTTTGAGACAGGTCTGGGTAAGTTGCTGAGGCTGGCCTCCAACTTGGGATCCTCCTGCCTCAGCCTCCCAAGCAGCTAGTGTTGTAAGTGTGCAGCGCCGTGGCCCAGGCCTGCTCCGTGGGGCCCTCCAAGCTGCCCCAGGGCCGAGGGGCCTGGGGCAGGGCAGGGGCTCGGGCAGCTGCTCGGACGACTCAGGTGCTTGGTGGGGGGACAGGCCCCGCAGGGACGCAAACGTGGTCTCATCTCCACGTCCCTCCGTCATCCGGTCCAGCCTGGCACCCTTAGCAACCCGGGTAGGTGAGGATCAGCCCAGGGAGCTCAGGGACCGTCCCCAGCCACACAGCGATCAGGCCCAGCGCCAGGACGCCCTCCATCCCCGGGAGGGGCAGGTGCAGGGCCCAGGAAGCCCCAGGCACACGGTCCAGTGCCCGGAAGGCTGGGGTCTTGGGGGCCTTGGACCTGGCCAGGCGTCCCGACCCTGAGCTGGCGGGGTCCCCACAGGGCCCCCGAGACCCCCAGGCCCCCGAGGCCGTCGCCAGTCCCTGCCTTTGGGTGCAGTGGAGGGCGACCCCGCGGGCTCTGCCTGGGCACCCAATCCGGGCGTGTGGGCGGGACAGCGGCGGGGACAGCAGGGTGGGGACAGTGGCAGGGCCCGCAGGGTGGGGACAGGCCACCTAGGGCCTCATTCAAGCTGTTTGAACACAGTGACAGTCCCTTGGAACCTCTGGGCGATGGCTCAGGTTGACTTGCCTCTGGACAGATTGGGTCTGTCCAGGTGATGGACGTATTTAATGACCAGCGTTGATCTGTGTGACTTATTTAAATAACAATGTATTTCAAACATCCACACGAGCCCGACACGTAGCTGCGCAGCCCACGATCGGGTCCGTCATGTTATAAAAAATCCTATTTTCAGTTAATTACATAAATACACTTAATTTAGACGTATTTGCTGAAGTATTCACAGTTATCTAATGATCAACATATAATTTATCATCAAGTGTATTTGATAAAACACATCAGGCTATTAATAATCCCATGTGCTGTGTTAATGCTGATCGATATCACATGATTATTTTTTAAATAACTGTGTTGTTTATTTAAATAATTGACACTATATTTAATTCATAATATACTTGATTTATATAAATCAAAAGTGATTTGTTCAAATAACACACGTCCAGTTATTCCCATGATATTGTAAAGGACGCCTGCAGTGAGTCGTCACATCTCAGTAACATCTGGATGAATTGTGTGGACTTTGTTCAACCCGCACAGGAGGCCGAGGCCCTGACCGCCCGGGGCCGTGGCCATCCACAGCCTCTGGGGGCCTTTGGCTCCTGAAGGCGCTGCCCGCCGTGCTCTCCCGGGCGCTCTGCAGCGTCCTGAGGACCAGAGGCCACCATTTGAAGGCCACTGCCTGGGACTCCGAGGCTCAGTCGGCCAGGGGCCCAAGGCCTGAGCAGAGAGGAGGCTCTAGGCCTCGCCCTCTGGAGGCTGGAGAGAGGCCGAGGCGCCAACCCTGAGCCAGGAAGCCTGCGACTCGGCCTCCACCCCAGTGAGAGGAGGCAGGCAGGCCCGCAGCTGGGGGCCAGAGCCCAGTGGTGGTTGGTCTGAAGTTCCAGGGGCCTCCAGGACCCTCTGCTCCTTTTCTGCTGTCGTTGGAACCCACGTGAAGCCCTGGCGTCCAGTGAGGCTGACCTGACCCACAACGGGGCTGGACGTGGGCTGGGGCTTGTCAAGAGGGAGCCCCTCGCTGCTGCCCTGGACCTGTGACAGGTCCCAGTGGCCGTGCTTGGGATCAAGAGGCTCCACCATCCGGGCTCCAGGCCCAGCCGCTCCGCGCAGGGAGCTCCCCGGCCGCCCCATGTCCCCCAGCAGCCAGAGCCACCCTCCCGGGCATCCTGCAGGCCCACTATCCCCGCTCAGGGCCTGATCTGCCTCCTCTGTGCACGTCTTGCCTCTCGCCAGCAGGACCTCCCTGCCCAGTGGGTAAAGGACAGTCCCGCGCACCCGTCGTGGGCATCAGACGGACGGCTCGTCACACCTGCCATCCCAGCAGCTCCGGAGGCTCAGGCAGGAGGATCGCAAGGTGGAGGCCAGCCTCAGCAACTTAGCGAGGCCCTGTCTCTACAGAAAACCCAGAACAGGGCTGGGGAGGGGGCTCCGTGGTCGAGGCCCCTGAGTTCAATCCTGGTACCAAAAAAAAAGAAGAAAATCTGCCGCTTTGGGGACTGTGAGGGGCCCAGCCGTGCGCCACCCGCCCCGCCACCCGCTGTCCCTGTGCTCTGGAAACGAGCTGATGCAGCAAGAGGAGGCCCCACATTGGCCCTGGGAAGTGGCAGCGCCGGAGCCTTTGTTCACCGTCATTGTCTGATGGGGTTTTTTTTTTTTTATATTTTTCCGCGACTCATAAAAATGACATTTTAATACGTGGACGTTTTTTAAGGAAAAGCCCTGAGGAGGGGCCTCTGCCCCCGCTCTCGTCCTCTGCTCTGGGTGTTTTAATTGAAGATTAACGGCCGCTAAAGAGGGGACACATTTGGGCGCCTCGGGCTTTACCATGCAGCCACCTGGGTGGGGACAGCGCTCTCTGGGAGGCCACCGGGAGCGGCCCCTCCACTGCCCGCGTCCAGGGCCCGCCTCTGGTCACAGCTTTGCTCTTCAATGAGGGGGCAGGCTGGGGACACGCAGCTCGGTCTCCCACAGGACATTCTGTGTGGCCTTGGCCTGCGGCTGAGGTCGGAGCAGCCATGGGGTCACCAGGACCCAGGCACCCGGGCCAGCGCAGGCAGGGGTAGCGTCCATTCCCTAAACAGGACGGGACCATGGCGTCCCCGTGACCTCACACCCTGACAGCATCTCCCGCGGCCGGGCCTGGGGACGGCCCCCTTGTCCCTGCTCAGCCCGTGTCCTCCCTGTGGCCTGGGACTCCTGCTGGGCGGACCCCATGGAGCTTGTGGGCAGTTTGGGGTTGCTATTTGGGGGGCACCAGGGATTGAACTCTGGGCCCTCGACCCCTGAGCCCCCTCCCCAGCCCTGTTTTGTGCTTTCTTTAGAGTCAGGGTCTCGCTGAGTTGCGTATGTCTCGCTGTTGCTGAGGCTGGCCTCCAACTTGCGATCCTCCTGCCTGGGCCTCCCGAGCTGCAGGCATGACAGGCGTGGTCCCTGTGCCCGGCTGGCTGTGAGCATTTAAAGGGTCTGTGCACACATGGCCGTGCCTCGCCTGGTCCAGGGCCTGTGCCCAGCGGGATTGGACAACCTGGTGATGGAGGCGCCTGGTGGCCTCGGCTGTCAGAGGTCAGACCTGCCAGGCCGTCACCCCGGAGCCCCTCCTGGGACTGAGCAGGGAACCGGAGCTCAGGGCAACGTCACCCGTCCACTCCGCACTGGGGACACAGCCCAGCTCTGCCGGCACCACCGTGGCCCCAGCCCGCCCGCCCCTCCTGCCCGCTGGCCCCGGCTGGCCACGTCCCCCCAGCTCCTGTGGCCCCGGCCGCCCCGCTGCCTGGCGGAGTGGCCATGTGCCCTGTGCACGGGACTTGAGGCCCAGAGGGGGCCCTGCTGGCCGTCCCAGGCCACCCCGGGGACGTGCTGTCCACTCTGTTTGAGCCCCTGCGCCTGCAGAGCCGTCGGTTAGGGACAGTGAGCTCGTGTGCACACGTCCCCAGTGATGGCCTGGCCGCCGTCCTGGGAGCCGCACACACAGCCACTGGGACCAGCCAGCGGGTCCCCGAGTGCTCAGGAGGTGGCAGCCCCGGGGACAGCTGAGCTCAGACACGGCCTCCTGGCTGTGTGTCCCTGGGCGGGCTCCTAGGTGTCTCTGTGCCGGTTTCCTGGTGTGTGAGTGGCCGTCCCCGCGCAGAGGGTCTGGCCACCAAAGTGCTGCTGGCCCGGCTGAATGGCTCCCGGCACCTGGTCACGAGTCGGGGGCGGTCGCTGTGACTGTCACCGGGGCTCTTATCACCCTGGAGCCCGGCCGCGCTGCTCTGTGGGGCCCTGTGGGTGTGGGTGACACCAGGCAGGGGGTGGCACCTCAGGAGGGGACGTCTCTGCCGCCTGGGCTGCTTCAGGCTCAGCTGGCACAGGGGACGGTCCCAGCGGCGTCCTGGGGACCCGGAGCACAGGTCACAGCAGAGGCAGGCGACCCTGGCCACCCCCAGCTGTGGCACCCGCTGCTGTCCAGGCTCCTCCCTGGGGCCCTGCGGTCACCCACTGGCCACCCTCCTGCCCCTCCAGGAAGGGGCCCTGCCGCCCTGGCTCACCTGGGGGTGACGGTCCCCGCACGTCCCACGGCCCCTTACCCATCGTCAGCCTGGGCCCCTTGAAGTGGACTCGGCATCCAGCGGCCCCCCACCTGGGCCACTGGGAGCAGGAGCCCCAGGACAGGTCCCTCCTCCCGATGTCCTTTCTGCCACAGGACGCAAGGGACAGGCCACCAGGTCGGGGACACGCCAGCTGCCTGTGGAGATGGAACCTGAGAGAAAGGTCCCCACGCTGCCCACAGGGCACAGGCTCACGGGGCCCGGAGCCCAGCAGGGGACAGTGACCCGTCCACCTCAGGAAAGGGAGTCACCCAGGGAGAGAGCCAGCGCTCAGGACGGGCCACCGGTGGCCAGGCAGGCGGGTGGGCCGAGGCCACTTGGTGCCTTTGCCGCCACAGGCCGTGATGCCGTCTCTGGGGACACAGGGTCCACGGGAGGGCAGCGTCCTGGTCCTGGGAGAGGCCTGGTGACATGCTGTGAGGGAGGGACACTCAGGTGGCAGGCGTCATCGGTCACCCTGGTGACACAGCCCGGCAGGGCATCCAAGCAGGGCAGTGTCCTGCAGGGGACGGTTTCCAGGAGCTGGACCTGGCTGGGTGGCTGTGAGCTTCCTTCAGGGAGCGGCTTCTGTTCTAGAAGGTTCTTTGGAGCAGTCCCCACGGGCAGAGGGCACGGCCTGGGAGGAAGCGGGCACCCCTGTCCGGCTCAGCGCGGAGCATCCTGTGGGGACCCTCCCTGGGCCCTTCTGGGGTGGCCAGCAGGCCTGAGCTTCTGCCGCACACGAGAGGGCCGGGCTGGCGGGGCTGAGCGAGGTCCTGCTGCCCTCGGGCGGGAGTGACCCCATTCCAAGCAGGTGACAGTGTTGATCGGAGCCCTGGCCAGCCACCTCCAGCTGTCCCTCCCAGAGGCTACTCACAGGAGGACTCAAAATTTAGGGCCACATAGCCAGGTTCAGTGGCACCGCAGGTCATCCCAGTGACTCAGGAGGCTGAGGCAGGAGGATCGCAACTTGGAGGCCAGCCTCAGCCTCTTAGCAAGGCCCTAAGCAGCTCAGTGAGACCCTGTCTGTAAATAAAACCCAAAATAGGGCTGGGAGGGGGCTCTGTGGTCGAGTGTCCCTGAGGTCAATCCCCGGTACCCCCCAAAAAATTGAGGACCACTGACCTGGCTCCTCGGAGGCCGCCCCGCCCTCTGCAGATGCAGCGGAGTCTGAGCCTCCTACCCAGTCGCTCCTGCGCAGCCCAGGAAGCTTTTGTTTTTTGCCTTAAAGACAAACCGTGATCCCTCCTCCCCGTGCCCCCGTTTTCCTCCCCGCGCACCCCAATCTGCAAAGCCCGCGCTGAGTTGCGTTTCCTGGGTGGGGAGGAGGATTTCAGCAAAGGGCCTGTTTTGTGTTTGAAGAATCCGTCATTGTGGCTTAAGGAGCTTAATAGAAATTAAAGGAGGAATTAAGACATCAAAACGGGGGTGCGGCGCCCGCCGCCTCCGCTTCCTCCCAATCAAAGGGGCACGGGAGCCGCCGGTGCGCGTGGCGGACGAGCGCCGTTGGGGAGGCCGCCTCGCTGCCTCCTTTGTTCGGGACGCGAGCGCAGGTCTGATAACAACGTAATCACCTTATCTTTTTAAAGCAAATTGCATCTTTGTTTACAAACGGGATCGTAGCAGGGAGAGGAAGGAGGGGAGACTTGGGGGCCGCCCACTCCCACCCGCGGGGACCAGGACACCACAGACAGTCGCTCCCAGAGATAAGCCTCCAGGAACCCAGCCGGCAACCAGGGGCTGCGGAATTCCAGGGCTGCTGCCTTCCCTCCTGGAGGAGCTCAGAAGGGCCCCGAAGGACCGTGGCTACTTCCCAGCCACCTGGCTGGCTCTGTGTGGCCCGCCAAAGCCTGTCCTGCTGGCCTGTCTGTCCCCGATGGCACACGCCTGTCATCCCAGTGGCTCAGGAGGCCGAGGCAGGAGGATCGCAAGGTGGAGGCCAGCCTCAGCCACTTAGCGAGGCCCTGAGCAGCTCAGCGAGACCCTGTCTCTACATAAAATATCAAAAGGGCTGGGATGCGGCTCCGGGGTCGGGTGCCCGGGTTCCATCCCTGGCACCAAAAAGAATAAAAGGCTTGGAAACCCCAGCACGTCAGGAGCCCGGCTGGTGTCGCTGAGCTTTCCTGCCCGCTGACTGTCCCCAAGCTCCTACTGTCCTGCCCCGGCCACACCCTGGGTCCCCGGCCATGCAGCCTGGCACCCACCCATGGGTCCAGCCCTCAGCCCGGCAGGCACATGACGCCCAGAGGGCCCCTGTCACCGCAGCCCAGCCCTCTTCCCAGCCGGCCCCCAACGTGAAAGGGGCGCTAGCGATGGCAGAGGTTCCCTGGCCTCTGACGGCCACGTCGGGTGACACCCGGCCCTGGGGGAGTGTCCCCAAGGGAAGCCACAAGGAGCAGTGCCAGCCCAGGGTCACGGCTGCCCCCCCGCATCCGGGGCCTGGGCTGGACAGGGCAGGCGTGGGGAGAGGCCCCGCTAGAGGCTGGACAGCAGGGCCCTCTGGACCCTCGGGGCAGCCGCACCCTGGGCCCGGGACAGGCCAGGAGGTTGAGGCCGACCAGCCAGGGGTCCAGCCTGGGCGTGGGCCTCGGGCAGCTGAGCACAGCCAGGAGTCTCCGGTCCCCCCGCCGCTGTCCCCAACCCACTCACATCCGTATGAGTCTCCATTCTGTCCAGAGGACGTCCCTGAGCCCCCAGGCCAGGTCCTGCAGGTGGCCCTGAGAGGGACCCCACTCGGGAGCCACCGTATCCACAGCAGCCAAGCCCAGGAGGGACCCCGTTCCCGGGACCGGGGGTGGGGGACACCCCAAGAGCACAGCGTCAGAGTCCAAGGTGGCCTGGGCACAGGCGGGCAGGGCGCTCCAGGGACAGCTGCCTGGTGCGAGGCCCCGCTTGGTGCCGCGGGTGACGGGGGCCAGGCCTCGGACGCCGCGTGAGGTGGCCTCCCGGCCGCTCGGGTGACTGAGCTGGGGCGTCCTCGCCAGCCTCAGAGCAGAGCCTCCACGGCAGGTGGCCAGGAGCCCAGGGGACAAGCAGGGTCCACCCTGGTCCTGTAGCCGGAAGGGGCTGCGCTTTATTTTTGTGTCTGTCTTTTATTTTTAATTTGTCCCTTTCAGCTGCCGTGACAGCGGAGGGCACGCTGGCCTGTCCCTCAGACATGGAGTGTGACTCCCGTGCCTGTGGGGGGACCTGGGCTGGACTGTCCCTGGCCATGTGTTCACATGTGAACATGGAAAGTGACGTCCCTTCACTGTCTTTCCCGTCCCCTCCCTTCCCTCGTCCCCTTTGGTCTCATCCAGGGAACTGCCATCCCCCCTTATTGTGAGTCAGCAGCCACACATCAGAGAGGACACTGGGCCTTTGGTTTGGGGGATTGGCTGATGTCACTCAGCACGACAGCCTCCAGCTCCGTCCATTCACTGGCAGATGCCATCGTTTCATGCTTCTTCATGGCTGCGTAATATTCCACTGTGTCTGCTCCACAGTTTCTGGATCCACCCCCCTGGTGAAGGGCACCCAGCTTGGCTCATGTGAGTTGAGCTGCTGTAAACCTGGACGTGGCTGCGTCACTGTCGTGTGCTGGTTTTAAGTCCCCTGGTGTAGACTGAGGAGGGACAGCTAGGTTCGGTGGTGGCTCCTAGTTCCCGGGGACTCTCCCTCCTGCTCTCCGGAGTGGCTGCCCGTGTGCCGTCCCCCAGCAGCACAGGACTGTGCCCTCCCCGCGTCCCCACCAACGTGTGCCAAGGCTGCTCAGGGTGGGGTGGGCAGCCAGGACCCAAGAGATCAGAGCCAAGCGCCTTAGTGCCCAGGAAGGCCCACGGCCCGGGGGTGCCAGCGAGCCCCTGACCTGCAGCTGGGAGCCTCAGGCCCTGGGGACAGACCCCTCCGTCCCCGTCCCCTGTGCTCCGTGGACTCGGGCTGCAGCCAGATCACACCCGCCAGGCGCTTGGGCTCACGCGGAGCCCAGGATGCCACGTTGGTCCCGAGCCCCAGGGTCACCACAGAAACCTTGAGAAATACAGAAAAAGTAAAAGGAAGAAAAAATCACTGCTCGTGACCCGTTCCTGGGCCCCGGCCACCTGCCCGTCCCTTCTCTGCAACCCGGAGCTGCAATGGGACTCGGGAATTTGTTTTTGTTTTTTGGCACCAGGGATGGAACCCAGGGGCACCGACCACGGAGCCCCCCCAGCCCTTTTTATTTTTTATTTAGAGACAGGGCCTCGCTGAGTTGCTCAGGGCCTTGCTAAGTGGCTGAGGCTGGCCTCCACCTTGCGATCCTCCTGCCTCAGCCTCTGGAGCTGCTGGGATGACAGGCGTGCGCCCAGCTTCTCCTGGGTGTTTTGGTTGCTGAATTTATGTTTTCTGTTTGTTCGTGTGGTGCTGGGGATGGACCCGGGCCACACACGCCCAGGGACCCCAGCCCAGGGACGCGCTCTGCCACCCCCAGCCCCAGATGGCTGTGGGTTTTTAACATCATCAGTCTTTCTTGGTGCAACTCACAGGGTGTCCCAGGTGTCACGTTTAATCTTGCAGAACATCCAGCCAGAGCGAATGGCCCTGGTTCCGTCCTGAGTGTCACCCTTTGGTCTGGGAGCCTGGGAAACTGTCCCCCACCGTGCGCCCGCCTGGTGATGGGTACACGGGCTGAGGTCCGACGGCTGCGGGCGAGGCCAAGCCTGGGCCTCGTCAGTGCCGCCCTGTGAGGATCGAGCTCCTCCACGCTGGGGACGGCTTTGTGCACAGATCTGGGGCCACTTCTCACGGCTGCGGTGGACGCGCTCGTGGGCGGGTTTCTGCTGCTCGGCTCGCAGGCTCTTTGTAAGAACCTGCTGTCTGGGGTCTCGGAAGACCAGGGCCAGGTGCAGGGCGCACGCCTGTCACCCCAGCAAATTGGGAGGCCGAGGCAGGAGGATCACAAGGTGGAGGTGGAGGCCGGCCTCGGCAACTCAGCGAGACCCTGTCTCTAAATAAAAAATCAAAAGGGGCTGAGCTGGGGCGGGAAGCTCAGAGGCCCCCGAGGGACAGTGGGCATGGGGAGGCCACAGGCCGCCTCCTGGACGCTGGGCCCAGACAGCGGGCGGCACAGTGGGCACCATCCTGCTGGCTCCCGAGTCCCTGGGCCACAGGACGTGGACGCTGGGCAGACGGGCACTAGGGCCCAGCTCATGGATGGCACCCCAGCCCGCTGTGACCCCGCGTGACAGTGTCCTGCAGGGCACTCAGACGCTTGCCATGGAGGTGGCCAGGCCTGGGCCTGGCCTGGGTCCAGCGGTCACCCACCCCGTCCTGCCCCGAGTGGTCTTGTGTCCTGGTCCCCAGTGTCCCTCAGCCTGGGCCAGGTGGCGGGAGTCGGGCCGTCTGCACGCCAGGTCCCCTCGGGTCCCCTTGGGCCCCCGTGCCTCCTGGTCCCTCCCATCCCCAGGAGCCACCGCGGGCCCCAGGCCCCTGCCTCTGAGCCTGGCCGGGTGTCAGGTGGCACGACACCCTGACGAGACGTCACTCTCCACCCGCCACTTGGCTCAGGAACAATAGGCTCCCCAGGAAACAGCAGCCTGGTGTCCCTTGTCCCCCCAGCAGCCAGGCCTCCTTCCAGGCCACCCCGTCATGGAACGGAGGAAAGGGGCCTGCCACCTCAGAGCGGTGACCACGGCGGGTGTCACCCCTGCAGCTGGGCCACACCCGCCTCCCCAGCCTGGCACCAGGGGCACCGGGCCCACAGGTCTGCTAGTGCCAGGCCGTCCCCTGCCAGCCCTGTGCCGTCCCAAGAGGACGGTGGCCAGAGACGGCTCGGCCTCCCAGCAGGCTGCCGTTCCCGGGGACAAGTCCAGGGCCCCATCTTCACACCAGGGACCCAGAGCCCCTCACAACGGCCCAGAGCCCCCAGCCGACACCCAGATTTGGGGGCGGCCAACAGCCTCCCGTC
>CM053416.1:353067-374585 GCA_028644305.1 Xerus rutilus
TGTAGAGACAGGGTCTCACTGAGTAGCTTAGCGCCTCGCCATTGCTGAGGCTGGCTTTGAACTCGCGATTCTCCTGCCTCAGCCTCCCTAAGTGCTGGGATGACAGGCGGGGCCACCGCGCCCGGCCCTTTTTGACCGTCCGGAGCTGCAGGGCCTGTGCAGGACGCCCTCAGAGCCTGCGTCACAGGCCACTTCCCGGTGGGTCCCCGCCCTGCATGGCTGCTGGTTGAGGGCTGGAGTTCGGGTCCGGCTTCTTCCCGACCCGCTGGGGACCCTCGAGCCACACCCGACCCTCTTTTCTGGAAAACGAAGGGGTCGCCAGCGTCTTCTGCAAACGAAGCCAGAAACTACCCTCCCGGCCCGACCCCCTCGCTGCCACCTGAAGACAGGCAAGGGCCTCCGCCCGGACACGTGTTGCCTGAGGTTCCGGACGGGCCAGCCCCTGGGCGAGGCCGGGGCGAGGCAGGGAATCTCCTAGGTGCCCCAGGCGTGGCGAGGACACCCAGCAGCTCAGAGACCACCTGTGCCTCTGCACGTCTTCCCTCCCGCTCTGGGGCTCTAGGCCCACTCGCCTGGCAGCCCTTTTGTGCTCATGAGGACTGGGCGCACTGAGAAGCCAGCCCAGTGGCCCTGCCCCAGCCGGCGGCCTTCACAGAACCGGCACAAAGCCGAGTCCTCCTAAGAACCACGGGAGGACGAGCACCGCCTGGTCTCACTTCTGTGTAGACAATAAAAACACTCAGACTGAGACTCAGAGAGCAGCATGCGGTTGGGTGACTGGGGTGGGAAACGGGGACGTCTGTGGACAGCCGGGGACTGTTCCGGATCGTAACGTATAAACCACGAAATAACGTGGGGGGCTGGGTCTGTGCGCCAGCTCCATCTAACCCGTCCGCCACGCAGACGCCAGCACGGCACGCTGTGGCTACAGCTTGTCAATTAAAGTACGTACAAGGGAGCCGGGCGCGGTGGCCACGCCTGTCGTCCCAGCACTTTGGGAGGCTGAGGAAGGAGGATTGAGAATTGGAGGCCAGCCTCAGCAACTTAGCAACTCATCGAGACCCTGGGCCGGGGAGGTGGCTCCGTGGCTCAAGCACCCGGGGGTTCCATTCCTGGGACCAAAACAAACACCAGGCTGGGGACCCTCCAGAACCAGGGCTCTGCCCAGATTTCCTAGACGGCAGAGAGCGGGTCCCTCCAGGGCCGAGGCCAGGCAGGAGCCGCCCCAAGCTCCAGGCCAGGGTGGCCCAGGGGCTCCGCGTGGCCCCAGCTGGCGGGTGGCACTGGGTACGGCAGGCCCTGGCCCTGGCCTGGAGGGCGGGCGCTGGCCCAGGGCTGCCTGGGATGCCGCAGTGACAGGGCCTCTTCTGTTCCTTGCAGGTGGCCTGGGGCCCGAGTCCAAGAGGATCCTGACCCCGGCCCTCAAGAAGCGCAGCCGGGGAGGCCGCGGGGAGGTGGCCCGGCAGGAGGAGGGGGCCGAGCGGCAGGAGCCCCAGCAGCACGTGGCGCTCAGCCTGACTTTCAAGCGCTACATCTTCGACACCCAGAAACGCATGGTCCAGTCCCCCTGAGGGACCAGGCCCCGCAGGGCCAGCCACAGTGCCAAAGACCCAGCCGCGGTGCCTCCACCTCCCCGGGCTGCGCCCACCACCCGCCGGGCCTGCCACTCAGCCCAGGGAGAAGCAGGCCGGGGACACCAGGGCTCTCGTCCCTCCCTGTCCCCAGCGGACGGGCACTTGAAGCTGTAAATAAAGGTTGCATGGCCCAGCCCGCTCTGCTGGCCTGTCTGTCCGTCTCTGTGTGATTTCATGCAGCGTCCCCACCCCCAGCTCTGTTCTGAGGGGAATCTCTTGGAGGCCGAGGGTGGTGGCTGAGGAGGCTGAGGCAGGAGGATCGCAGGTTGGAGGCTAGCCTCAGCAGCTGAGCGATTTAGTGAGACCTTGTCTCAAAATAAAATATCAAAAGAGCTGGGGACGAGGCTCCGTGCTTGAGCACCCTGGGTTGAGCACCCTGAGTGCCCAGGGCACAGGAGCCCAGCACCCGGGGGCCACCCACCCACAGCCTTATCCCTGGGGACTCACGAGGGTGCCTGTTGGAACCACCTGGAGGGGAGTCAGCTTCCCGAGAGGTTCCAGGCGAGCAGATGCTGGCCTGTCCCCCCCTGGCCACAGACAGCCGCAGCCGCCCGCCTCCCTTTTATCCCGTAATCGGCACATTACACTTTAATTTGCAAAAATGACATTAGAAATATTAACAGGGCAGGTTGCGATCAGATGACGGGGGCCGTTAAGCCCAGGGCCGAAGGCGGGGGGCGGGGGACGCAGCAGGACACGCCGCCCGCGGTGGCCGGGCCAGGAGGCCCCTAATTAGATACACCGGCGACAGCCGGCCCTCGAGCCTGCAGGCGGCTGCCCGGCCACCCTGCACCGCCTGGCCAGGCCCCGGGCGGGGCTGCTCAGAGCCAGGCGGGCACCGAGCCACCTCCCAGCTGTGGGGCCCGGGCCACCGTCGCCGCCACGGGTGCTGCTCAGCCCCCAGTGAGTCAGGACGCTCTCACCGGCCGGCCCCCAGGAGCCCTGCTGCTCCCACCCACGGGCGGCTCCTGGGGCCTGAGCCAGCTGTGCCCAGCGCTCTGCCGCTCCCTCCCCAGCCCCACCCTGGCCTGCAGACTGTCCACCAGGAGGCCCCTGCCACTTCCCTGAGGCCACTCTGCTCTGGTAGGTGAGGCTCAGCTGAGGACTTCAGGTCAGGGTTGATCCAGGAGACCAGTGGCCCCAGCCCCACGCACATACCAGACCTGCTCCCGGGGCAGCAGGAAAGGCCCCCGAGGCCGGCCACTCCGAGTGCCATGGGAAACTGCTGGCCAGCATTGGAACCAACTCCTGGGACCCCGCCTTTGGTGACACTGCCCAGCATCATCCTGGGGACAGAGAGCTCCGCCTGAAGCCCCTCCGTCCCCAGTCAGCGTACACCCTCCTTCCCCGCGGACATGCGCCTGACCTCTCCTTGCACCCTCTCAGGGACGAGAGGCCCCGGGTCTAGCCGCAGGTCCTGCCCTGCATAGAGCGCGTGGCCTTGGCCAGTCCCAAGCTGTGCCCAGCTCCCCATTGTGAACAAGGGAGACGAGAAACAGCCGCTCCGTGGGTGCCCCTGGGGACAAGGGACTCGCTTGGCACCATGCTGGCACCTGCAGCCTGGGAGCTGGCCAGCGGACGTCTCCCCACGAGAGCCAGAGGGGCCCAAGGACCCACCGGGAGATGCTACCAAACCTCAGGAAAAGCCGGGCACAGGGGCGCACGCCTGTCATCTCAGCAGCTGGGGAGGCCGAGGCAGGAGGATCACAAGTTGGAGGCCAGCCTCGGCAACTCAGCAAGGCCCTAAGCAGCTCAGCGAGACCCTGTCTCTAAATAAAATCTATAAAGGGCTGGGGAGGGGGCTCAGGCGTGAAGCGCCCCTGGGCTCCATCCCTGGGACCAAAAAAACCCAGGGAAGATGGGCTGAGGTGGGACAGTGGAGGCCCATGGGGGGAAGAGGCCAGCCCACAGCTGTTAGAGGGCGAGGCAGACCTGCCCGGTGAGGCCTGGGCACACGAGGCTCCCCGGGGACGGAAACCGAGCGCCCCTCAGCAGGGTGGGGGACAGGCCTGGCCCCTGGAGGGGAGGACCCCGTCCCCCAGGGCCTCACAGAACCGCTTGTCCCTCCGTGGGGTGGCAAGGGCACCCGCGGCCCCGGGAGGGTCTCGGCAGAGCTGCCCGGGGCCCGGCCTCGGGTGGCAGGGGCGCCCCGTCCGCCTGCCCAGCGGGATGAAGTCATGGGCAGCGTGATTGGCGGGACCCGGGGAGGCTAATGCACCAGCCGGGAGATAAGGCTTATCTGCAAATGTCCCTGGGATCAGCCGCGGCCCCTGGGCTAATGCACTTGGGCAGATAAGGTCCCTGCACAGAAGCCCTGGGGCCCGGCTAGGACGGGCGCCTCTGTCCTGCGTGCACGGGGCTCGGGCAGCGCGGTTGCAGGGGAGGCGGTGGGGACCCAGGTGCAGGCGGGGACACAGGTTGGTGGCAGTTTCTTCAGGACCACAGAAGCGAGATTCACCATCCCAAGGTGCAGGAAGCATGCAGGGTCCTTGGCCAGGTGGCCCGAGACCCTCAGGGTGGCCAGATGGTCTAAGACTCGCAGGTGGCCAGGCATGGTGGTGCATGCCTGTCATCCCAGCTGCTCGGGAGGCTGAGGCAGGAGGATCACGAGTTGGAGGCCAGCCTCAGCAACTTAGTGAAGTCCTAAACAACTCAGGGACACCCTGACTCTAAATATAAATACTATAAAGGGCTGGGGACGTGGCTCCGTGGTGAAGTGCCCCTGAGTCCAATCCCTGGTGCCAAAAATAAGAAGACTCTTAGGTTGATCCAGGCCTCCGGCCTCCCCAGCCTCCTCTGCTCAGGCAGCCTGCACAGCGGCATTTCCAGGGTCCCTCACGGGCCCTGGTCACAATCTCCCAGCCTGTACTTCAGCCTCTTCTGTCCCCTGGCCCTGGCTCAGGGTGAGGCAGACCTGCCGCCCAGGGGCCATCTGGGTAAGGCTTTGCAGGTTGAGTAGGAGTTCACAGCGTCCTGGCAGAGGCGGCTCTAGCCAGGGAGTGCCGGCGGGGACCTGCCTGCCTGAGGAAGATGACATCACGGTCCCCGTCCCTCCCGCCCCCGCTGCACCTCAGGAGCCTCTGATTAAAAAGAGCGTTTGGCTGATAACAAGCCCAACGTGAATTAGCCGCTCAGCCGCCCCAGGTGTGGCTGTGAGAACAGGGCAGCTGGGGAGCTGGGACAGGGGCCCGGGGCGTCCCCCTCACGCAGCATGGGGGCTGCAAGGCTGCCACGGAGGGGATCCTAGAGTAGGGGTGTGGTGAGCCCCAAAAAGTGCAGAGGCCGGGGAGGCTCCACAGTATGTGATTTGGGGGGGCAGGGGTACCAGAGATTGACCTCAGGGTCACTCGACCCCTGAGCCCCCTCCCCAGCCCTGTTTCGTGTTTTATTTAGAGGCAGGGTCTCACTGAGCTGCTTAGGCGCTTACTAAGTTGCTGAGGCTGGTCTCCATTTTGCGGTCCTCCTGCCTCAGCCTCCCAAGCCGCTGGGATGACAGGCATGTGCACGGTGCCCGGCCAGGATGTGATTTCAGGAGAACCTTCTGGTCTCCTGAAGGAGCTTGATGCCAGCCCGGGAGATCAGGGGACGCTCCCCCGTCCCCAGAGAAGGGGAGCCCAGAGGAGCTCAGTGAGGACTGGACGGGCAGCCCCGGGAAGGGAAGTCCGGTCTGCAACCTGGCGCAGGAGAGGGGGTGTGAAGCGAGGCTGAGGTCCACCTAGGGGGCAGGCCCAAGGGGGTGACCGTCCACAGGGATGGGGACCTCCGGAGACACGGCAGCCAGAGACAGAAGCTTCTAGATCGCACACCTCTGCCCACCTGCCCATGGGGCCAGCAGCTCAGAGGTCACGAGGCCCTGCCCCCAGGCCTCCAGGCGCCCAGCGAGGTTGCTCAACCCGCCGCAGGGGGGCCCCACGCCCCGATATCACGCCCAGGAGCAACGGCCACTCCCACAGCCACAGCTGGGGCCCCAGATAAAGGCCGCAGGGGCCCAGGCTGACCCGGGTGGGTGCAAGGCAGCCCAGAGACACCTCCAAGGGACCCCCAGCCTCCAGGTGTCCTGCCTGGGCTGGGCCTCAGCCCTGCCCTGCACGCCCCCCAGGGGACCCCACCCTGGGGCGGAGACTTGTTCCTGGCAGTGGGCCTGCCCACCCACTGGGCCCTGCTGAGCCTCACAGGTGAAGGTGTCTCGGCAGAGGAGGCCCCAAGAGCCAGCACGATGGCCTACACCTGTCATCCCAGCAGCTTGGGAGGCTGAGGCAGGAGGATCACAAGGTGGAGGCCAGCCTCAGCAACTCAGCAAGACCTTGTCTCAAAATACAAATAATATAAAGGGCTGAGGACGCGGCTCAGTGGTGAAGCGTCCCTGGGTTCAATCCCCGGTACCAAAAAAAATTTAGAAAGGCAGGAGGGGACAATCCAGGTGTCACCATGGGGCCAGCCTCCCCTCAGCCCCAGGGAGAGGCCTCGGAAGCAAAGATCTCCCTAGGACCCTGAAGCTGGGGCTGTGACCAGGCTGCAGAGGCCAGGTCCCCGAGCCTGCCCTGTCCTCTGCCAGTTCCTTCCCCAAGCAAGATGGTCCTCACTATGTCACCGCCACCCCCACCACACCAGCAGCACCTGCATCCCCATCGTCCCAAGGGACCCCTCAGATCTGTCGGGGACCCCACGGCTGAGCCAGGTTAAACCCACAGGGGTTGTTACCACGGAGGCCCCTCCCCGGCCATTTTTATATTTTACTGAGAGACAGGGCCTCGCTAAGTGGCTGAGGCTGGCCTCCACCTTGCAATCCTCCTGCCTCAGCCTCCCGAGCTGCTGGGATGACAGGCGTGCACCATGGCACCCGGCTGGTTATGGGATCCTGACTCCCAAACCCAGAAGCTCTTGGAAACTGGCCTTGAGGAGCCTCTGCCTGGACAGCTGGGCCTCAGGCCCCGGGCTCAGGGCAGAAATCTGGGCTGGAGACGGGCAGAGGGGTCATTGTCACACAGGTGCGCGGAGGTCAGGGAGGCCACGCAGCCGAGGACAGAATGGAGAGGGGCTCACACACCAAAGCTTGAGGGACCTCAGCGGGGCACAGGGCTCCGGGGACAGGTTGGGTCCCTTGGGATGTTGCTGGGGACTCCGTGGGGCCGAGGGGCGGTCGGGTCACAGCCTGAGGCAGAGGCGGGCAGCACCCTGGGGGCAGGTGGTGTGGGTGGCCCCGCAGGGCTGCTTTGTCACCAAGTGGCAGGGACTACGCGATGTCCTGCTGGTCTGAGGCCCAGCTGGCCTGCATCCCTCAGGCTCCCAGCTCCACCCGCCTCCAGGTCCCAGCCACGCTCCTGGGGGACCCGCCTGCTCCTGGCCAAAGGACAGCACTGCCAGAGGCCGCGAGGACAGACCCTGAGACCAGGCCTGCGTCCTCCTCTTTGGTGGCCCCGAGCCCACCCAGTCCCCGTCCCTCCCAGCTGCAGCTGTGGGGACCGGGGTCAGAGGGCAGGAGGCAGCCTGGGGTCCACACAGTCCCCAGGTGGTCTGTGGGGCCGGGGTTCCTTCTGCGCCTGTCCTGCCTGGGGAGGGGACAGGGCGACGCGGAGAGAAAGGCGGGGGCGGACCCAGAGGGAGCAGGGTGGAAGACAGAGGGACGGGGGCGACCGGCCCAGGGGGAGAGAATCCGAGAGCAGAGGGAGGCAGAGAGGCCCTGCGGGGCCCAGGCTGCTGCACGCCAACCCCAGCAGCCTCGATGTGGAATCCAATGAGGCCGGGACCAGGTGTCTCACCCTCTCTGTGCCTTGGCAAAATGAAGTTCGTATTGGGGCGTGCATACAGCAGGCATTCACTCAATGCTGGTGCATACAGCAGGCATTCACTCAATGCTCTGCCTGCCACTTGGGCCAACAGTTTGGGTATTTCTTTCAAATGTCAACGGAGAGTTCCTGCCACAAAGCAGAAGCGACTCTGTGTATCACCAGATGTTTGTCAGCTGATCAAGGGACAAAGTTGGTCTCCTCGGAGGACAGGGTATTAGTGTTTGGACGACAGCATGAGAATAATTTAAAACCAATGAAATGCCTTAAAAACATTGTGGTAAAAGAAAGAAACAACAGAACATTGTGTCTCGCAGGACTGCACGTGTAAGATTGGTCTAGCCTGTCACCCCAGCGGCTCGGGAGGCTGAGGCGGGAGGATCGCAAGGTGGAGGCCAGCCTCAGCCACTTAGCCGGATCTCTGTCTCAAAATAAAAATTTTTTAAAAGGCTGGGGATGTGGCTCAGAATGTTTCTGAGTTGGAGCCTCATTGAAAACCCAGTTTTTGTTTCTCTCTAACGCGTGGCTCAAGCTACCGGGGCCACCGTCTTGTCCCCTGCCTTTCTCCACCACCTCCTGTTTTCACAGAGATCGTCCAGTGCCCAACGTGGGGCACGCCACACAAATGGCCCTTCTTGAGGAAACAGGGGAGTCCCCGGGCAGGACCCTGTACCAGTTGCCCCCTCTCCCTGGCCCCAAGCAGGTAGGACTCAGTCACCCTTTGACTCTGAGAACCTACAACTGTGACTTTTTTAAAAGTTCTGGGAGTACAGTGACGTCACCCTTTGAATCCAACGGTTCTGAGAGGGTGAGTTTGGGTGTAGACTAATCCAGGATCCCTCGATCCTGGACTCAAGATCCTGGATTCCAAGATCGTGTTTCAAGCAGGGGCCAGTGAATGCAAAGGCCCTGGGGTCGGCGCTCAGGTGGCGATGCCGTGACTCAGTGATGGATTTGGGCCGTGCTTGCTGAGTGACAGGATCACGGTGCAGACGTGGGGATATTTTCTTCTTTGATGTTCAAAGCAGCCCTAAGCAAACAGGGGCATGTCGTCCCCAGTTTATGCCTGAGCCACTGTGAGGTGTCCCCTCTCTCGGGCACAGGACGAGAAAAGCAGAGTTGAACCCGGTGGGACTCCTGGGGGTTTCAGGCCCAGCTCTCTCCTGGGCCGCTGTGCTGTGTGACCTCGGGCCAGTTTCTGGCCCTCTCTGAGCCTGTTTCCCCATCTGTCAAATCAAGAAGGCATCTCTGCGGTCAGAATCGGGTGGGATGAGGCGTGAGAAGTGGCCGGGCAAGTGGTGGCTCCAGGGGACCCTGGAAGTGCGGGATCAGAGGCCTCGGGTGGCCGTGCGCCCGAGCTGCACTACCGCCGGGCGCCGACAGAGGGCAGGAGCGGCCCGCGCCTCCGCTGCCCCGCAAGCGACGCCGGACTGGCCGGGCCTGGGGCGGCGGGATCCAACCTCCAGGGCAGCACCGGGTCCTGCCGGAGGGCAGGGACCTCAGGATGTGCGCCGCCCCGTTAGAGCCTGTGCCTGGCACGCAGGATCCAGGGGCGCGGATGCAGTTCAGGGCGTGGGGAGGGGAGCCAGGCAGCGCGCACGGTGCCCTCCCTTCTGCAGGGCCAGCACCCACCCGCCTTGGGTCCCCCTGGCTCTGGGGGTCACAGGCGACCATCCCCCACGTCCCCCGGGACTCCGCCTCCAAGAGAAGGCCCCTGGCCTTGCAGAGACCCGGCCACACGGTCAGGCCCTCCTCGGAGGCCCCAGGCCCCTCTGGGCCCTTGACATGTGACAGTCCCAGCTGAGCTGGGCTAGGGGACCGCGGCAAGTCTGGGGAAAACCACCACCACGCGAGTCACCTTAACACGCATCCCGCTGAACGGATGTGAATCTTCCCCGTTAAATAAAATACGAAAATCAATTCTTTTTGTTTTTTTAAACACGTGACTTTTTGAAGTAAAAAATGACATCCCTCAGATCAGGGCAAGAGCTGACCCAGGGCAGTGCGTGTCTAAGTACCAAGGTTTGAGATCCCACTTAATCCTCGTGAAGTACTAAGCACTAGGTATTCAGATGGATTCTAAGTACTAAGGACTGACATCCCACTTAGTCCTCACAAGGTACTAAGTACTAAATGCTCAGATGGAATACTAAGTATCAAGCACCAAGATCCCATTTAATCCTCATGAAGTATTAAGAACTAAATACTCACAGAATGCTAAGTATTAAGCACTGAGAGCCCATTTAATCCTTGCAAAGTGCTAAGTACTAGATATCCAGATGGATTCTAAGTGTTAATACTGATGCCATTTAATACCCATGAAGTACTAAGCACTAGATACTCAGATGAATACTAAGTCTTAAGTACTGAGATCCCATTTAACCCTCACAAAGTACTAAGTGCTAAATACTCAGATGGATACTAAGTATCAAGTGTCGAGATAATATTCATGGAGTACTAAGTGGTAAATACTCAGATGGAATACTGAGTATCAGTACTGAGATCCCACGGACTCCTCATGTGATCCTCCCCTGGAGACCCGTGTTACCCCTGTTTCTTGGATGGAGAAACTGAGGTGATACGAGGTAACGTGACCAGGTGACAAACTCATGAACAGAGACTTTTGATCTTTTTGCCTGGGGACACTCGTCACAAAGGCAGGTGCCCGATGTGTTTCGGGTGTGCAAAGGATAAATGTGTGACAGAGGAGGGGACCCGGGACTCAGACGCATGTTGGGACCTACAGATCCACCTGCCCGCGTCCAGTCTCGTGACAGCAGCAGCAGCGCACGGCCACCGGGCTCGCAGGGGTGCGCACGGCCCCTGAAGGCCACAGGGCCCTGCGGCTGGGGGACACGGGCCCTGCCAGAGGGTCCCCTGGTCCTCCAGGTCCTGGAAATGGGGCCCGGCTGAGCCTCCAATGTGTCCGGCAGCAGATCCGAGGTGACCACCGGGCCACCGGGCCACCGGGCCACCAGCCTTCCTGTGGTCCCTGCCCGCCCGGCTGCTGAGCATTTGCATAAGGTCCCCGAGCCCGCAGATCGCGTTACACGGAGGCCGATGACAATCTCTGTTGAAATAATATTTAACACATGGCGCACTTTTAATTAACTATCTGAATAATCTCAGATTAATACCAGAGCTTTAAAAATAAGTTTTTGTTTTCACGTTTGGTAACATAATAGCGGCCCGGCTGGCCCGTCTCCCCCTCCTTGATTTAATTAAAAGCCCTTTCTGTCACTTCTAAAAGGGACAAACCCCCACCCGCGTGGGCGGGCCAGGCCTCCTGGCTCGGGGTCCAGGTCTGCGGCCCGAGGTGCCCGGCTCTGGGGGACGTGGTGTGGGACACGGGGACACGGGGACACACACCAGAGGCCGGTGCAGCCCTTGCCATGTCCATGCACTGGGACGAGGCCCCACACGGACCCGCCAGGCCCACAGGCCACCTGCGGCTCCAGAGCCCTGGTCACACACCCGGCTGGGGTGGAGGATCACAGCCTCTCAGGTGCGGCCCTCACACCTGGCCTTCCGGGTCTGATTGACGGGGGACCTGCCTGGCCCTGGCCCTGGCCCTGGCCCTCTGTGACTCCTGAGTGTGTCTGTCTGTCCGTCTGTCTTGCTGTCCATCTCAGAAACAGGCGGGATACTAAGTATTAAGCACTGAGATCCCACTTACCCCTGAATTACTAAGTACTAAATACTCAGATGGAACACTAAGCCTCCCGGAGCTGGGCCTAGTCCTCTGGCTTGTGCTGCTCCTGCCCAGGGGACAGGGCCCTCCGAAAGGACTCCGTCAGGCTCCTGAGGGGCAGCCAAGGGATCTTTCCTAGGGGTCTTTGCTTGTCCCCAGCCCTGGACAGCAAGTCCTCCTTCTCTAGATCAGAGACAGGCTGAGGGACACCTGAGGGCAGAGGGCTGTGCCACTCAGCCCTCCTGATGACAGGGCGGGGACTCAGAGGCCAGCCTGGCTGGAAGCAGCAGCCTCCTCCAGAGCCTCTCCATCGATCACTTATTCTGTCAACAAACACCCAGGGGGTGGCCAAGCATTGGAGCTCTGGGGCCAGAAGGTGGTGACCAAGAAAGGGGTCTTGCCCACTCTGGTGAGGGAGGCGTCCAAGTGGATCACAACATGGCTAAGACGCTGGCCTCCAAGGGGACACCTGAGGAGGAGCAAGGAGGAGGAGGGCAGTGTCAGTAGGGGGGGTCATAGGGAGGCTCCTGAGGCTGCAGCAAGTGAGGCCGGCCTCCGGCCTCCAGCCTCCTGCACTGAGCCCCGGTCCTGTGAGCAGCAGGCCCAGGGAGTGGGTGGCTCGGGTGCCTGGCTCATCCCCGGTCCCGCCCCTCCTGGTTCACACCCACCAGCCAGCCCTGGTCAGCTGGGACCCGGTGGGCCTCCCTGCCTCCAGGCCCGCCTGGGGGGCCGACAAGCCTGGTCTCCCGACCCCAGCCTGGCCAGGCCGCTCCCGGCACCTTGTCCGACACGGAGTCACACTGCTGCCATCTTGCGCAGGGGCCGCAGTCACTAACGCGGAACCAGCCCGGGGCTCCTGTCACTCTGACCGCAGGATCGATCGCCGCGCATGCGCGTGGTCCCCCCGTAGGCACGCCCCCCAGGATCACACACGGACGTCACTCACGAACACAGCCACAGTCACACGGACACCAATCAGGCCTCCAAATGAGCACCCGCGTCACACAGGCCAGGCCCCAGGCCCTCTGCTGACAGTGCCCACGTGCCCACATGACCTGTCACCCACGTGCGCCACCAATCAGGGAGGCCACACATAGAGATGGGGACTTGTTCCCAGCACCTGCCACCTGCAGGGAACCAGGGAGCAGCTCTGGGAGCTGCAAGTCTGGAGGAGGGGCGAGGGGCCCCAGGACCAGAGAAGTGAGTTAAGTTTCCCGGGAACACACAGCAGACACGAGCGGGCCTGAAACCCGCACCTGAGCACAGGAGCCCGGCTGTCTCCTTGCCTCCCATGGGCCACCCTGGGTGGAGGCCTGTGCAGAACAGGGAGCGAGGCTGGGGGACAGGGACAATCCAGAGGGTCCCAGCGCCAGAAGCCTGGGTAGTGCAGGTGTGCAGAGGGACCCCAGGAGCCGGGGAGGGGGTTTACTGAGCCCCTTGGGGTCTGGGGTGCAGCGCGGGAAATGGCCATGCAGTTTGTCCCCCAGCAAGGGACTTCTGCGTGACCTGGCCCTGCTGGTCACAACGGCTGGGACAGACAGGCCACTGCGCGCAGAGGCGAGGGTCGATGCGCCGGAAGTGCCCAGACAGGGCCTCTACCCGGCAGGCCTCCGCTCGCTCATTGAGCAAGCGTGCCTCCCACCCGGCGCAGGCGCAGGCGCAGGCGCAGAAGCTCTGCCGGTGGCTCCTGCCTTCCTGCAGGAGGTGGGGACCAAGTGGGATTCAGGACGAAGGTGACCCAGGTTCCTCTTTTTGCAAAAAAAAACCAAACATTTAAAAAGCTGGAAGTCTGAGCCGGGCGCGGTGGCTGAAGCCTGTAATCCCAGCACGTAGGGAGGCTGAGGCAGGAGAATCGCGAGTTCAAAGCCAGCCTCAGCAATGGCGAGGCGCTAAGCAACTCAGTGAGACCCTGTCTCCACATAAAACACAAAATAGGGCTGGGGATGTGGCTCAGGGGTCGAGTGCCCCTGAGTTCAATCCCCGGTACCAAAAAAAAAAAAAAAAAAAGCTGGAAGTCTGGAGCGTCTCCCCAAACCTCCTGAGTTTTAAATGGTCGCACTGATTGGTTTCATTTTTCTTTTCTTTTCTTTTTTTTTGGTACCAGGGATGGAACCCAGGGCCGCTTCACCCCTGAGTTCCCCGCCAGCCCTGCTTTGTATTGTATTTAGAGACAGAGTCTCGCTGAGTTGCTCAGGGCCTCACTAAGTGGCTGAGGCTGGCCTCCAACTTGCCATCCTCCAGCCTCAGCCTCCTGAGCCACTGGGATGACAGGTGTGCGCCACGGAGCCTGATAATTCTATTCTCCCCACCCCACCCCCAAAACTATTCAAGTCACACGAAACCTGTGTGAGGGCCAAAACCAGCGTGTGGGCCATGGAGAGACAAAATAAATAAATAAAGCCGGATGCGGTGGTGCACACCTGTCATCCCAGCAGCTCAGGAGGCTGAGGCAGGAGGATTGCAAGTTGGAGGCCAGCCTCAGCCACTTAGCGAGACCCTGGGTCAAACTTTAGAAAAATAAACATAAGAAGGGCCGGGGAACAGCGGTGCAAAGGCCCTGAGGCTGTGTAAGGAACAGCGGGGAGACTAGTGGAACCGAGAGGGCGAAGTCTGAGAGGTGAAGCCCAAGTTGGGAGCAGATCCGGTGGGTCTGTGACCCCCGCCAGGGCTTTGGCTTTCCCTTGGAAGGGGCAGCATGGCTGAGATGTGACCTTGGTTTTGGCAGCTCCCGGGGCGGCTGCTGGAGAAGGGACGGCAGAGGGGTTGGAGCAGGGGACGGGTCGCAGGCTACTGCACCAGTCCAAGCAAGAGAGGTAGATGCGGGACCAGGGGGCAGCGGGGGACGGGGAGCAGCTGGCTGGATTCTGGATAGACCTTGAAGGTCAAGTCCACCAGCCAGAAGGAGAGAAGGCCAAGGGCTGGCCTTTGCCTGCGATGGGGAAGCGCTGGCCCCGGGGGCCTCAGCTCGGGCACCCAGCCTGGCCCAGGAGCAAATGCAGATGCAAACAGAAATGAGTCCCAAAGCAGGAAGGGGACACCTGGTGACCTCCAGGCCAGGTGGGGGCCGCCGCCCAGGGGTCCGGGCTGGTGGCGGGCCCTCCCCCGCCCCGGCGCGGCCTCCCCTCCCCCTCGCCACCTGCGGGTCGCAGAGCCGGGCCTTTGTCCCGCGTGGCCCGCGAGCAAACACAGCTGGCGGGGCTCGCGTGCCGCCCCCGCCCCCCAAATCTCCGGGCCGCGGGCTTAGCGGGCAGCTGGGCCCTGCCGGGTCGCCGCGCCCCCCTCCCGCGGTCCCTCCCGCCGGCGACACGCCTTTGTCATGCAGATGGCCCGCTGGCCGCCCGCCTCGCCATCGCCGAGGCGCCTTCCCGCCGCAGCTGAGCTGGGGGCTGGGGACAGCGACATCCCGCTGCAGGCTGGCCCGCCGCCCCCATCCCGGGCGCCCGGTGACCCTCTCAAGTCGCCGACTCGAGGGAGCCCGGCCTCCCGGTCGCATCTGGGGGCGCAGGCGGAGGTGTGTCGCTGCTGGGGCTGGAGGGCTGATTTGGGGACCGTCCCCAGCCCTCCCAGCTGGGCCCAGTCCGCCTGGAACCTCAGAGCAGGGACCTTGGCTTTGCACGGTGGCGGCCAGGACCCCAGGCCTGGGGACATTTCTGGGGCCAGGGAGGAGGTGGGGGCGCAGGAAGCGGCAGGTGTGGGAGGCTGGCTTGGTGGCCCTGCACTCCGGGCGCTCTGGGATGCCACCAGGCTCAGGAGGCCGGCGCCGCCCTGCGCGTCCTGCCCGCAGGCTCCGCCCCGCCCTGGCTCCACCTGCGGTGGGCGGGGCTTCGCGGAGGACACACCCCTTCCCCGCACCTCCTCCAGGCCCCAGGTGAGGCCCTGGTTGTGGGGCCACCCCGGAGGAGGACATTCCTTCCACCTGAGATCAGGCAGGACAAGCTGGTGGCCCCTGCCACGGTCGCCTGCCAGGGTCCTTCCCAGGAGCACCCAGCCTCCCCGCTCCGCTTGCAGAAAGCGGTGGGAACACACGACTTTGACCGTACAGAGCAGGGGACTGAGCCAATCCGGTGGTGGCGCACACCTGTCATCCCAACAGCTCCGGAGGCTGAGGCAAGAGGATCCCAAGGTGGAGGCCAGCCTCAGCAACTCAGGCCCTGAGCAGCTCAGCGAGACCCTGTCTCTAAATAAAATATAAAAAGGGCTGAGAGGGGGCTCTGAGCCCTTGGGTTCCATCCCTGGTACCAAAAAAAAAAAAAGCGGGTGCAGTTTCCTACCCCTGGGGACAAACAAGCGCAGTGTACCCAGGGGCGCCGCTTCTGCGGTCCGGTTGGTGGCTATTAGTCACACACAAAGTCGGTGGACGCCTTGGTCCGGCGATCAACCTTGAAGAATTTCTCTTTAAAAGGGAACAGATAGGGTGAGTGGGCACAGGGAGCCAGGAGGCCAGGCGTAATTATCCCAGTAACACCTGAGAAAGGTCCCCAAAAGCATGGTCTTCCCAGCAGAGGGGAGTTCCCCAATCCCAGCTCAGTTGAGTGCAGGCTGTGTGACCTTGGGCAACCGACCTGACCTCTCTGAACCTCAGTATCTTCTTCTTTTTATTCCTTTATTTCTTTGCATTGTGGCGGCTCCAACCCAGGACCTCGCTCGGGCCGAGCCGCTGGCTGGGAGAAGGACCCCCCCTGGGCTCCCGTCCTCTGGCTCAAGCCACCAGGGAAGGCCAGTCCGAGACGGGGGTTAATCTCCGCGCACCCTGCAGGGAGGGGCCTTTATGGCCAGATCTGGTTTCTGGCAGGACTGGTTAGTCTGGGTCACCCTTGATGGAGGCCACGATAAGGGTGTGCAGGGTGGCTGGGCTGGGCCGGGACCACACGGGGCAGGACGGGTGCCCGGGCCCTGCCCGAGTCACAGCGGGCTACGCTGCCTGTGTCCCGGCTGGGGGGACGCACCCCAGGCTGGCCAGGCCTGGCCGGTTGTCACAGGAGAGCTTCTGTCCACCAGGACGTGGTTCCCAGTCCAAGGACCCCATGGACGGAGGACGGTTCAAGTTTCCACGTTCAGCTACTATTTATTTTGGGGGGTTGTCTCTGCTTCTCTCTGACCTTCTAGAAGCTTCCAGGGCCCAGCTGGGTCTGTTCCCATGAGCCCAGGCCGTAGGTAGACCAGTCCCAAGGGCTTGGGTCAGCAGAGCCGATGCCACTTCTGTGCACCGGTGAGTCCCTGCCGGGGGCTTGCCACCCACCACCCCCGAAAGCCTAGCTCTCGAGGACACCCCGGACTCCACTGGAGGCCGCTGGCCCAGCCCAGGCCCAGCCGAGGGGTGAGGTCCTCTCCAGTCCCCAGGGACATCCGGGTTCCCCGGCCCAGAGCCCCAGCCCCAGTGCTGACCTATCTTGTGCAGGGAGGTGGCCCTGGGCAACGTCCCTGGCACTGACCCCTGCCGCCCCCGGCATCCTCAGGATGGCTCCTCATCCCTGTGCTTGGGACAAGGAGACAGAGTCACAGGCTGGAGCCAGGGCACAGCGGCCCCAGGACTCCCGTTCATGACGTCCCTGACCAGAGGCCTCAGGACGATCCCACCAGGCCCCAGGAAGTGATGGGGGCCGGGAGCCCAGCCTGGACGAGGCCCTGGGCTCCATCCCGGCACCCCCAAAACAAAATCAAGCAAGAGGCCCCCACGAGGACAGGAGAATTGTGGCAGCCTCCAGCATCCCGGCAGGAACAGATGTCTCCGTGGGCCTCTGTGCAGGCGTCAGAGTGGCTGCAAGGCCGGGCACAGTGTCCCACACCTGTCATCCCAGCAGCTCAGGAGGCTGAGGCAGGAGGATCGCAAGGTGGAGGCCAGCCTCGGCAACTTAGTGAGGCCCTGAGCACCTCAGCGACACCCTGTCTCTAAACAAAATATAAACAGGGCTGGGGACGCGGCTCCGTGGCCGAGGGCCCCTGGGTTCCATCCCTGGGACCAAAGAAAAACATAAAAGGTTCCGGCCGCGCCAGCCCAGCTCCGACCCGCTCAGCCCAGCCCTGCCTGTGACCACGTGGCCAGAGCTCGATCCGAGGTGGCAGCCAGCCGTGGCCTGGCTTAGATTTTAATCGATGTCAAGCCATGAGTCGGGCCAGGGTCCCCTGCTTCCCCGGGTCTCCCTGCACCACCTCTTCTGGACTCGGCGCTCGGCCGGCTGCTCTGGGTCCCCTCTCTGGTGTCCGTCAGGGGGTTGGATGAGCCAGCTGGGCAGCGGCTGTCCACCTGCGGCTGCCACAGTCGCCCTCTCAGTCATTACCGCCAGGCACAGAGGACAAGGCGGGGCCCGGAGAATCCCCTGCGCCCTGGGAGACGCCCTGCCGCACCCCGAGGCAGCCATCCCGGCTTCTCGGGTGATCGGGGCCAATGTCCTGGGGTACCTCCGGGAATGGTGACCACATCCCCCCTTTGTACCCCCAGACTGGGGCCTCTAATCCAACAAATGATGCTGACCAGGACCCCAAGTCCCAGCCTCAGTGCACACACGACGGCCTTCAGGACAAGGCTCTGGCCTCTAAGCTGAGCCTCTACTGGTGCGTTTCTCTTCCACCAGCCTCTTGTGAGGGATGAATGGGATCGAGGGGACGCGGACTGATATTCTCATTGTCATTTTGGAAGAAACGGTCCCCTAGCCGGAGGCAAATGTCCAAGACGCCAGGGTTCCTGGGGGGATGAAGCTCTAATGATTTAGGGTTCACGGTGCTCACAGGGAGTCAGCTCCTGTGTATGTGCGTGTGTTTAGGGACTGAACCCAGGGGCGCTCTACCCTGAGCTACGTCCTCACCTCCTTTTATTTTTGATTTTGAGACAGGGTCTTCCTAAGTTGCCGAGGCTGGCCTTCACCTTGCGATCCTCCTTCCTCAGCCTCCCAAGCCCTGGGATGACAGCCGTGCAGCTCCGCACCCAACGGGATCGCCTTTTTTTTTTTTTTTTTTTTTTTTTTTAAATATTTTTTTTAGTTGTTGATGGACACAATGTCTTTATTTTATTGCTTTGTATGTGGTGCTGAGGATCGAACCCAGGGCCTCACGCATGCGAGGCAAGTGCTCTACCGCTGAGCCACGGCCCCAGCCCCGGGATCGCCTTTTTATGAACGTGTGTTTGCAGATCTGCTCAGTCCCAACCCGAGCCCTCCCTTTCCATCACCCAAGGGACAGTCACCGCCCCTGCCACCTGAGGGTGGGTCTCATGGCTCGCCCCAGCCACATGGTCACTGGATGACCTGTCACTGGTGCTCAGGCTTCAGGCAGCCGGGGTTTCATAGAATTCCAGAAGCTGCTTCTAAAACAACCCGGCCTTGCGCTGGGGCTCCAGGAACGGGACCCCCTACACCTCGACTACCAGCCAGGCTGTAGCCCATCATCATGCGTGGGGTCCAGGGCAGCTTGACCACGGCAGGAGCCTTCTGTAGGGACATCACTGGGTCTGGCCGCCACTCAAAACTGGTAAACTGTGTTGGACACGGTGGCACACACCTGTCATCCTAGTGGCTCCGGAGACTGAGGCAGGAGGATCTCAAGGTGGAGGCCAGCCTCAGCAAAAGTAAGGCCCTGAGCAACTCAGGGAGACCCTGTCTCTAAATAAAATATAAAAATGGCTGGGGAGGGGGCTCCGGGTTAAGCACCCCTGGGTTCCATCCCTGGTACCGAGAGAGAGAGAGAGAGAGAGAGAGAGAGAGAGATAGAGGCCTCACCTCCAATGTTCCAGAAAAAAATAGAAGCGGCAGGAAGTCCCTCTGCTCGCGTGACCGCGTGGCCTGCACACGTCTCCCTGGTGCGGCAGTGACGGGTTGATTGCTGCTGTGACCCAAGGTTAACTCAGCCTGCGCTTGAACCCGGCCCCTCTCTGCTTCCCAGGGACCAGCCTCCCTCCTCCCTCCTCCTCTCCTGGACGCACACCCACGCGCCAACCTGCCTGCGATCCTCTTTGTTCCCTCCGGCCCTGTCACTCTTCAACTGTGCTTTTGTGACACAGAGGACAGTTCAAATCTTCCTCTTTCCCTCTTATCTTTGTGTGTGTGCCAGGAACTGACCTCAGGGGCCCTCGACCCCTGAGCCCCGTCCCCAGCCCTGTTTTGGGTTTTATGTAGAGACAGGGTCTCACTGAGTTGCTCAGGGCCTCGCTATGCTGCTGAGGCTGGCCTCCATCTTGCGATCCTCCTGCCTCAGCCTCCCAAGTCACTGGGAGGACAGGCATGTGCCACCACGCCCAGCCTCTTTCCAGTCCTTTCTTTCTCCCCTGAACACTGACTCAATGTCCCCTGTCCCAAAACACCCTCAACAGGAGCCTGGAATGATTTAGACAGAAGGCCTGGACAGTGGCCCTGGACCATGGATGGGAGGGTTTCTTATTTTCATTTCTCACGTTTGTCCTTTTTAGCTGCCTGTGGCAGCAGTGCTCGCTGACCTGTCCCACCTACATGGAGTGTGACTCCCGTGCCTGTGGGTGGACCTGGGGTGGAGTATCCCTGGTCGTGTGTTCACATGTGAACATGGAAAGTGGCGTCCCCTTCCCTCCACTGTCTTTCCTGTCCCCTCCCCTCCCTTTTCCTCTTGGTCTTATCCAGGGAACTTCTTCCCGCTGATGGTACGTCAGCACCCACATATCAGAGAGGACATCTGGCCTTTGGTTTTGGGGATTGGCTGACGTCACTCAGCATGACAGTCTCCAGTTCCATCCATTTACCTGCAAAATAAAATAAAGTCATTCTTTTTCATGGCTGAGTAGTATTCCACTGTGTATGTACCACATTCTCTCCATCCATCCACCTGCTGAAGGGCACCTAGGTTGGCTCCATAGCTTGGTTCTTGTGAATTGAGCTGCTATAAATGCTGAAGTGGATAAATGGGAGTTTTAGAAGGAGAACTTAGCATGTCACCTGCAGGGACTCCACACTGGCCAGCGGAGAAGTGGGGACCGTGTGAACATCAGAATCCCGTGCAATAGCCTGAAATCCAGCCAAGGCATGAACAGTGCACACGTCCCTAAGGTTAGCTTAAAAATCTCCTTGCTCGTCGGGCGCGGTGGCTCAAGCTTGTAATCCCAGCACTTAGGAAGGCTGAGGCAGGAGGATCGCAAGTTCAAAGCCAGCCTCAGCAATGGCGAGGCGCTAAGCAACTCAGTGAGACCCTGTCTCTACATAAAACACAAAATAGGGCTGGGGATGTGGCTCAGTGGTCGAGTGCCCCTGAGTTCAATCCCTGATCCCTCCCCCCAAAAAGAACAGTCTGGATTGTAAATGAAAAAGGACAGGTCGAGCACCCTCTGTGGCTCCCTCGTCGTGACACGAGGGGCTGGGATGGGGCTCAGTGGCAGAGGGCTTCCTGGTGGGCAAGTCCTTGGGTTCCATCCCTGCCTCCCCCAAACAATCCTGGAAGAGTGGAACTAGCCCTCACTGTCCAGGACCTCCCGGGGCCGTTGATGGAAGAGCCCCTTGAGAACCCATCTCAGCTCCCATGTCACCAACAGCAGTGAGCAGGCATTAGGGGACCCCGGAGGGATGCCCCCAGAGGTACATTCCATCTTCCATCCAGGATTCTTCTTTTTAATGAGAGTATACTTTGTCATATTCTAATTGTCCTGGGCCTCCACTTTCAGCCTCCTGTGTTTCTGAAACGTTTTCTGGAATTTCTAGAATATGTGTTTGAGGACATCGCTTGACTTCACTTCTTCGGGGACTCTTTACGCGCCTTGCGCTGGTCCGCCCTTCGGTGCTGTGATGAAATACCCGAGCGAGTGGGCGTTCGTTACAGAGAGGAAGTTCATTCCGCTCCCAGGGCGGCCCGGCTGCTTCCCCCTGGCAGGGGCGCGTGTGCCCGCGTCTGCCCAGGATTCTCCCGGGGGTCCTGGCGCATCTGAGGGGCGATCTGACCAGACACAGCCTGCGGGACGCCAGGGAGCTCAGGGAGGCGGTCCCGGCCCACGGCGGGCGGATCCTGCCTAGCGCCCCCGGCCCTCCAGCCGATCCCCGTGGCCTCCGTGCTGGGAGCATGACCGGCTGTGCCCAGGCGACAACCCATGTGCACGCTGCCCCTCCAGCCCCGCGCGTCCTCCCCAGAGGACAGGAGGCACCACACTGAGCACACAGTGAGTCCTCCTCCTGCTCCTCCTCCTGCTCCTCCTGCTCCTCCTCCTCCTGCTCCTCCTCCTCCTCCTGCTCCTGCTCCTCCTCCTCCTCCTCCTCCTCCTCCTCCTGCTCCTCCTCCTCCTCCTGCTCCTGCTCCTCCTCCTCCTCCTGCTCCTCCTCCTCCTGCTCCTCCTCCTCCTCCTGCTCCTCCTCCTCCTCCTCCTCCTCCTCCTGCTCCTCCTCCTCCTGCTTCTCCTCCTCCCGCTCCTCCTGCTCCTCCTCCTCCTGCTCCTCCTCCTCCTCCTGCTCCTCCTCCTCCTGC
>CM053416.1:375085-418244 GCA_028644305.1 Xerus rutilus
CTCCTCCTCCTCCTCCTGCTCCTCCTCCTCCTCCTCCTCCTCCTCCTGCTCCTCCTCCTGCTCCTCCTGCTCCTCCTCCTCCTGCTCCTCCTGCTCCTCCTCCTCCTGCTCCCCCTCCTCCTCCTCCTCCTCCCCTTCCTTGCAGTGCTGGATGGACCCCTGCCCCCCTGGCTGTCCCCCAGGTGCCCAGTGAACATTCTCTGGCCTCCGTCCATAGCTGGCCCTGCCCTTCAGGACACCCTCTCCCTTCCTGGCCCCCGTGAGCTCCCTCTCTTGCCTTCTGTGTCCCTCCCTCTGGTGGCTTCTGCTCAGTCTCCTCCTGGACCCGCATTGAGGACAGAATTCCGACCCACCCTGGTGAACGGCCCCCCTGTTGTTCTGGTATTTAGGCTGAAAGTCTGGGACCTTCCTCAGCTGGTCCCTCCCCTTCGCGGAGCCCCGGGCCAGCTGCTAAGTCCCTGGCGCCTCGCTTCCCAGGCCCAGCACACGGACCCTCGTCCAGCCACCTGGTTCCTTGTGACTGCGGCGCGGCCGCCTCCGAGATCCCCGTCTCAGAGCACTGCAAGAAGCACGTTCCACAGCACCGTCCGAGTGGCGCTCCTTGCTTCAAAGGGTCCATGTGACAACGTTCAAGCAGCCCTCGCGCAGTCTGCCCCGACAGCCCTGTCCCCACTGGCCTCAGCGTGTCAGCCTCCCCCCCAGCCTGGTTCTCTAATGTCTTTTGTGCCACAGGGCCTTTGCACATGCGGGTAGCTCTGCCTGGTGGACGCCTCCTTGTCCTTTAGAACTCAGGGGCTTTGGGACGTGTGCATGTGCGTGCAGAGGTGGACCCAGGGCCTCGTGCACACGGGGCAGGACCTCAACTCCGAGCCGCACCTCAGCCCAGACTCAGGGTCTTTTTTTTTCTTTTTGTGCTGGGGATTGGTCCCACGGGCACTTTACCACTGAGCTCCATTGCCAGCCCTTTCTGTTTTGAAATTTTGAGACAGGGTCTTGCAACGTTGCGTAGAGCCTCACCAAGTTGCTGAGGCTGGCCTCCAACATGCAATCCTCCTGCCTCAGCCTCCTAAGCCACTGGGATGACAAGCTTGGCCACTGGCTCCTGGGCTTCTCTTACTTGGCTTCCTGTTAAACCTCTTGCCCCCAAATGAACTCTTGATTTTTCTTCACAGATCTGTGCTCCTGGGGCTGGGCTGGGGCTCAGGGGTACAGCACTTGCCTAGTGTGGGTGAGGCCCTGGGCTCCATTCCCAGAGCCCTCACCTCAAGGAAAACCATTAGTCAGTCCCTCCTGTGCTCCAGAACCTTCCATGGCTTCCTAACTGTTCAACAAAGAACACAGCCTTGGCGGAGCCTCCTGGTCTTTTTGTAAGGACTTGCCCCCTACCACATTTCTAGAACCTTCCACTGGCTTCCGATCTACCCTACAAAGAACACAGCCTTGGAGGGCCCAGGACTCTCGCGTGGACTGGCCCTGCCACCTCCCACACCCCTCACTCCTTCCAGCCCAGGACCTTCTGTGCTTTTCAGATCATGCTCCTGCCTCAGGACCTTTGCACCCACTGTGCCCTCTGCAGGGAATGGTCTTCCCGGATCCTGCCTCACCTTTTCCAGGTAGGGGACTGGGGAGGCTCTGGGTAGGGCAGGAGCAGAGGACGAAGGAAGGAAGAAGCCACAGGATGTGGAGTCGGAGAGGGAGGGATGAAGGGACCCCGGGGCAGGGGCGACATGCAGGACACAGCCCCACACCCGCATCCCGTGGAACCCGACAGACAAGATTGGAAGGCGGAATGTGGGCTGGCGGTGGCCCTGGGGGACAGCGCTGCAGGTCACTGATCCTGACCCCACCAGGTCTGCAGGACGAAGAACCTCCCCACCCGAGTGGCCAAACCAGCGTGGAAACCCGGCTCTTGCCCTTTATGGCCCTGCGGGTGGCGGGCCCTTCTGCCCTCTTTGATGGCCACGGAAATGCTTGGGACACCAGCCTCACCGCCTCCAGCCACATCTCTGCTCAGCTCCGTGACTCCGCTGGGCTCTGCCTGTGACGGGCAAGCTGGGCACAGACCACAGCCGTCCCTGTCCTTCAAGGAGCTTGGCTGGGACCCAGGGAACTCACACGTCAGATAGAGGCTACTCAGAGTCTGCGAGGGGGCACTGGCTGGTGCCTGGGGTAGAAAGGAGGGAGCCAGGAGGTGACCACGGAGGACGGTGACCACAGAGGATGGACAGATTTTTCTTTTTGGTCCCAGGAATTGAACTTGGGACAGCCTTTGAACTTGGGAGACAGGATCTCACTGAGTTGCTTAGTAACTTGCTTTGGCTGAGGCTGGCCTCCACCTTGTGATCCTCCTGCCTCAGCCTCCTGAGCCTCTGGGATGACAGGCATGCGGCCGACAGATGGGTGGACACTTGGCTCCAGGCGGTCTTGCTGGAGAAGAGCTGATAAGATGCTCCTGTTTCCACAGCAACCCCGAGTGGGCAGCCCAGTGGGCCCGGGGTGGTGGGGGAAAGGTCAAGGACGAAAGCCAGCGGCAGCCCGGCCTCTGGAGGAGAGGGTGGCTTTACCCTCACCGCCACCCCAGAGCCTCACGACCCCAGGGGTTTCCTGACCGGCGGCTCGGGTGACCGCAGGCGTAACCACGGCGCCTGGGGGCTCAAGTGGCTGGTGGTGCCAGGTTCCTGCTTTGGGTTGACAGTGGCGTGTGGCTGGCGGGCAGGTGGCCCGGGTCCCGCACTGCCCAGAGCCCATGACCTCAGGCCCCATGGAGCAGAGGCCCGTCCCTGGACCCAACCCCACCAAAGCCAAGGCGTGTCAGAGGCCAGGGACATGGGCTGGGCCGCACCGCGGATGGAGAGGGCAGCTTTGAGGGGTCTCCGGGTGTCACGCTCCAGCTGGTGGCCCCAGGCCCCTCTGAGGTGCCCACAGAGGCTGTTACATTGTTTATTTTTCCCCCTTGGTACCAGGGATTGAACCCCCGAGCCCCCTCCCCAGCCCTTTTTGTATTTTATTTAGAGACAGGGTCTCGCTGAGTCGCTGAGGCTGGCCTCCAACTTGCGATCCTCCTGCCTCAGCCTCCCGAGCTGCTGGGATGACAGGCGTGGCCAGCACCCCGGGCTCTTCTCCTTTGATCTGCGTCCCAGACACAATCCGCCCTCCTCCTCACGGGCGCCCCTTCAGGGGATGGGCACCAGGACCAGGTGCTGCCCCAGTGCCACACTTGTAAGTGTCCCTTCTCAAGCCACCTGGACAATGAAAACCCCAAGCAGGAGGCCATTTGAGAAATAGATGACACTAAGCTGGCCCCTTCCAGCCCCTTGTCCCCACTGTGGGGAGAGAGGGAGGAGCTCGTCCTTCCTACAGGGTCTTTGGTGGACAGTCAGCTCCTGCCACCCCCAAAGATGTCCCCGTCCCAATCCTTAGAACTTGTGGTTGGGTCGCCTTACGGAGCGAAGGGGACTGTGCAGATGTCACTGAGGCAGGTCCCCGGGGGTGGGGAGGTGGTCCTGGCTGACCCAGGGGGCCCTAAATGTAGCCAGAGGGTCCATATCAAAGGGAGGCTCAGGCAAAAAGAGAGACCGGAGGGCACCACGCTGCTGGCGCTGGAGATGGAGGAAGGGACCCCGGCCGAGGGGCGCGGGCGACTTCTAGAAGACCGAGAAGGAAGCCGGGCGCCGTGGGGCACACCTCGAATCCCAGCAGCTCAGGAGGCTGAGGCAGGAGGATCCCTCGAGCCCAGGAGTTGGAGGCCAGCCAGGGAGGCCTAGTGAGACTCTGTCCCAAAAACCAACTTTTTAAAAAAACAACCAATAGATAAAAACTTACAGAAAAGAAAGACAGGCGTGTGCAGCTGGAATCCTCCAGAAGGTTGGCGAAGGCACCGCAGGTCCCAGCAAAACCCTGCGGGAGATTCCGGAAATAGGGCTGGGGAGGTGGCTCCGTGCCGTGTGCCCCTGGGTTCCATCCCCAGCACCAAAAATAAGGGACGTTCTAGAGCTTTGCCGTGCGGGCGGGGCTGAGCCGGCCAGGCCCTGATCTGGGGGACTTTGGCAGGGCAGGGGCGTGACATGTCCTCCTCTGCCGTCTCCTGGCACCTCCCCGCGTCCTGGTGAAACGCTCGCTTGGGTGGGGAGGCCTCCTTCCCAAGAGCCTGTCCCTGCAGGGGTCTCCCAAGGTGCAGCTGAAGGTGTTTGGAGGAGCAAACAGTAGGTGCTCAGCAGCACCCCTGCTTTGGGAAAGTGAGGTCATCGATGGCCCGGGCAAGTTTTGACAGTAGGGTTGTCTTAAGAACCAGCCTGCTAAGCCGGGCGCGGTGGCACAGGCCTGTCATCCCAGCGGCTTGGGAGGCTGAGGCAGGAGGATCGCAAGGTGGAGGCCAGCCTCAGCCACTTAGCGAGGCCCTGAGCCACTCAGCGAGACCCTGTCTCTAAATAAAATATAAACAGGGCTGGGGAGAGGGCTTGGGGGTGAAGCACCCCCGGGGTTCCATCCCTGGTGCCCCCCAAACAAAACCCAGCCTGCGTCCTGCAGATTCAGCCTCAGAGCTGAGCTGCCCACCCACAGCGGGACCGAGGGAGTGACCCTGTTGTGGCTGGGAGGCACAGTGGGGAAGCCTGAGCGGCCCACCAAGGGGCCAAGAAGGGGAGTCCCTGGCTCCCAGGACCCCACGCTGCTTGGCCGGCCTCTGCTGAGCTGGGGCCTCCCTCCTGGGGCCTCCTCGCCTGTGACCCTGGTCCCTGCTCCCTGGGGTCTGCACCTCTCCCTCCCTCCTGCTCTGTGTCTCTGTCACCCGCCTCTCCGGGCTCCCTGTGCCCCTGCCCATCCCCACCCGCCCGCTGCCTTATCGGGTCCACTCTGTGCAGGGCTGGGACCCCATCCCCATGACAACAGGCAGATGGAGTCTGAGATTAGCTGTCCTCCCTCCCGCCTGCTCGATCCGTCTTTGAAATTAAATCAGCTGCGATAACATCACCCGGGAGGAGGGACGGGAGGGGGAGGGGAGCCCGCGCCCCACCCACCCGCCCCAGGCCCGCACAGGGGACAGGGGACAGGGCAGGGGACCCGTGCACGGGGGTCTCTCCCCAAGGCCTCAGTTTCCTCGCCTGTGAAATGGGAGCGCCCGGCCGCCCTTGCTTCTTGGGGACAGGGAGGTCCCCCACCCCAGTCCACGCAGAAGAACCTCAAGCCCTGGGGACAGACACCCCGACTCAAAGCTCAGGGGCTTCGGTGTCCCCTGCGCCCTAGGGGATCCTGTGCCACTCCCCAGACCACACGTGTGAGATGCCCCCGTGTCATTGAATCCAATGCCACCAGGACCCCCTTGGAGGTCCTCTGTCCCACTGTCCTCTTCCCAGGGCCCTTGCAGGATGCAGGCACCCAGGAGTGGAGGCTGGAGAAGGAGACCCATCAGGTCAGAGGCCACCCCGAGGATATGGGCCAGCAAGGGCTGGGGCGGGGTCCCTGGGGGACCGGGAGGAGGGCTGCAGGCAGAGGGAGCAGCCATGCAAAGGTCCTGTGGTAGCAGCCAGGTATGTCTGCAGGACAGCGAGGCTGGCGGGGAGGGAGGATGGCGAGTGACGGAGAGGCTGGGAGACCCCAGGCCAGGACGCAGGGCTTGTGGGCCACTGTGATAACCGTGGCTTTTACAGATCTGAGCGTCTCACAAAGCAGGAGCCTCTGGGGTTAAAAAAAATCAGATGATAGAGAGCAAGAGAAGAGGCAGGGAGGCCAGGAGAGAGGCTGGGGTGATGTGCAAATCTAAGGTGGGAGCAGATGGGTGGGTCAAGGGTGCCCCGGAGGGACTGGGGACTTTGGGAGTGACGTCAGCCTCCCTCACAGTCCCCATGCTAGACACCCATCCAGGACCTGAGGGGCTCCGGGTGACGTTCCCTTAGCCAGGTCCCCTGCCCTGGGGAAGCCGGGCAAAGCTTCCGCAGGCCAGCAGCAGCCGGATGGAGACCTCGCGGCTGGAAGGAGGTGGCAAGGTGACCCTTGACCGAGGGGAACAGCATCCCATGACCCTGGAAAGGCCCGGGGTCAGCCAGCCACGTGTCGGGGGGTCGGAGCTGCGTCTCCGTGAGCTCCCGAGCGAGCCTGCCGGGCGTCAGTTTCTCCATCTGTAAAATGGGGCCAAGCGTCCACACAAGGATTCAGGTGTTTGAGGACAGGCCACAGCAGGAGCCCCATGTCCCCCTGCGTTGGAGGGAGATGGGTCTGGATCCAGGTGTGAGGCTCCAGAAAGAAAGGAGGCAGCAAACTGGGCACAGTGGCCCGCGCCTGTCATCCCAGCGGCTCTGGAGGCTGAGGCAGGAGGATCGCACGTTGGAGGCCAGCCTCAGCCACTTAGTGAGGCTCTGTCTCTAAACAAAATATAAAAAGGGCTGAGGAGGTGGCTCCGTGGTCAGGCCCCCCCAGGTTCCATCCCTGGTACCCAAAGAAGCAGAGCCTATGGGACCCTGGCACTGGGGCCTTGGGTGCTGGAGGACATTGGTACCTGCAAGCGCCCGGAGGCCTGTTGTCGCCCAGCGCCAGCCTGTGTGGCCACCGGGCTGCTGGGCTGTAACCGAGTTTGCCCAAGCAGCTGTCTACCAAGCAGGCACATCGCCAGGGCCAGGCTGTCCGTGATTAGTGACGCTGCCAGGTCGGCAGGGACAGAGGCCAGGTGGCTGACGCGGTAGTGGGGACTTTGATGAAGTTAGTCCTGGAGCAGGACTCGGAGTGGAGGTCCCACCTTCTGTGCCACACAGGACGCCCCTGCCCTTCTCCTAACGTGGTTAGGGGACCTCCAGCTGCTGGCCGTCCCAGGGGCATGCGGGGGCAGATCCCTGGGAACCAGAGCCTCGGCTGGGTCTCCAGCCCTGGCCTCCAGATCAGGTGGCCTCTTGGACATGATGTGGGCAGCACCCGAGGGGGCTGTGCAAACCCTGGACGTGCCGGGGTGGTGCCCCGCGGCCTCTGGAAGAAGCCTTTGACAGGCTGTCCTTGGAGAAAAGGCTCCCGGCACCGCTCTCAGCCTCGGGTACGTTCTTCACCAGACTTTTTAAAAAATTAATTTGTATTTATTATTTTTTGATGCCAGGGATGGAACCCAGGGGCACTCGACCCCGGAGCCCCCTCCCAGCCCTTTTATATCTTATTTAGAGACTGGGTCTCAGTGAGTTGCCCAGGGCCTCGCTAAATTGCTGAGGCTGGCCTCCACCTTGCGATCCTCCTGCCTCAGCCTCCCGAGCCCCTGGGATGACTGGCATGTGCCACCGCACCTGGCCCAGAGAAAACACATCTTTAAAAGACCAGCACGCGAGAGCACCCAGATAATCAGAACACAGTCCCTTGTTTCTTCGTTACCAGCCCCGTCCCATGACAGGGGACTCAGTCCCCTTCAAGGGAGTCCGCCTTACACTGACTTGGGGAAGGCTGTGGCTCTGCGCGCCTGGGATCTGCTCCTTGTGACCCCGTCCTCCAACCTCATGGGTCCCGGGACTAAGAAACAGTGGGTTCTGCCCGGGAGACAGGCATGTGCAAAGGCCCTGAGGCTACAAGGCTTTGGTTGAGTGGAGGCCCAGGTTTGAGGCCAGCATGGTGAGAGCCTGAGGGGCATCAGGCAGGCCCGGGGGGGCGCAGGGGCCAGGCCATCGGGACCTTAAGGTGCAGGTGAGGCAAGAGGTCTTTACGCTTAGAGCAGAGGAGGCCATGGAGGTCTATGGTCGCCACGTAAGGAATCATATGGGGGGAGAGGAGGGGCCCTGGCGGGAATGATGGTGACCTTGGGGGAACTGATGGCAGGGGCACCTGGCTCATGAGGTTGGATTTGAGGGTGACGGTCATGGTCCTTAGGAACCCGGGAGGTGCCTACGGGTGGGGTGTGACGCAGTGGCACTACGCTCGCTCAGCACGCACAAGGCCCTGGGGTGCGTCCCCAGCACCAAAAGCAAAACCGTAAACAGGGCGCGGCACGCACGCCTGTCATCCCAGCTGCTAGGGAGGCTGAGACAGGAGGATCGCAAGTGGGAGGCCAGCCTCAACCACTCAGTGAGACTCCGTCTCTCAGGGAAAATGAAGCAGGGCTGGGGACGTGGCTCGGGGTGAAGCACCCCTGGGCTCCATCCTGGGTACCTCGCAAGAGAGAGCGGCTGCTGGACTGGCCCGGGCTCTTGGGCCAGAACCCCCAAGGAGCAGGGCTCAGGTGACCCTCGGCTGGAACTGGGGCCACACAGGGTGCGAGGACCACGTCCCCGTCCCCAGCACAGACGCGCCGCTGGGCGGCTTTCCTTGAAGTCACTTGGTGAATTTATTAAGCATCAGCCTAAGACAGTGGCCCCGGGGGACGGCGGTGGGCGGCAGGAGGCGGGCCGGGGGCCGGGTCACTTGCTGTCCACCCTCTTGAGCTGTTCCTTGCCATTGATGGTCACCGACTTCAGCTGCCCGTCCTCCTCCACCTCCACTCGCTCCTGCCCGTTCTCCACGATGCGCTTGGTGGTCACCTTGTGTCCGTTGACCATCTCCGTGGATGACATCACCGACTTGAACCCCGAGCTCCCCGAGCCGGATCCCCCGAACGAGGTGGCCGAGAAGGTGGCCCTGCTGCCCCCGCCGCGGCTCAGGGAGTCGAAGTTGGAGAAGGCCTCCATGAAGGCCGGGAACTCGCCGAAGCCCGCGGAGAAGGCCCCGCGCAGGCCGTGGCCGCGGCCACCCCGGTCACTGTTGAACGGGGTGTCCCAGAAGTCAAAGGAGAAGGGGTCCAGGCCCCCGAAGAACTCCCTGAAGATGTCCTCGGGGTTGCGGAAGGTGTAGCCCGTGTCGAAGGGGCTGCTGTAGGGGGCGCTGGCCCCGCCGCCCGCGCGCCAGCTGTCGCAGCCCGCCCGGTCGTACAGCGAGCGCTTCTTGGGGTCCGACAGGACCTCGTAGGCCTCGGACACCTGCTTGAACTTCTTCTCGGCCTCCTCCTTGTTATCGGGGTTCTTGTCGGGGTGCCAGCGCAAGGCCAGCTTGCGATAGGCCTTCTTGATGTCCTCGGGGGACGCGCTGGACTGCACCCCCAGCACCTCGTAGTAGTTGGCCATGCTGGCGCAGGGGACAGGGGACCAGGAGGTGGCAGGAGGTGGTAGAGGCCCCGGGGGCCTCGGGGCGAGGGAGGAGCAGGGCGAGGAGCGGAGGCTGGCGGGAGCCCCTCTGCGGGGCCTGCAGGCTCCGGGCTGGACTCTGCCCGGTGGGTCTAGCTTGTCATAGCCCCCGTTCCCGGGGGGACAGTGGCGCCTCCACTGAGGGGGTGGGGGGGAGGGACACTGGGCACTGGGGCCTGGCGGGGCGGGCTCCCCTCCAGAGCTCGGGCCGGGGCCCTTTGTGACATCAGCTCCTGGGGTGTGGCCGCTGGGCCAGCCTGGGACCACACAGAGCCTGGCATGTCCACCTGCTCGGCCACTGGGCAGGCCATCACGGTGGCCCTGGACACCAGACCCAGTTGCCTGTGGCTGTTGGCTGACCCCTGCCAGCCAAGAGCCGAGGGGGGCTAAACCCTGGACTGTGGCCTCTGTGTTGGCGATGAAGGTTGGTGGCCGTGGTCAGCGAGGGGCAGAGAGCTTGGTGGGTCGTGGCTCAGCAAACCCTGGGGAATCGGGTTCTGTGTGTTGGTTTGGGCACCAGGGATGGAACCCAGGGGTGCTGAACCCCCGAGCCACGTCCCCAGCCCTTTTCATATTTTATTGAGAGACAGGGTCTCGCTGAGTTGCTCAGGATCTCATTAAGGGGCTGAGGCTGGCCTCCACCTTGCGATCCTCCTGCCTCAGCCTCCCGAGCCGCTGGGAGGACAGGCGTGCGCCATGGTGCCTGGCCGTTTTTTCTAGGTCTTTCTCCCGTTCTTTCCTTCCAAGGCTCCTGAGTGCTTGGTTTGAGGCACCTCGTCCAGTCCCAGCCCCAGGGGGAGGACAGCCTAGCAAAATCCAGAAACCCGTCGCCAGCCCAACCCCGAGTGCTGGGTGCCGTCACCCCACACGCCTCATGGAGAAATCGTGAACCGCGATCTGCCCGCGATGCCCCACGTCCACCCACCCACGTCCCTCAGCCGAACGGCTGGACGGCCAGCAGCGGCCGCAGAGGTGGCATTTCTGTTGCGAGACCTTCGCTAACGTGGCTCCAACGTGTCCCCACAACAGGCTCACAAAGTGCCGACTCTGCATGGCCTCCCTCCCTGATGGACACAGCAGGAGCAGAGCCGTGGGGACAGCGGTGACGTCACACAGGCCACCCGGGGTGATGGCGAAGACCGTCCCCACAGGAGAGGGGCTGGCGTCCCCGTGAAGGTATGGCCTCGGGCAGGACAAAAATTGTGTGGGGACGGTGGAGCTGAGGCTGGGCACGGGGTGGTGGCGATGGTCACCAGGAAGGTGGCGGTGGCAGGGCAGGTCCACCTCGTCCAGCTTTCCCACACCACGGGGAGCAGCAGTGGTCGAGGGTGGCCAGCTCCCCGTGGTGGCTCCCTGCCGGGCCGCGTGGCTGGTCGGGGACATACCATGTTCATGGAAGGTGGGCGGAGCCTGTGTGGACACAGGTGCCCCCAAAGCTTCCCTGGGGGGCGAGGCCTGCCGCCCCATGTTGAGGGCTGAGGTCAGCCTCCTCGGGCAGGGAGCGGCCTTCCTTCTGGAAGGTTCTGCAGAGGCCGAGGCCTCCACTGCAGAGGCGTGATCCCCGGGCAGGGGGAACCCACCAGGGTCCCTCTCCAACGGTCTTTGTGCAGAAGCCTAGATTTTTCCAGAAGCCCCTGCCCGGGTGCGTCACGGGGTCCGACCTCCAAGGCTGGAGGTTTTGAACATGGAACAAGAAGAGTCCATGGCAGGCTCGTGACTCCCCCGAGGCTGCAGCCATCCCAGCCCGTGTCTGTGAACCTCCTGCTGCAACACGGGCCGAGCCATGGAGGGCCGTCCAGCCAACCAGGGGCGTCCAGCAGCTTCCTGGTGGGTTCGCGAGAGCCCCTTGCTTTCAGCTGCTGCCTGAGACCATCAGCCTCCACTTGCTCTCTGAGCCTCGGTCCCCCGGATCGGCCAACTGTTGCCCAGAAGCCAGGCGCGCGGTGGCGCATGCCTGTCATCCCAGCGGCTTGGGAGGCTGAGGCAGGAGGATTGCAAGGTGGAGGCCAGCCTCAGCAACGGTGAGGCCCTATTGTTGTGGAAGCTTGTCGTAAATGTCACCCTGCCTGTGACATTCAGGGGTGGCGTAGAGGGGATGGTAGTCAGTTGAGGTGGATATAATGGTGGTGGTGACAGAGGAGGTGACGGTGGGAATGGCGGAGGCGGGCACAGTGGAGCCAGGACAGAGCTGTGGGCGGCCACCGTGCGAAGAGACAAGAACCCAGGAGGCTACGGTGTCCAGGGAGCTGGTCACGGGCTCCTCTGACCCTGGGCCCCCTCTCCCTCGGGCTGCCGCCCTGGTGCTGACCTCCACTGTCCCCCGGTGGTGGCTGGCCCCAGAGCACCTCAGCCCTGCCCTGCCCCACCTCGGGCACACCGAGTCCCGTGGCCTGGAACCAAGACACCGTCCCTCCCTGGGGGTCAGTGCTACCTCAGGCACCAAGGACACTCATTAGGAGCGAAGGCCCCAGAGCCCCAACCCTCACGGTCAAAGGCTCCTGGAAAGTCATAGGACTTGGCCCTGGACAGTGACCTGGGGGCTCTGGACAGTGACCTGGGGGCCTCGGGCTCAGGCAATTTCCCCTTTCTATGGGTTCAGGCGATGAGATCCTGAAGTCCAGCGTGTGGGGGGGACTGGGGAGCAGTAAGGGTCTCTGAGGTCCCTGTGGAGGCTCTGCCAGGAGGGACGAGGGTGACAGAGCGTTAGCTTGGGCTCCGTGCTCTTCACAGATGCCACTGGCTGTTAGGTCCCTCACATGCCTTGGGATTCCCTCCTCGCTGGGGAGGCAGCCCAGCCTCCTTGGCCTTAGCTTAGCCTTTAACGTCCTCCGTTCCTGGTCTCCGGTCCCCCCTAGAGCAAACTCCCTGAGCCGTGTTTGGAAAAAGAAAGGACTTCAGGTGACCAAGTGATCAGGCAGGCCCAGAGAGGGCAAGGGACACCCAAGGTCACACAGCAGTCCCAGGAGGTCTTCCCGGGGCAGGCTGATGGAGACCCACGAGGCCCCCAATTGGTATTCTAAACAACTGGAGGCCTCTGTGTCTGTCCTTAATGGAGTGGCTTTTTAAAAGGATTCTGATCACCCCGATCCTATCTGCTTATCACTGGGCTTCCTAATTAGATGATCCTCGCGGTCACTCAGCTAATTCCTTCCAGCCCAGGGCAGTCGACCCCGCCCCGGCCAGATGGACGGTGAGGGGACTTCTCCCGCGGTCCCCTAACTGCATTACCACAGGATGGATGGGTGGCAGGTGAGTCACAGCACTGAGGGGTGGAGAGCTTGGAGGGTGGGTGGACGGACAAGCAGACAGACCGACGGACAGATGGCATTGCAGTTAAGCAGTCGGGCTGCCGAGTCGGACACCCTGGGTTCAAATCCCAGCTGCGCCGATTTCTAGCTGTGTGTTCTTGGGGAAGTTACTTAACCTCGCCTAAGTGTCCTGGCTTCGTGGGTCAAATGAGGGTGACGACCAAGCCTGCCTCCCAGGGCTGCTGAGAGGGTCATGCGCGTGTGTTTGCTGGGGCAGGGACAGGACTGACTGAGGTGGAGACTTCACAGGTGCACGCCTGTCCTCCCAGGACTTCGGAGGCTGAGGCAGGAGGCCAGCCTCAGCAACTTAGCAAGGCCCTAAGCAACTCAGCGCAACCCTGTCTCTAAATAAAGCATAAGAAAGGGCTGGGGAGGTGGCTCTGTGGGGAAGCGCCCCTGAGTTAAAAAAAAAAAACCAAAAAAACTCATGAGACAACGCAGCTTGTTCCAGTTGAATGATTAGATTCTGAGGTTGTGACCTAATCAGTGGGTTAATCCACTGGATGGAGAAATCATTTGAGAGGACTACTGTCCTGTGGTAACCGCAGGCAGGTGGGGTGTGGCAGGAGGAAGTAGGTCACTGGAGGTGTACTGTGGGGTTTACGTTTTGTCCCTGGCCCCTCAGTCTCGGCTTCCTTGCTTTCCAACTAGTTTCCTTGGCCACCCTTTCCCACCATGATGCTCTGCCTCACTCAGGTCCAAAGCGATGCAGTCGGCCGACTGTGGACTGAGCCACCAAAATCGTGAACCCCAAACTTTTCCTCCTCTGAAGTTGCTCTTGTTGACATTTCTGTCGATAAAGGGGGGCAGCCACGTGGAGTCTGATACTGATTCCAGGCGCCCCTGGGAACCTGGGGACATTCTCTGCACCTAGGAGAAGGCTGCTGTGTTTGTGAAAAATGTAAAAACAGAATAATGCGCTCGGCGGCCCAGGATCCAGACACGTGGGAACAGCAGGGCCCTGGCTGCTCTGGGGGCCATGGGTCCCTAAAGACCAAGAGCACACAGCCCAGGTGAGCGCGTGGTCACCACGGCACAGCGTCTCGCATGAGCCTGTTGTGGGGGTGACGGGTGTCGCTGGCTGGGAAGGAGCAGGCTGCACGAACCCTCCCCAGTCGAGCCGCGGATGAGAGCGCAGCCCCGGGCAGCACCTTGCCGGCCCAGCAGGGACCTCGCCACGCGCTGCCCGGGCACCTGGCCCACAACAACCGTGAGATCCTTGACACATGTGTCCGGTGTCGAGCCGCAGGAGTGAGGCTGGAAACCAGCACAGAAGCCAGATGTCGAGGACACCGCTGCTATATTATGGGATATCGGAAACATTTCCTGCATGAAAAGATTAAGGAAGATCTCGTTGGTGGTCTCATCCATAGGAAGGAGAGAGAGTAGAGTTGGGAGGCTGAGAGGCTTGGAGGCTGGAGGAGGTGGGAGGAGGTTGGGATATTTGGAGATTAGAGGAGGCTGGAGGAGGATAGGTGACTGGAAGAGGCTGGGAGGCTTGAAAGCTAGAGGAGGCTGAAAGAGGTGGGGAGGCTGGAGGAGGCTGGAGGAGGTTGGGAGGTTTGGAGGAGGCTAGAGGAAGCTGGGAGGCTGGAGGAAGCTGGAGGAGGCTTGAGGTGGCTGGAAGAGGCTGGGAGGCTGGAGGAGGCTGGCTCCAAGAAGCACGGGAGAGGCGAAAGGGGGATAGAGGTGGCTGGGTGGCAGGGGTGAGGGCGGTGTGTAGAAAGTCCCCTGGGTCCCTCGATTCTGTGCGAAGGGAGTCGCCCGGGCCAGCCTCCCCTGAGCCTCACTCCCCGGGCAGCACCGCAACCCGCAGGAGCAGCAGGGCCAGGCGGGGCCCCGGGTGTGGGCTGGGGGTGGAGCCTGGGCGTCCAGACGGGCATGCGCACAAGCAGCTGCGCAGGTCCTGTCCGGCTCTCCAGGGAGGGACCCGCACCCCAGCCTGGGGACCAGCAGAACCCGTCCTGCGCTCCCAAGGCGAGGCCACCATCCTCGACAGTGCAGGAGAGGATGCTCCGTTTCCCCAGCTGGACTGGAGGCTGGTCTGTGAGGGCCCCACCTGAGCTGGGGCGGGAGGGGATTGAATCCAGGGGCGCTAACCACTGAGCAACACCCCCAACCCTTTTTTGTATTTTATTTAGAGACAGGGTCTTACTGAGTTGATTAAGCCCTCACTAAAGTGCTGAGGCTGGCCTCCAACTTCCAATCCTCCTGCCTCAGCCTCCCCAGCCACTGGGATTACAAGCGTGCACCACCGCACCCAGCTCTGAACTCAGTTTTTTCCTTTTCAATTGACTTACTAAATAGACAGGGAGAGGCAGATCTGTCTGCCCCATAGCCAGGTCTTGACCCTGCGTGACACTGGTTAGGGTACCAGGAAGATCATCAGGGAAAAGAGAACTCAAATAGGGCTCCCCACTCAGGCTCCCCTTGATCTGGTTTTGAAGAGCCAAGAGGAGTTCCTTAGGCAGACTTGAGACAAACCAGAAATAAAGTGGAACAGAGGGGAAAGCGGGGTTTTTTTTTTTGCTTATAATTGTCTATTTTCTTAACAATAAAAGTGTCAGAACACACGTTCAGACAGCAGCAATAAGTAGCTGGGCACAGGGGCGCATGCCAGTCATCCCAGCAGCTCGGGAGGCTGAGGCAGGAGGATCACGAGTTGAAGGCCAGCCTCAGCAACAGCAAGGTGCTAAGCAACTCAGTGAGACCCTGTCTCTAAATAAAATATAAAGGTGAGGCTCAGTGGTTAAGCACCCCAGTTCAATCCCAGGTACCAAAAAAAAAGGCGATAAGCACCCTTCCCAGACTCCTGGGAGGCACCCAAAGGTGCCTCTCAGCACTCATGATGATTATTACTTGGCTGTGTGTCTTCCCAGATGTTTTTCTCCACCTGTGCTTTTTTTTTTTTCCTGTGCTGGGGACGGAGGCTGTGGCCTTGCGCGTACCAAGCAAGCTCCACCACTGAGCTGCACCCACAGTGCAACAAGAATATTTTATTCATTTTTATTTATTAATTTTTTTGGGCACCAGGGATTGAACTCAGGGGCACTCGACCCCTGAGCCACATCCCCAGCCCTATTTTGTGTTTTATGTAGAGACAGGGTCTCACTGAGTTGCTTAGGCCTCGCCATGGCTGAGGCTGGCCTCCAACTCTTGGTCCTCCTGCCTCAGCCTCCCAATGTGCTGGGATTACAGGCGGCCTGGCTTTTATTTATTAAATTTTAACGGGTACTTTAAAACTGTACTTATTAATGGGATAGCGAGAGATTTTTAATTAGGCAGCATTTGTATTTTTTGATTTTTATTCTCTCTAACATTTTCATGGTTTCTGCAGATGCGTCGTGATCATACATAAAGGGCAAAACCAGAATCTTGTCTTATACGTTGGTCTGCAACGTGCGGTTCTTCTCACTTATTCCGGTGGGTTTTTCCCCTTTCGTTGTCTTTTTTTCTTTTTTATGTTTTGGTGCTGAGAACTGAACCCAGGGTGCTCTAGCACTGAGCCACCTCCCCAGCCCTTTTCCTATTTTACTTTGAGACAAGGCCTTGCTAAGTGGCTGAGGCTGGCCTCCAACTTGTGATCCTCCTGCCTCAGCCTCCCAAGCCATTGAGATGACAGGCCTGTGCCACCGCGTCCGGCTATTTCAGAGCTTCTGTGAGTGCTTGCTGGTCCCGAGAGCACTGAGATTCTTGGCCATTTCCAAGAATGTGCAGGGTCTGTTTCTACCCATCTGTCCAGCCTTTCCAATCTTTGGTAAGATGAGAGGAAGAAACTGATACCCTCTTGTTTAGTTTGGTTATTTCTAAGGTTGAATGCCTTAAAGTTTAAAGGTCAAAGTTCACGAGCTGTTTATTTAAATTGGGGGAGAGGGGTGACCTCTTTCTGCATATACTTTTGTTTATTTTTCTCCTTTTGAAGATGGACATCTTTATTATCGAGTGAATTTTAGGGTTTGGAGACTCTGCATATTTACAAAACTCTCAGTCCGTGATGATTATTTTAAAATATTAATTTTTTCGGCTCCAGGGATTGAACCCAGGGACTCTTAACCAATGAGCCACACCCCCAGCCCGTGTTATTTTTTTATTTTGACACACTTAGGGCCTCTCTAAGTTGCTGAGGCTGGCCTCGACCTTACGATCCTCCTGCCTCAGCCTCCGAGCCACTGGGATTACCAGCTGCGCCACTGTGCCCGGCACAAAATATTAATTTTATCATTAAAATGACGAGATCAGATCACAGAACACTTGGAAAATGGAGAAAAGACGGAAAAACCATCTATCACATTGATGTCACCCTTGTTAACATTCAGTGAAAATTCTTTCCACTTCGATGTCCCAACGACTTGTGACCACCGGTTAGGTCAGTGGCCGTCACTGTGCTGACGGTGCTGTGTGAGCCCCACCACCGTCCATCTCCAGAACATTCCACCTCATCAGACTGAAACTCTGTCCATCAAACACTGACTTTCCATTCCTCTCCCCACCCCCAGCCCTGGCACCACTTTCTTTTCTTTGTACCTGGGATTGGTTAAGGGCAACCACTCAACCCCGGAGCCCCCTCCCCAGCCCTGTTTATATTTTATTTAGAGACAGGGTCTCTCTGAGTTGCTCAGGGCCTCGTTAAGTGGATGAGGCTGGCCTCCACCTTGCAATCCTCCCGCCTCGGCCTCCCGAGCCTCTGGGATGACAGGCGGGCGGCACCCGCTTTCCTTCTCTCTGAATTTCACTGCCCTAGGGGTTTCAGGTCAGGGGACCCGTACGTGACTGTGTTTGTCTTATGTTTTCAAGCATCACGTCTTTGAGTTTAGTTCACGTGTGAGATCTCCTTCCTTTTTGAGGCTGAATGACACGCCGTTGTTCGGATAAGCCTCATTTGGTTCATCCGTTCACCTGTCCTAGGACACCTGGGTCGTTTCCGCCTCTTGGCTCTGTCGGCTGATGCTGCCGTAAACGCACAGTGACTAGGTATCTGTGGGAGCCTCTGCTTTCGTATCTTGCGCGTATTTATTCTCACCATCCCCTTTTGCTGAGTATTTAGATGGTATGTAATCTCTCAATGGTGTCCTAGCCGGGCCCCGTGCCCATGCCTGTCATCCCAGCAGCTTGGGAGGCTGAGGCAGGAGGATGGCAAGGTGGAGGCCGGCCTCAGCAACTTAGCAAGGCCCTGAGCAACTCAGTGAGACCCTGTCTCTAAATAAAACACAAAATAGGGCTGGGGAGGGGGCTCCGGGGTTAAGAATGTCTGGGTTCAACTCTGGTACCAAGAAAGAGAGAGAGAGAGAGAGAGAGAGAGAGAGGGAAGGAGGGAGGGAGGAACTGCACTGTCCTGAGAGTCTCTGGCTCTGGAACTTCTGGCAAAAGCCTTCTGGGTGATCACGTGGCATCTTAAATCTGGGAACCGAGATGATCTCACAGCTCATCCCCAAAGTGCCACCAAACCCCCCTGCCGCCCCCCTGCCTGAAGCACCCCTCCGTCTCCAGGGCCAAACCTTCTGCGTCCCTCTCTGCCTCGTGGCAGGACTGAACGCCACCTCTGAGCCTTCCAGTGACCCTCTGACCTTGCAGTCTGGGGCCACCAGACTGGGTGACCCGGCTGGGTGGGCAGCTTGCAGCGGCTGGTTTCAAGATTAGATCTTTAGCAGGAGGGACGTGGCTCAGCAGCAAAGCAATGCAGGGCCCGCGGGAGCCTGGATTCCAGTCCCCAGCCCACCAGCAGCGACGCACAGGGACACTGAGTCTCCACCCACCACAGGGTATGCGCGGAGATGGCCACGTTCAGACCACTGTCCCTGAGACTCGGGTGGGCACAGGAATGACAGGTCTGGTGGAGACGGGAGGCAGGATCCACTGAGAAGCTGATGTCCTTTCACCTGAGGGGACACAGAAACTGTCCAGCCCTTCCACCTCTTGGAACCATTTACGACTCATCCACTTTTTCTTTTTCTTTTCTTTTTGGTCCCAGGAATGGAACCCAGGGGGGCTTCACCACGGAGCCCCCTCCCCAGCCCTTTTTATGCTTTATTTAGAGACAGGGTCTCGCTGAGTTGCTGAGGCTGGCCTCCACTTTGCCATCCTCCTTCTTCAGCCTCCAGAGTGGCTGGGATGACAGGCGTGTGCCACCACACCTGGCTGGTCCGTTCATTGTTACAGAGATGAAGCAAAAGCTCTGAACTATTGTGACAATAGAATCTGGTTTTATATTGGAAAGCATTTCTCACTCCCCCCCACACACACAGAAGTGCTCTCTCCACTTTATTTTCTCTCTAATTTATTCTGCTGGGCTTGCTCGCTAGTTTCTCAAGATAAGGTTTGAAATCACTTCACCTTAAAATTTAGAGAAAAAAAAAAGCCGGACGCAATGGCGCATGCCTGTCATCCCAATGGCTTGGGAGGCTGAGGCAGGAGGATCACAAGTTGGAGGCCAGCCTCAGCAACAGCGAGGCCTAAGCAACTCAGTGAGACCCTGTCTCTACATAAAGTGCAAAATAGGGCTGGGGAGGTGGCTCAGGGGTCGAGTGCCCCTCAGTTCAATCTCCAGTGCCAAAAAAAACCAAAAAAAACCAAAAGCAAAAAAAAAAAAAAACCCAATGGAATTTGAATGGAGCTGCCTTGCGTCATTAAGTCGGTCAGGATCCACCCGCTTTGGGAATCCACTGTTTGTCTTCTCTCCTGTCCCAGGTGAGTTTGTCCCCCAGGCGGATGGACGACAGGCATTCCTTTGAACATCCGCCCGCCCCGGGGCAGTGCTGGGCCCCTGGGGACCCCCAGGGGGACTCTCTTCCTCCCCATCTTCCCAGCCTCCCCAGGAGGCCAGAGGACAGGCCGAGCTGCTCCCGAGGACTGCCAAGTGGGCTTAGCGGTGGCCAGCGAGAGGAAAGCAGGCCGCCACCGGCCCCACCTAGGTGCAAACACACGGAACAAAGGCCAGCCCCACCCGGCCACCCTGGCGCCAGGTCCCGTGCATTCACACAGGCAGCCCTTGCTCTGCCAGGGGAGGCCACTGTGGCGCCTGGCCTGCGTGCCTGGCCCTGCCTGGGTGCTTTGTGTCCACAAATGCAAACTGTTCACCCTGCCACACGGAGTCACGGTAGAGGCTGATCCTTTCATGGAAGAGGGAAGAGCTGGGGACCAGAGCCCCTGAGCCTGGGTTCCGTGACTTGCTGGGACTTGAACTTGGGCCCCCCAGCTCTGGCTGCTGCCCCACGGTGCCCACAGCAGTGGCTGGCACAGCGCTCTCCAAAACTATGGGGTGACTGGAGCCGGGCGCAGTGGTACATGCCTGTCATCCCAGCAGCTTGGGAGGCTGAGACAGGAGGATGGAGTTCAAAGCCAGCCTCAGCAAAAGCGAGGCTCTGAGCAACTCAGTGAGACCCTGTCTCTACATAAAACACAAAACAGGGCTGGGGAGGTGGCTCAGTGGTCGAGGGCCCCTTGGTGCCATGTTGGGACCCAAAACAAACAAACAAAAAGGCCAAACAGTGTTGTTGTCAATGCTTGTTGCCTGCGACCTGAGCTCAAGGACAGGGACTATGGTTGGAGCGGCCAAACGGATGTGGCCCCAGCGCCTGGAGCAGAGGGAGCTGCACTGCTAGGGCTCACGTGCTGCAGACTCCATCCTGTCCTCGTCTAGTGCTGTGGCCACAGGAGGCTCTTGGGAGGTGATTGGATCCCAAAGCCTCTAATCTCCTCATCAATGGCCTTTTATCTTTCAAATTTGTACCTGGCATTGAACTCAGGGACCCTCGACCACTGAGCCACCTCCCCAGCCCTATTTTGCACTTTATATAGAGACAGGGTCTCACTGAGTTGCTTACAGCCTCGCTTTTGCTGAGACTGGCCTCCAACTTGCCATCCTCCTGCCTCAGCCTCCCAAGCCTCCGGGATGACAGGCATGTACCACCGCGCCCGGCTGATGCTGGTTTTTGAAGGAATTACGATCTGTGACTCGTGATCGGAGGTGGTGAAGTAGGTGAGAGATGATGACCTTCAAGCCAGATGTGGTCTGAGAAGGTCATGGTCACGAGAAGTGTCACTGATTGGATCTGTCGTTAAACATTGGCCAGGGATATGGTGACTGTGGATGAGGGTCACCAGGAGCGTTGTGGCACTCGGGTCCTTACTGACCAAGGGCACAGGCGACGTTGGTGATCAGATTCAATGATGGCCGACATGGGGTCCAGAGGGTCATAGGTGATCATGTGGATCAAAGGCGTCGGTGGCCAGAGACATGGCACAGCGCACAAAGTGGTGATCACAGGTGGAGGACGGGCGATGCCAATGACTAGGGACAGTTGGTGGCCAGGGAGTTTAATGGTCGGGGGTGTAAGGGGCTTTGGGAACAGGAGCATCAGCCATTGGAGGCCCTGAACAAGAGGCTCTGGTGAGGCTTGGCTGTCAGAGGCAGGTGGTTGGGCACATGGGTGACCAGCTTGGGCACTTGAGGGTGAGGGGACTCTGATCAGGGACCCTTGACATCAGGCACCTTGGTGGTTGGAGGTCCCTTTTGGTGGGGATGCCAGGGATTGAACTTGGGTCCTCGACCCCTGAGCCACCTTCCCAGCCCTGTTTTGTGTTTTATTTAGAGACAGGGTCTCACTGAGTTGCTCAGGGCCTCGCTTTGGCTGAGGCCGGCCTCCAACCCGTGATCCTCCTGCCTCAACCTCCCCAGCTACTGAGATGGCAAGTATGCACCACGGCGCCCTGTGGCTGTCACCGAGGATCGACATCATTGATCCAAGATGATAGCGATCGGTGACCAGACACTGGCGATCAGGTTTGTCAATGAACTTTGATGACCAGGTATCTCAGAGGTCAGAACCTAGCCGTCCCTGGGGACAAATGAAATGAGGGGGTAGAGGATTCAGGTGAGTCCCCACATTTTGCAAGAACCTCCGTGGAAAGCTTCTGAGTTCTCAGAGAAAAAAAAAATCTAAAAAAATGAAAGTCTAGAGAAGCCACGTGGTGTCCCTTGGCCAGCTCGGGCAGAACCACTGGACCCTGGTGAAGAGTCAGCCTCACTCCTGGGGTGGCCCCTGGGGACCCCAGAAAACCGCTGAGAGCATTCACAAAAAGTATTTTATTATTTTTAACAGTATTCACTTTGAAGCAGGTAGCATACAGTTTTTACAGACAATATATAAATGTTGTACATAATTAACAATAACTTACTCCACTGATCCAAAATAAAACAGGCCAAATAAAACAGAAAAACAAAAAAAATACTGCCGAGGCTTTGTCTTAGGCGGGCACTAGTATAAAATAAGTTACTTCCGGCTGTGGTGGGTCCCCCAGCGCAGGGCAGGCCTTGGTGGACTCCGCCAGCCTCTTCCCGGGCTGGGGACACGGGGCCAGGCCCCTCGAGGGCCCCTGCGCCCACCGCACCACACAGAGTCGCAGCTCAGGACATGTCTATGTACAGCTGTACCTTGGAAGGGCCCAGACGGCCACAGCAGAGCAGGCCTCGGGGACCCCCGTGGGGACACGGCCAGCCCTCCGCCCTGGGCCTGACCCACCTCCATTCCTGCAAGCCCAGGCCCCGCCCAGCAGCCCGCCCGCGCCCCAGAAACCATGTTTTTTGGTTTTGTTTGTTTTTTCCTAACAGGGCTGTTGTGGTCACCTGTCATTGACTGGACCCCCCCCCAAAAAAAAGTTTCAAAATAAGACGATGAACTCATCGGTGAGTCCCACTTCTGCGGCTTGGGTTTCATCTTGGATATTTTCTTCTTTGTCTCAGAACGGGGTGGGGCGAGTGATGATCAGAAAAAGGGATGTATTTACAGAGATCTACCTGGCCTTCGGTGGAGGCTGTGGCTTGCGCCCATGAAGGGCACATTTCGGGCCGTTCAAGCTTTGGCCTTAAAGCTGAGGGCGCAAGCTGGGAGACGTTTCCCCTCGCAAGAAAAATGTTATTTCCTTCCTGTGACCCAGCCCTGGCCTGGGAATCGCCGCAGGACCGCCCGCGATTGTCCCTGCCGTCCAGGGCCCAGCCAGCCAGGGACACCAGCCCCCTGGGCCTTGGCTCAGCCCAGCCTAGAGTCCAGCTGTTTCAGAGCCACAGGAGAAGAAGCTGGAGGCCGAGATTCACACAGATCTGTCCCCCAGCACCCCGGCCCCCTGGAGACCCCCGTCCCCTCGTCCTCGATAGAGCAAAATAGATTATTTTTGCCTATTTCTTTTCCATCCAAAAGAAAAAAAAATGCTTTCTTTTTCCTGATCCGCCTCCTTCTGTCTCCATAAAATTGTCCTTTTTTTTTTTTATTTCTTGCTCTCTGGACAGCTGTCCACGAAGGGACCGCCAGCCGGACGGGCCACCTCGCAGCCCAGGTGAAAGCGTTCACAGTAATTGGCAGCCAGGCTGCGGGGCAGGGGGTGGCCTTCCGAGGACAGGCGGCCTGGGCTCCAGCTGGGCGGGCCAGTGTCAGGGAGGTCTGGTGGCCCTGGGCTCTGCCTGCGTGTCTGTCCAGCAGGTGGCTGTCCCCTAGCCCATGGCGGTGACCATGCTGGAGGCGTGGGGGTGGCCGAAGGAGAGGCTGGACGAGGGGTGGATGGGCGTGGGGGTGGGCAGGATGTGTCCCGAGTGGCTGAAGGGCGGCAGGTGGCCCACGGGGGCCATGTGTCCCGCCAGCGCGGCGGCGCTGAAGGGCGACTTGTCCTGCACGCACGTGGACAGGGCGTCGAAGCCCTCGGCGGCCTTCTTGCTTTTCTTGGACTTGCTGGACATCTTGCGGTTCCGGGTCTGGATCCCTTCCTTCTTCATGGTCAGCGGCCTGTTGACCTGGGGGGCCAGCGGGGGCCATCAAGGGGAGGCGGGGGCGGGGCCGGGGGACTGTCCCCTGCCTGCAGTCACAGCCCCTTCCCGTCGCCTCTGCCCAGGGCCAAGGCCGCCCTGGACTGGGAGCCTCCAGGGGGCGGGGCTTGCTTCTCGGGCCACGCCCCTCGGCCACGCCCCCACTAGGCCACGCCCCCTCGCTGTCAGCCTCTGGGTCGGGTAGCTTAATGGGTGGCGCGATCCGCACCCGCCAGTCCCCTGCCTCCTGGGCGCACCGAAGGCCAACGCTGTCCCACCCCGGCTCCCCTCCTGTCCCTAATTTTTTTTTTCTCCAAGCGACCTGCTTGGCAGGGGCGACCCCGCCCTGCTGGTGGCTCTGGCAGGCGACAGCGGCTTCCCAAGCCAAGCCAAACTGGAGATCGGGGCTGGGGGCCCTGGCCCGCCCTCCCGGCCCGCGACACAAAGAGCGCAGGTCCCCGGGGGGCGGCGGCGGCGGCGGACTCACGTTGTGCAGCTTGTAGTAGAGGCCACAGGCATTGCAGACCGGGTCCCCGTTGGCGTTGCGGCGCCATAAGGTGGTGGTGGTCGTCTGGCAATTCGCGCAGCAGGTGCCGGCTCTCCGGGCGGCCGACTGGGAGGGGACGCGCGGCGTCAGCGGGCTGGGCTCCCACGCCCGGCCTCGACCCCGCGCGCCACCGCCCCAGCCCCCAGCGCTCCATCTAAGCACCGGCCCGGCCCCAGGCGGCCCCAAACCAGGGCATTAGGGAAGCTGAGCACCCCACGGGGTGCAGGATCACCGGGGCGCACGCCTGGAATCCCAGCACCTCCGGAGGCTGAGCCAGGAGGACCGCACGTGTAGGAGGCCAGCCTCGGCAAGTTAGTGAGGCCCCAGCAACTCAGCGAGACCCTGTCTCTAAATAAAATCTAAAAAGGGCTGGGGAGGGGGCTCAGGGGTGAAGCACCCCTGGCTTCAATCCCTGGGACCAAAAAAAAACTTTCTGGCTTAAGACAGCTGCCATCTCAGCAGCTAGGGAGGCTGAGGCAGGAGGATCATGAGTTCAAACCCAGCCTCAGCAACTTAGCGAGGCCCTAAGCAACTCAGTGAGACTCTGTCTCCACCTAAAAACAAAATAGGGCTGGGGAGGTGACTCAGTGGCCGAGTTCCCCTGGGTTCAATCCCTGCTCCCCCCGCCCTCAGAATAAATCCTGGGTGAGAGGCTGGGGTTGTGGCTCAGCGGTGGAGGCCCGCCTAGCACGTGGGAGGCACTGGATTCCATCCTCAGCACCACATGGAAATAAAGAAAGAAAATAAAGGTATTGTGTCCATCTACAACTAAGAAAAAATTTTTTAAAAAAAATCCAGGGTGAGTCATCAGTGACCCTGAGCCCATGGCAGGGAGACCCCGTAGCTAGCTGCCCAGAGGGAGAGGATGCGCAATGGCAGGTTGGGAGGGGAGAGGGCAGGGCCCCCGTCCAGAACAGTACCCGAGGAGCCCCGTGGGGCTATTTAAATGAAAGTTTGCTGCCACTTAGTACAATTTTTTAAATGCAGGGGTGTTTTTGTTTTTTTGGTTTTTTGATGGTGACATTCCTAGTGATGGATCGTTCCCTGTGGCCCCAGGCTAGGGCCCTGGAGCGTGTAGGGAGGCCGTCCATCTATCCAAGGACCGACCCAGCTCGAGGATCTCCCTGTGCCCCAGATCCCAGAGTACTAGCTCCAAACCGCAGCCCTGAGTCCCTGTCCCCCAGGCCAGGCCAGGCTGAGGGGAGGTCTGGGAAGGAGGGTCTGGTCCCTCCCAGCTCTGCCAGCTCCAGGCCCTCAGCAACAGGACGATCCCCCCCAAAGCTTCCCAGAGAACCCCAGGCTGGAGTCACCAGGCAGCCGGCGTGGGGGCAGGGGGGAGGCTGAGGTCACAGAGGGGACCTGGGACTGCGGCCGGCGGCTGGGGCAGGGAGGCGTCTCAATGAGTAAGTCCCTGAAGCTGGAATTCTGACTCAGGGGCCACCACCCCTGCCCCCCCCAGGCCCTCACCCTGCCATCCCTCCAGGGGCACGAGTGGGGGGACCCCAAAGCTAGCAAACGATGTAAGCCCCATAAATCACTTTGCCCTGCAAAAAATATATTTATTATTCTTAGCATTTTTACGCATTATTTGCACAGTGGAGGGCATTAGAGATTTCACAACAGCCCAGCGAGGGGCAGGACCCAGCCCAGGAGCCTCTAGAAACTTTGCAAAGTCCGGAAACAGATACACGGAGTTTCCTTATCTTCGGGCTGCAGATGTCCGGATAGGAAACTCCAGCAGGAGATCCGAAAGGCCACTTTTTTTTTTTTCTCAAAATCACTCAAATGAAAATACACAGTATAGGTGACTCCATGGAAAAATAATAAAGGCCAGGTTTTTTTTTTTTTTTTTTTTTTGGTGGTTGGTGTGTGTGTTTTATTTAAATAAAGCACGAGAACCTTGTGCTGGGAGCAGGGGAGGGCCGCCAGGACCGGCCACAGGGAAAAGGACTTCGTGGCCCTATTTTTTTTTTTTTTTAATAGTTAAGCAGCAGCCAGAGGACAGGGGTGGAGACCTTTAGATACTTGATTTGGGGGATCCCTGCTCCCTGTCAAGCCCAGTGGCATGAGGGTACGTGGTGGGGTGCACAGGAGGAAATTTAGACTGAAAAAAAAAATCTGCCCAGAAAAAAGGACGATCCAACCCAAACAGACCCCCAAATGATTTTTTAGGGGAGGTACCAGGGATTGAACTCAGGGGCACTCAACCACGGAGCCACATCCCCAGCCCTATTTTGTATTTTATTTAGAGACAGGGTCTCACTGAGTTGCTAAGACCTCGCTTTTGCTGAGGCTGGCCTCCAACTTCTGATCCTCCTGCCTCAGCCTCCCAAGCTGCTGGGATGACAGGCGTGCACCACAGTGCCTAGCTCCCCCCAAATGATTTTAATGATAAAAAAAATTTCGAGTGGCAAATCGGCATTTGAGAGGTTTTCGGTTTTGAGGAGGTGGGGGTGGTGGTGGTGGGTTGTTTGGGCTTTGGAGTCCCCTCCCCCGGGGTGCAGCACAGCCGCCCCATCCCAGCCCCAGGGGCCCCACCCTACCAGCCTCCGCTTGGGTTTGATCAGCGGTCGGTTCTGCCCGTTCATCTTGTGGTAGAGCCCGCAGGCATTGCACAGGTAGTGACCGGTCCCATCTCGCCGCCACAGAGGGGTAGCCGTGGCCCCGCAGTTGACGCACTCTCGGCCTTCTGGAGCGAGGACAGGACAGGAGGACGGGGAGGGATGCGGGGATTCGCTTTAGGGACGAGGTCACGGGCAGGCAGCCCGAGAGGGCGATGGGGGCAGAAGACTGAGACAGCCTGGCTGTACCAGCGGGTGGGTGACTTTCAGCCCCAGTCCCTAGCAGGAAAGGACATCCGCGAGGTCTCCACTGAACAGTGTCCAGAGAGTCTTTTGCAGCCAAGGCCCCGACTTCATATCCTACCGAGGAGGATGGGAAGCCAGGAAGGGGAGGGCCGAGCCCCAGGGACTCTGGGCAGGAACGAGCCACCAGGAGAGGGTAGGGACAGCAAGATTGGCCAGGACGGGGCAGGACAGGAGTCCCTCCCTCAGCCTGGCGGGTCCAGGAGGCTTTCTTCCTCCCCCGAGTGGACCCCGGTCTCCCCTCTCCTTTCTCCCAGCCCAGCCTGCCCTGTCCGAAATTTCTTCCATGTTCTACGCCCTTGGCCTCCAACGTCTCATCCCAGATCCCAAAGGGAAACTTCTTTCTCCCCAAGGTCCCCCCAAGCCTTGCACAGAAACCCTACAGCTCAGACCTGGGCAGGGGTCACAGTCGTTTCCCTTGAAAATAAAAATAAATCACAAGCTCTTTCGTATGAATGGCCTTGGTTTGGGGGGAGGTTTGGGGTTTGGTTTTGTTTTTTCGGTTTTCGGGGGTGTTTCTGTTTTTTTGTTTTGGTTTTGTTTGAAAGGCCATCTGGAATTCCAATAAAATGCAGCCCAAACTTGGGGGAGAAGAGGAAGGAAAAGCTGATCCAGAGTTGGGACCCCGGGGCCGGGGCTGTGGTGGGGACAGCGCTTGATTTGGAATCAGGCAGGGTGCTCTCCTGGGGGTCACGTTCTCTGGGAAATTCTTCCTGATTTAGTTCAAACTAAATTGACCATGTGTCCCAGAAAGCGCGCCTGGTTACTGGACTCAAGAGTGAAAAAAATAACTTATAAAAAGTCTTTCCCTCCCTGGGAAGGAGGGAGACAGCAGGCTAGCCACAGGTCAGTGCCCCGGGGCCAGATTCCTGGACAAACCCAGCTTAGTCTGGCTACTGCTGGCCAAGCAGTGCGGGTACCCGCGGGTCCCCTGGCTCCAGCCCTCAGGGAGTGAAGGACCTGAGCGGGTGGGGGCGGGCAGGGGGTAGAAACAGGTCCTGGGAATTTTGCTTTGGGGCAAAAAAATCTCCCAAGGAGATCAGGAGCCAGCGAATCCCGAGATGGGGCAGATTGAGTGGGAGAACCAGATTCCTTAAGGGTCTGGAAACTTGAAGGGCCGGACTCCGTGCTCCCAGGACTCACGTACACGCATGGACGCGGGACCCGCCAGCCTCACCTACACCCTGCGTCTTCTGGCACTTTCCACCACGAGGGTGCTTGGATGTTTAGAGCACCCAGGGAGGGCACGGGGGAGTCCCACTGTGCGCTCTGGGCAACCTTGGAGAGGGGATGAGGCGGCGGCGGGAAAAAGGAACAAATCTGGGGGCCACTAGGAACGCCTGAGAGCCAAAGTTTTAGGCTCCCTTTGATCCCATTCCGTCAACCATTAGGATGGAGGGTGACGCTGCCCCTTGTCCCAAATCCCAGTCAGTCCCTCCGCAAAGGCCAAAAGCGCACCCACTTTCACCAAATCCCAGGCCCCCGAACTTACCCGAGCAGGACCGGGCCTTGCTGCGCTGCTTGGGGGTGAAGCTGGAGGCTGGGCCGCCCAGGAAGCCTCCTGGGTGGAAAAGGCCGCTGCCATACTCGTGCGCAGCGGCGGGCACGTAGGAGGGGTAGGTGGGGATGGGGTGGTGGGTGGCGGGCTGGGTTCCCATGGTGGCTAGGCCTGGGCGCAGAGGGCTGCCGCCTTCCAATTTCATGCTCTCGGCCAGTGACACCTGGTACTTGACTCCGTCCTTGTCCTCCCCCCGGGCTGCGCTACCCGCTGCAGAGGAGGAGGCTGGGGAGGCCGCCCCCGTGGTGCTGGGGTCGGGAGACACTTCTTTGGGTGGCGTCGGTGGGAAGCCAAAGAGGTGGGAGCCCGAGTGGGCAGCCGTGGGCGTGAGGGAGGCCACCGAGCTCCCGCCGCCGCCCCCGCCGCCCCCGGCCGGCCCTGGGTAGACGGAGAGCGGGCCTCCAGGGCCTCCAGCAGCGGAGGGGTGCAGCGGCGTCTTGGAAAAGGGGCTCACGGTCCAGGGATTGTGGTGGTGCGCGGCGGCGGCGGACAGGGCTGCTTTCCCCCCATCCAGCCAGGGCAGACCCGGGCTGTGGAGCAAGTGGGACCGGCACATCTGCCCCCCGGCCAGGCGAGCTGCGTGCAGAGGAGACAGGGGGTCAGAGTGGACCCCAGACGCACGAATCCCAATCCACCACTCAGCAGCACCAAAGCAAACCAGAAAGCTACCAGGGCCACCGGCCAGGCTCAGGCATGTCAGCCCAGAGTTGAAGGGTAAGTGGCACACTGCAGGGGGGACAGGACCTCCTGCAAATGGGCCGCGCCCTAGGGGGCCCTGATCGTCCCCAAGTGGCCAGTGCGCCCCATCCTTCGCGGCCCCGATTTCTCAGCAGCTCGGTGGCTGCGGATCCCACATCCGGGAAGCAGCCGCCCGGCCGCCACCCCTCCCTGGCCTGGCCTGGCGCGGCGTCACCCGCCAGCCCCGGGCTCACCGTGCGCCGGGCTGTAGGAGACGCGCGCCCGCGCGTGGGCCGGGTTGGCGTAGTAGGGGTTGCCCTGCGAGTCGAGGTGGTTGAAGAAGACGTCCACTTCGTCCGGGGGCAGCAGCTGCGCGGGCTCCATGTAGTTGTGCGCCAGGCCCGGGTGGTGCGAGTCGGGGTGCTGCGCGTTGAGCACGGCGGGGTGCGCCATCCAGCGCGGCTGCTCCGGCGCCACCTCCATGGCCGCCGGCGGCGGCTCGCGATCCGGGCGGAGGTGGCGGCGGCCCTGTGCGACAGAGGGCACGTAGGCGGGTGGCTGTCCATCGCGGACACCCTGCAAGTGCCCCCCACGCGGCGTCCCCGAGCCCCCGGCCGGGGACGGGTCCCGGGTGGGAGGAAAGCGCCGGGCTCAAAACGAAAGGAAGGCGGGGGAGGGGGCTCGGCCACGCACGCCCGCACCGGGACCCGCCGTCCCCGCGCCCCGCGCGCACCGGGACCTGCCCTGCGCGCGGGGACCCCAGCAAACGCCCTCACAAGGCACCGAGCCGGGCGCTTCGGCGGCGCCCCCCGCCCTCCAACGCGCCAACTCCCTCCAAAAGTTGGAGACGCGAGTTGGGACAGCCCTGGCGACACGGGACCCCGGCGACACGGACACGCTGATGCTGGGCGGCGGGGACACGCGCTGATCGCGACCCCCTCCCCGTGCGACACGGACACGCAGCCCCGCGGGCCGCCCGCCAAGCCCCCAGCGCAGCCCGGGTGGCACCGCCAGGACCTCGCGCCCAGGCCCGCGACGCGACCCCTCGGTGGCCCGGGGACCCGCTGAGAACCCTCCCAGCCCGCGGCCAGCCCGGGCCCCGCGTCCGCTCCGCACCCCAAACTTACACGCGCAGCGCGGCCGGCAGGAGGGGGACCCCAAAAGTGCGGGGGCGCGATCGGAGCCGCGGGGACGGGGCGCGGCGCGCGGAGGGCCGGTGGCTCGGGGGCAGCGGCGGGGCAGCGCCTCGGCCTGGGGGCGCCCGGCTGCGGCCCCTCGGCACCCCGGCCGCCCTGGCGCCAGCTGCCGCTCCTGCACAGACATGAAGCGGGGGCCGCGCTCGCCTAAGAAGCCGGCGCCAGCCAATCAGCGCCGCGCGCCGCCCAGCCTCCGCCCCCCATTGGCCGAGCCGCGGCTCCGGGCGCTGGACCCGCGCGCTGACCCCCGCCGCCCCCGCCCGCGCTCCCGGCAGCCCCTGCTGCCCGGGACCCTCGCCCGCCGGCCGATCCCTGCGGCCCCTCTTGGGGACACCCTGGGCCCCTGTCCCACTCGCCGGGTCCCCTCGTCCCCGGAGCCCGGCCCTGGCACCCTCCGCGGGGTCCTCTCCCGGGGACCCCGGCCCTCCACGCTCTCCGAGGAAGCCCCACCTCTTCTGCCACCGAACCCCGAGCGTCGCAGAGTCACCACTTCCCCGAAGCTCCGTCCCCCAGCTCGGGAGTGGGGACGGCTCCCAGGGCCGCTGCGGGGACAGCACGAGTGGCCAGCAGCGGGAACCACCCGGCTCTGGAGGGCACCTGGGTCTGGACACTCGGCCGCTCGGGGCTGTGCTTGACCCCCTGGAGGTGGCCTGGCCGGTGGCTCCAGCCAGGGGCAGGGTCAGCCCCTCCCGGGCGTGGCCTGCGCAGACCACCGGGCTGAACCGCCTGGGGCGAGGCCGGGGAGACCCGGGCTGGCGCCAGCGTTGGCGCAAAGAAGATGCCCCGGGGCAGAAAGGACGCTTTTTGATTTTTTTTTAAAAGTCCCCAAGGCGGTCCCTGGGGAGGGAGGGGGCAGGCGGAGGGCTCTGAGCACTTGGTCCCCTAAGTCACCTGGGGATCCACCTCTGGATTCAGGGGACCGGGCGCGCCTATCTAGCTGCCGCCCACCGTCCAGACCCGGGGGGCCCGGCCTCCAGAGGCGCCTGTGGCCGAGGACGGGGACCCGCCCCAAAGACACTTGGGGGGCCCACTAAACAGGTGCGGGGGGCGATGAGGAGCCACGGACGCTGTCCAGCCCCTCTGCCCTCGCTGGGCCAGGATCCCGCTGTACCACTGCAGCGGGATCCCAGGTGGGACCGGCAGGAGGAGGGCGGGGGTCGCGGCCACCCCCCGACACCGAGCGTGGGGGAGGGGCGGCGGGATTGACAGTCGGTAATTGGGTAACTGGAGGCGGCTTCTCCGGCCCGGCGGCCCCGCCACCGCGACGCCGGGCCCCTGACGTCACCCGATTCGCCAGGAAATGAACTTTTTAATAATCCGAGGAGGGAGGCGAGCCCTGGGTCCCCTCGGCTCGGGGGGCGCGGGGCCGGGCTCAAGCTCCTCGGGCGCGCCCCGGCCACCCCTCCCGGGCCAGCGCGAGGCAGCGCCACCGGGGCGCGGGCTCCGCCTGGGGCCTCCTCCGGCCTCCGCGCCTGGCGTCTGTGTGTCCAGAGGCCCCGGCGCAGGTAGAGGCGCGGGGCTGGGGGATGCGGAGCTCGATCGCGCTGGACACCCGCGTGTCCGCGGCCCTGGGGACCCTCGGGCGCGCGCTGCGTCTCCGGAGCCTGAGCCCTGGATCAGCGCGGGGCCTGCGAGGCTCGGGACTCCGCTCCCCGGGACCCGGAGGCCGGCCTCCGCCGGGGAGCCCGAGCGCCAGGCCGCGGGCGCCAGGCCTTGGGGACCCAGCGCGGCAGGTGAGCGGCCTCCGCGGCTCCAGGTGTGCGCTCTGCGCACCGGGTCCCCGCGGCTCCGCGCCTTGGGTTCGCGATCCTTCCTCCACGCGGAACGTGGATCGCGGAACGTGGATCACGGATCGTGAGGTCGCCACGGAGCTGCGAGCGCCTTTGGCCTGAAGTCGAGCCTCTCCAAGACGCCACGGCCTCGGGACACCCCCGGCCCAGGTTCCGCGACACCACGGAGCTGGAACCGGGACCCAGCGCGGGTCGGTGAACGCCGGAGCCGAGCGGAAGCTCCCCGCCCGGCCGCGACCAGCGCCGGCGATGGATCGCACGGAGGTGGCCAGCCCCCCGCGCTGGGCGAGCAGGTAAGTGGCCTCTTTTTTTTTTTTTTTTTTTTTGTCCCCAAAGTCTGGTGAAAATTATCCTCCCATTTGGGGCACAGGAGGCTGCGATCTCAGCTACAGGAATGCGGCCTCTGTGCCTCCCCGGGCAGCATGGGACCCCCGCGCGGGTGGAGGGCTCAGCCCCAGCGCGGCCGCCAGCCCGGCCGGGGACAGAGCGCGGGCGGAGATTTCATTACCCCGCTCGGCAGCTCGGAAAATCGCCGCGCAGAGAGGCTTAGCCGGGCGGTTAAGCAGCGCTGGAGGAGCGGCCTCCGGAGACCGCACCAGCCTCCCCGCCTGCCCGCGATCTGGGCGAAGAGGAAAAATAGGGAAGGAGATTGTGCCCGGTCCCTGGAGAGCCTGGAGGTGCCTGCCTGCAAACCGCGGGCAGGCAGCTGGCTCGGCCGCGCCTCCGCCGAGGTGAGGACTCCTGCGTTGGATGCGGGATTGCTGAGTTTTCCAGCCAGGAATGAACCCGCCTGGGACACAGTGTCGCCAGCGCTGCGCCCACATGGCCCATCAACAGCGGGTCTGCGCTCTCCACGTATGAGAAGCGGACAGACCGACGGACAACAGCCTGCAGCCTCACCCACTAGGCCTGCCGGAGGGTCCTGCCACGTCTAGTCGCCAAGAAACGTCCCCGGATGGCCTGCCAGCTCAGCCCCAGGAGCAGCCGGGACTCCAGAGCAGATTCACTGGAGTTAATGCCGCGCATTATGGGGGTCCTCGGAAAACCTTCGGGGGATAAGTTCCCCCTTTTCAATTATTATTATTATTATTATTGTTGTTATTTTTGTCCTTTCTGAACAACAAGCAAGTGCTGCTTTTGATCTGCACCAAGAAACTGTCACTTTCCTGCCGCGGGAACAAGATTTCTCCCAAGGATGGCGGGGAGGGGGCTGGAGAAAACCTGAATTGAAACCCGGCTGTCACTGTCACTGATCGGCCCTGAGATGGTTCCACCCGGGAGTCCAGGGCGCAAGCTGACCCAGGCCCGGCTCTGGAGCACCACCCGCTTCTGCCAAAAGCCTGCCAGAGGCCAGGCCCGTCTCTGCTGCCCAGGCCGCCCCTTCTCTGGGCCCTTTGTTTGAACTTTCTTCAGCCAGGTGGCCCCTCTGGGACCAGAAGTTTGCCCCCTGATGCTGCCAGGCTGCTCCTCTGGGCAGCTGACCCCCGAGCTTTACTTTGCCTGCTGCTAATAAACCCTGAGAATCCTCGGGAGGAAGTGGGGCACCTGGGCCAGGAGGCTCCGGAAGTCCCTCTAGGTCGGGTCTCAGATCTGCTCAGTGCCCCCAAGAGGGGACTAGGGTGCGACCATCCTCTCTTTGCAGCTCACGCTCACAAATCAGAAGGCTTGCTGTCTCCGAGGACCTCTGCCTGTTCAGTCCCCTCCATCCCACCCTCAATGTCCTTTTCTGGCCTCAGCTGTGCCACTCCAGGCTGATTTTTTGGAGACCAGTGGCTGAGGCCCGGCCTCCCAGCCCGCGCAGCCGCAGCCGAGGCACCTGGAAGATTCTAGGTCTCAGTACCAGGGTCCAACCGCCACCTCCAGGCCTGGGGATGGGGGGCTTCTCCCTCCTCCACCTCCCAGCTCGGGTGTCGCCCAGGGCGCCTGGCTCAACGGCCGCGGCGTGACAACTGCTAAATCCGTTTCAAGAGATGCAATTTGGTGACCCGGTTGGAAACGCTCTCCAGACACCCGGGCAGCCACCGCTTTGCCACTACCTGGGTCCGAAGCCTGCCTGCTCCCGCACAAATCCCAGCACGGGATCCTGCGGAGACCCCCGATCACCCCGCGATGTCCCCGACCCCCGGGGACATGTGGCTATTTTTTGTATGTTTGGTTTTTTTTTTGTTTTTTTGCAAAACAAACGAATTTCGTTCCTGGATTTCTGGGAAAGATGCAGCCACCACACCCGCGGATCCTCGCAGCTGGGTCAACCCCCGACCCAAGCCTGGCCACCACCGAATGTCACCGCGGGCCCATCCAGCCTCATCCTGCAATGTCGTCTGTGCTCATCGGCTGCAGGTCCCCGAGCCCGCCCGCCGCGGACTCCTGTTCTTATTCAAATCCCACTAAAGGGATTCTGATCCCCGGCTTGGGACACGGGGGACACTTCCAGACCCGGCCCTCCGCCCCACCTGCACCCCAGCCGCACAGGCCCGGCGGGAGCGCCCCGGGTTAAGCCGCGCAAAGCCGGCGCACGGGACCAGCCGGCAGGTGCAGCCGCCCCTCGGCTGGGCCACCGGCTCTGGCGCCTGGGCGACAGCGCCCGGGCTCAGGGCGCCCGAGACAAAGGCTCCAGCTCGGGCACCGGGCGGGGGAGCGCTTGGCGACGCCCTGGGCGCGCCGGGGTGTCCAGGCCTGCGGCTCTGCGCCCTGGGAAAGCAGGAGGCCCCAGGCGGGCCTGCTGTCCCCAAGTGTCCCAAAGCAGCTGGGGACAGATCGGGCCTCCTGATCTCGAGTCAGAGCCGCGGGCAGAGCCAGGGACAGCCCCGCAGGTAGGGGCCCCAGGGTGCAAGGGACCGTGCATTTGGGGCACCCGCTTGGTCCAGCCTGGGAACTGGAAAGCGGGGGACAGGCGGGTGGCAGCGCAGGGAACTTACCCCGTGAGTCGCAGCGCGCGGCGCCCCCGGGCGGATGCGTCTCAGGGAGCCGGGAACTCGGGGCGCTGCGTGGCACCCGGGCGCCCAGTGGCCGCTGCCCAGCTCACCAGCACCGGCCGGGCGACCGCATGGTGCGCAAGCGGCCGCTTTTGTCCGCGTCGTGGGCCACCCGGGCTGGGCTGGGCTGGGCTGGGGGTGCCGGCGAGGGTGAGCGATGCGCCCGGCGACAGTGGCCCTGCCACCCCTCGCGCGCGCCAGCTGCTCCTCCCTCCTCCCTCCCTCCGCTGGGTTTTATTTCGACACCACTTTGGGGGGGGGCAGGGCAGGAGCCGCAGGGGGCAGGACAGCGCCCCGGGCTCGGTCGCCAAGGGCCACCAGACGCCCAAGCGCGCTGATCCCACTCCAGGCCGCTCCGCCCTCCCGCGCGCAGCCACGCGCGCCGCTGTGGGTCCCAGGGATGCGCGCTCAGCAGGCCGGCGACGTCTCTTTCTGAGTGTCCCTGGGGACCTGGGGAGCCCCGGGCACCCGCACTCACAGGCGCTTCTCTTCCATCCACAAGCCGCTTCCACGGGGCACCCGCGCGTCTGTGCACATGCGTGCGTGCCAGCGTGGCCAGGCGGCTGTCCCCAAAGCCGGTGATGTGGGTCACACCCATGCACACAAATGGGACTCCGCATTCTGGCACACACGGGCACCACTTCCAGGCTGCTTTGGTGAAGGGGACAGGCCAGCCTCCTTCCTTCCTCGCCCCTGCCCCAGTGTCCCACTCGGGAGGGGACCCGAACATCTTGGGAATGGAGCTCCTGGCGCCCTGGCCGTGGCTGGCTTGCACTAGGGAGGGGGGAAAACTGAAGCAGGAGGCTTGTCCTTAGAAGGTTGGGCATGAAGGTCGCCTCCCCAGAGGGCTTCTGGGTTTGTCCTAGACAGGAATCTAGTCCCTATCGAGGGGTCCGGCCATCCAGCCTCGGCCCACCCCTCCTGGTCCAGTTACTTAGGGTCAAGCGGCCTTGGGTTCAAAGAGAAAGTGCTTTGCCCGGAAGGAGGGGGAAATCCGTAGTCGCGGCTCAGAGAGGGAATCAATCTGTCCCCTTATCTTTGTAGCACCTGCTGTCCACGCGTCTCTTTTTTGGGGCAGAGGGTGCTGGGGATGGAACTCAGGGGCACTCGACCACGGAGCCACCTCCCCAGCCCTATTCTGTGGTTTATGTAGAGACAGGGTCTCACTGAGTTGCTCAGAGCCTCGCTTTTGCTGAGGCTGGCTTTGAACTCCATCCTCCTGTCTCAGCCTCCCAAAGCGCTGGGATGACAGGCGCGGGTCTGTCTCCAAATCTGGTGGTGACTTTGTGGCTCCATGCTCGCGACACACTGTCCTGTTTGAGCGTGCCTGCGTTGGTGGGCACCCAGAAGTATTTGCAAAAGAAACTATGTGAAGACGGCCATTTCTTCTTGTGGGTCCCTGAGAGTTTGTGTCCTGGACAGAAATCCCACAGTGACCTCTTCAGAGTGTGGCTCCTGGGGTCACCCAGGAGAGAGTGTCCGAGGAACTGGGTGTGTGTCCCCGTGTCTGGGCGTGTGGGATCACCCTCTTCGAGACGCACGTGATAGGCCGCGGTATTTCCAAGGCTTTGGGAGTTAGTGAGTGTCCCCGCTGTGCGTCTGTGGCAGTGAGCGGGCACCTGGGTTGACCCGTCTGCGCTTGAGGGTTACAAGGCGCACGCCCACCTCCCATTCTGCCTGTTGGTGATGTTTCTGGGAATCTGGGCGCGCACCCTCCTGTGTCTGTCTGTCTGTCTGCCCACCCGTCCGGCCTTGAGCAGTGAAAGTCTCAACGTGTGACTCTGAGCTGGCCATGGGGAGGGGCGGGTGCAGGCCGCCGTGTCCCCACATCTTTGTGCGTCTCTGCTAGGAAATCAATGTGCATTGGGGTGGCTCGCTCTGTATTTCCAGAGTGTTCCCTCTCGGGACATGGCTGTGTCTTGGAACTGGCTGTGTGTCTCTGCCCAGGGGGACCCTGTGTCTGGGGTCCGTGGACGCATGTGTCCCTGGCTGGCAGAGGGTGCCTCCTTAAGGGTCATGGGCTGTGGGCGCCTTTCCTAACCAGCAGGGCAGGCAGCCAGAGGAGCTCCGAGCTCCACGGTGCCATTTCCTGGGACACTTTCTGTCTGTCTGTGGGAGGGGGAGATGAGCTGATAAGGCTTATCTGCCGTCGCCAGCGCCATGCTGAATAACTCCCCTAATGAGGTGGCCTCCCTGGGACCACCAGCTTTCCAACCCCGCTCCCCGCTGGGGAGGGGTGGCCCTGGAGCTCAGAGCAAAACCATTCTGGGGCCCCAGGTGTCCGCAGGACCTTTTAGAGTTCAGTCTTGTTCCCTTGGAGGGGGCGGTTCCAGGTCTGGTACCTCCATGCCACCATGGGGCTGGAGCCTCCCCATCTGCGCAAGTGAGCCTGACCATGGCCTTCAGAGAGCGGCCAAAGCAGGCCTGGGGAGGTCAGTCAGGAGTGGGTTTGTGGAGAGAAACGGAGATGCAGAAAGACAGGAAGGGACAAAGGGAAGGGCCATGGGTAAATTCTTTTTTAAAAGCGACAGGAATGGAGATCAGAGGTTGGGTCCCTCTGAAATACATAACAAGTGACAGAAAGGAACAGAGAGATGGGAACACAGGCGGAGAAAGTGCTGACCAGGGAAAGGCATAGACAAGAAAAAGATACAGCCGGCCCCAGTGATGCCTGCCCGTCATCCCAGCAGCCTTGGAGGCTGAGGCAGGAGGATCGCAAGTTGGAGGCCAGCCTCAGCCACTTAGCAAGACCCTGAACAACTCGGTGAGACTTTGTCTCCAAATAAAATACCAAAAGGTCTGGGCAGGTGGCTCCGTGCTTCAGCGGCCCTGGATTCCATCCCCAGCACCCAAAAAGAGAAAGATTCAGATGGAGGGGAAGAGAGAAGGAAAACCTCGAAGAGGCTGCTAAGAGCCCTGGGGAGGGAAGAAGCGAAAAGCGCCCGGAGAGCAGAAGAGAGGAGCGGGGACAAAGGAAAGCGGATGGTCTTCGGCAGATCAAGTGGGGTGGACAGACAGACGAGGCTGGGCCTGGCGGGGCGCAGAGCAGAGCGCGGGAGGCCGGGCCTCGGGAGGAGGCCGCGCAGGGCGTGAGCGCGGGCCGGGCGGGGCACGGAGGCGGTGGCGACGTGGGCCGGGGGTCCGTGCGGGGCTGCGCCGCTGTCCGGGGTAATTTTTCATCGGGGCCGGCTAATCTTTGTTCCCGGCGAAGATAATGAATAGCCAATCGTTATCTGCCGGGCTCCCGGAGGCTGCGGGAGAATGGGGTTGGACAGGGTTGGGAATTGTTTCCAAAGTGCCGCCGAATAAATGGCGTTCCTTATCTCTGCCTTCCAGATTATCGGGGCCCCTTTCAGAGCGCGCACGACAAATGCGCCCGCCAGCGAGGCGGCATTTACCAGCGCGGGCCGCGCGCTGATGGGCAGCCCGATAGGCGTCCGCGGGGGCCACCGCGTGGGCGCAGCGGCGATCGGCTGTGCGCGCCAGGCCGGCCCGCCCGCGACCTGCCACGCGGGCCCGTGTCGGAGCCCGTGCGCGCCCGGGGAGGGCGCTCGGGCCACCAGCGCGGGGCCAGGCGGGCGCATGGGCCGTGGCCGCAGCTCTGCACCCTGGGCCATCGGGTGCACGGGGCACATCTTGCACTTGGTGCATCTGTGCGCGCACCTGTCACTGTCGCCGCGCACACCCGTGGGGCCTCTGGGCAGTGCGCACGGCCCCGTGGGGAGATGTCACCTCCGTGCGCAGCGGGACCCGGGAGCGCAGCCAGTGGACACCCAGCTGGACCCTGCGGCGTGGGGAAGGGACAGAGATGGGTGTGCACGGGGGGGGGGGTGGCGTGTGTCGCGTTGGTGGCCCGCGGAGCACGCACAGGAGTGATCTAAGGAGTTTGGGGACACCCCGGGGTCCTGGTCCCCGCGGCCTCTCCGTGGAAAGCCTGGAGCTGGGGCAGCAGAGCCCCGAGCCCGGCTTGCCTGAGGTCCCCGCGCCGTGAGTGACACGCGCCGGCGACAAAGGCTGTATTTTTCCAGACTCGCGCCCCGCCCGCGCGCGCGATGGTCCCCATGGCGACACAGATAGCGCCGCAGCCATTCTCCCTATCTCCCCCGAGTCTATTATACGGCGGGATTAGCTCATCTCCAGGCAGGTCAAACCCAAAGTCACACAACCTGCGGCGCAGGCCCCGCCCCGTCCCCTCCCCCGCTCGGGGCCTGGGGACCCCCGGCCGCCGCCCAAGAGCGAGCGCACAGCGCCACCTGGCGGCTGCGGGCCACCCCACTGGGCTCCCGCGCAGTCCTCTGCACCCGGGTCGCCCGGGAAGGCGAGGTGGCCCCGGCGTGGGGGGTGTCCCTTGCTCCAGGCGGTGGCATCCCCAGAAGCAAGGGCTCGGTTTTGCCGCAGGGACCGTCTGGCATACAGTAGGTGCTCCATAAGTGCTTGTTGAAAAGATGCACGGAAAGGGAGGCCACTCTAGGCAGGACCCGACTGCCAAAGACCTCAGGGGCGACAAAAAACCAAACCACTTCTGAGAACGCGCCCAGTTGCATTTAGAATAAAAGCCAAAGTCCTTTGGAACCAGAAGAACCTGGCGACCTCCCGGGCCCCGTTTCCTCCTTCCTTCTTCCAGAGACTGTGGCCTCCCTTCTGGTCTTTGAATGGGCCCGGGACAGCGCACGCGCACGCGCACACAGTCCCTGGCGTTTGACGCTGGTCCTCCACCCTGAGAATTCTGCCTCTGTGCACAGGTCGCCCGCTAATAAGCAAAGCTGTTTTCCTTCCCTTACTTTTCTTTTTCCATCTATTTATTTTATTTATTTTATAATTAAATTTAAAAAATTTAATTTATTTAATTTTTATGTATTTTGGTACCAGGGATTGAACCCAGGGGCGCTTAACCACTGAGTCACATCTCCAGCCCTTTTTAAATATTTTATTTAGACAGGGTCTCGCTATGTTGCTGAGGCTGGCCTCCACCTTGCGATCCTCCTGCCTCAGCCTCCCCAGCCGCTAGGATGACAGGCCTGTGCCACCACGCCTGGCTACCACCTATTTATTTTATAGTTCTTAGCCCACTTTAGATGAATCCTTTTCCTTGTTGTCTGGCTGCCCCTGTTTACATGCTCTGCTCCTCTGGGGACAGGGCTGTGTTTTGTCCCTGGCCTCTAGCCAGGAATCTATTGGATTGCATGTCACAAATTTGAGAACAAGGAAATGGAGCCCAGCAGAGGCTCCCTGTGTGCCTTATCGTGATGGGTTTTCTTTATCATCGTGGTGACTCTCTTCTCCTTTCTTCATCTGCAGGAATAACTCAGCAAGCTCCATCCTGCGAGCCCGGGGGCCTGGGCCCCACAGATCTGCTCCAACCTCCAGCCCAGAAGGACGTGGCGTTGAGGGAGACCGAGTCACCAAGGCCCCTCCAGCAGCAAGAAGTGGAAAACACCTCTTGCTTGGGTCTCAGGAAGCCTCGGCCTCTCTGGGGAGGCCTGCGCTACCGGGGGACACGTCACTCATAATACAAGATAATTACACGAGAAGTGTCAGGAGGCGGCGGTGATTAATTACAGTGCACGGGACTCAGACAGCGAGGGGATCTAAGCAGAGGAGCCCCAGCCCAAGTGCGCTGCCAGGAGGGGGCCGGCCTGCCCATGTCGTGGGCACAAGGCCAAGCTTCCTCCTGCTCAGGCAGGCTGGGGACCCAGCCTGAAACGCGACTTCCACCCAGAGCTCTGAGCAGTGGTTCCAGAACTTCCTCAGAAATGCCCGAATTTCTTCCTGAAGAAGAGCCCGAGGTCCAGGAGTCCGCCCTCCCCTACACACGCACATGCCCCGACCAGCCAGACGGCCTTAGGCATTTAGGCGTGCCACTCTGAGCCTCTGGCTGTGCCTCCACACACCTCCCTCCGGAGGCTCTATATGAGCACGTGTTTTAAAACAGTTTCCAAACCCGGGCTTTGCAAATTGGCAGCGCAAAGTCTCAGGGGCTCCTGCAGTGACTGATCTTGGCCAACGTCCTGAAGTGGGAGGTTTCATATAAAGAGACTCATTGCTGCTGGTCACGGTGGCACACACCTGTCATCTCAGCAGCTTGGGAGGCTAAGGCAGGAGGTTGGCAAGTTGGAGGCCAGCCTCAGCCACTTAGGGTCGCCCTAAGCAACTCAGCGAACCCTGTCTCTAAATAAAATATAAAAAAGGCTGGGGAGGCTCAGAGGTTCAGCACCCCAGGGTTCAATCCCCGGTAACAAAAAAACAAACAAAAATAGCCTTATTTCCTGCTTGTCCTGTTCAAGAGGGAGGAGTCCCTAAAGAGGTCCTGGGCACTGGCTGTCCTGGGTTGCAATTTCCCCCCAACACTGGGACTTCCAATATCTTTCTCCCTCCGGGTACTGCAAACCGTTTAGCAATTAATTAGTGACTGAATTAATCCACTCAGCACTTTTATATGATTATTTTCACAATTTTAATTATTATTATTACTAGGGATTGAACCCAGGGGCACTTTACCACAGAGCTACGTCCTCAGACCTTCTTTTTATTATTATTTTTAATTTTCAGATGGTATTGCTGAGTTGCTGAGGGTCTTGCTGAGGTGTTGAGGCTGGCCTCCAACTTGCGATCCTCCTGCCTCAGCCTCCTGAGCCTCTGGGATCACAGGCGTGTGCCACTGCACCCAGCTAATCAGTGCTTTTAAGTGATGTCCTAGATAGCACTGTGATGCAATGTACCCTGGATACACAATAGTAAACAAAACAGCCCTGGGAACTGAGCTCAGGGAACAGTCAGTCCAATAAAAGAATTAGACATGGCTGACCACACCTATGCATGGACATGGAATCCTCTGGGACACAGGCACTCCCTGGGGTAGTGGAACAGGCCCACGAACGGAATCTGTCAACTCCAACCTGTAATAACTGGACCTAAAGGATGCTTGTTAAAGAAGAGGCACATACACTCATCTGGGATCACAATAGGTAAAGAGTGTCTACAAATCAATAAGAAAAATACAGTAGAAAAAAATGGTCAAGGCTGTGGACAGAAAAGTTTTTGAGAAGAAAACAGAAACAGCTGCTAAGTGAAGAAAAATGTGCTCGATCTCATTCAGAGACGTGGAATTTTAAAACACATTTGAGCCAGGAGTGATGGCACACGCCTGTCACCCCAGTGGCTCGGGAGGCTGAGGCAGGAGGATCATGAGTTCAAAGCCAGCCTCAGCAGCAGGGAGGCGCTAAGCAACTCAGTGAGACCCTGTCTCTACATAAAACACCAAATAGGGCTGGGGAGGTGGCTCAGTGGTCGAGTGCCCCTGAGTTCAATCCCCAGTACCAAAAAAAAAAAAAAAAAAAACCAGATTGAAATATTTGGGGTGAAGGAAATGTTTTGAAATGAGATTGTGGTGACAGACGCAACCCTGCGCATTTACCAGGAAGGTCACGATTTACAGGAAGTCGCAAACACAAGGCCAGCCTCAGCACTTCAAGCAAGTGAATTTTAGGGATGTCAATTATACCACATGAGGCTGTTAAAAAATAAATTGTAGAGGCCGCGGGTGTAGCTTGAGGTCGCGCACTTGCCTGGCACACAAGGGGCCCCGGATTCTATCCTTAGCCTGGTAAATAAATTGCTAAAAATTACAAAAATAGTTATAAATACCATTTCACATCTATTGGTAATAGCAAATACCACCATGTTCTACAAAACGGTCAGTGCCTAGGGGGACTGAAGTGTCACTTGAGGGACTCTTGGGAGGGTGAGCGATGGGTGACTTATTGTCAGATTTACAAATGGACTCACCCTTTCAACCAGTGACTCCATGGAGGACTTCATCTGATGTCCTTCCACGTCTATGAAATTTGTACGGAAATTCACGGCAGCCTCCCACGTTATGGCAAAAGACGGAACGTAAAATATCTTTTTTTTAATTTGTACCAAGGGTTGAACCCAGGGACGTGTAGCCACGGAGCCCCATCCGCAGCCCTTTTTATTTTTTTATTTACAGAGGAGCCTCACTAAGTTGTTGAGGCTGGCCTCCAATTTGCGATCCTCCTGCCTCAGCCTCCCAAGCTGCTGGGATGGCGGGTGTGCACCCCTGGACCTGGCCCATATTATTTCCTTATCAACCAAATTATTTCCTGTTCTTTTGAGTTTTTTGGGTTGCGAGTGTGTGTGTGCACCATGCTGGGGACGGAGCCCGGGGTTCTCACATGGCACGCAGGCGTTATACCACTAAGTTACCCTCTGCAGCCTCCTCAAATGGCTTCCCAAAGGCCAGGTTATATTCCTGGGCAGGTCCAGGGTTCCTGGGGCTGGTTGTGTATTTTCGGAATCGTGTGGAAATAAATGC
>CM053416.1:418744-442715 GCA_028644305.1 Xerus rutilus
TGTGGTGAATGGGCCTCCTCTGTCACCTGCTCCCACCGCGACCTACTGTGCTACCACAGGCTCAAACCAACAGGACCAAATGAACATAGCCTGGGATAAACCTTATTTCTTTTTAAGTTGATGGTCTCAGTTATTTTGTTACAGTGATGGAACGCTGTCTAACACACCCCATTCCACTTCCTTCATAGCCTCCACCATCACCATTTTTAAGATATTTTATTAGTTGTCAATGGACCTTCATTTATTTATTTATATGCAGTGCTGAGACTCGAACCCAGAGCCTCACACTTGCTAGGCAAGTGCTCTACCACTGAGCCACCACCCAGCCCTGTTTGTTTCCTTACTTATTTATTTCCCACCTCCTTTCACTCTAATATCAACAACTTGCGGAGAAGGATGATGTCACCAGGGTCCAGCTAAGAAAAGGGAAACCTCTTAGCCGGGCGCGGTGGAGCACACCTGTAATCCCAGCACTTAGGGAGGCTGAGGCAGGAGGATCGCGAGTTCAAAGCCAGCCTCAGCAAGGGTGAGGCGCTAAGCAACTCAGTGAGACCCTGTCTCTACATAAAACACAAAATAGGGCTGGGGATGTGGCTCAGTGGTCGAGTGCCCCTGAGTTCAATCCCCAGTACCAAAAAAAAAACCATAGGGTGACAATGTCCACTTCCTCCTATGGTCCTTCCTACCCCCTTCCCCTTGCCTCCTGTCACTGCCCTCTGCCTAACCCAGGGTACCTCTATTCTTCTCTTGTCCCCCCCTTATTGTGAATCAGCACCCACGTGTCAGAGAGAACATTTGGCCTTTGGTTTGGGGGGACTGGCTTCTTTTGCTCAGGATGAGAGTCTCCAGCTCCATCCATTTACCAGCAAAATCATAAAGTCATTCTTCTTCATGGCTGAGTAATATTCCACTGTGTCTATGTATCACGTGTTCTTCACGCACTCATCTGTTGAAGGGCACCTAGGTTGGCTCCATCGTTGAGCTATTGTGAGTTGAGCTGCTATAAATACCGTTGTGGCTGCGTCACTGTCGTGTGCTGATAGGGCCTCTTATCAGCTGAATCTGGCAGAGTCTGGCTAACAAGGGAAATTCACCCCACTGGGCCAAGCCCCACTCTACCCGCGATCTGAGGACAAGCCACCCCAGGGGGGCAGGGGGACCTCGTCTGTCTTGTAAACCTCTGGGCTTTTGTTTGTTTGTTTTAGCTTTGAAACAGCCGGGCACATAGTAGGGCCTCGATAGTGAGTGAACTGACTGGCAGGTTCCGGTTCATCTGATCTCGCACACAGGAGAACTCTGGTGCCCAGGAGGCGTCCCAAGGGCCACAGGGGAAGACACGGTGTGACCCAGAGTTCAGCCTGGCCAGGGTCCAGGAGGAGCCTCCAGAGTTGAGGGTCCTGCTCATCCTGCCTCAGGCCCTGCCTGGCAGGACCCGTCCACCCCCCTGGATTCAGTCAGCATTCAGGTTTCTCCACGATGAGTTCCTGTCCCAGGGCAGAGGGGGGACGTGTTCCCACCCAAGAGAGCGACAGAGAGGTGAATAGGCAGGGGGACAAGAAATGCCCTCTGAACAGGACTGGGTTGCCAGGCACGGTGGCCCACGCCTGTCATCCGAGCAGCTTGGGAGGCTGAAGCAGGAGGATCGCAAGTTGGAGGCCAGCCTCAGCCACTTAGCGAGACCCTGTGTCTAAATAAAATATAAAAAAGAGCTGGGGAGGGGGCTCCGTGGTGAAGCACCCCTGGGTTCCATCCCCAGGACCAAAACCAAAACAAACAAACAAAACCGGTTCCAAATATTGGCAGAGACACAGAAGGACAAGAATTTTGCTGCTGCTGGGGAGTCTACACTGGCAAAGGCACTTGGGGAAAGAATTGGGCAAAACCAACAGAGTCTCAAATGTCAGCTTCACGTTGAAACAATCACAAGTGCGGTGACAACAGACTCTCGGCCACAGCCCAGCTGTCTGTACTCACGACAAAGGACGAATGAACGGCTCTGAATCCACACAGTGGAATACTACACAGCAATGAAAACAGCAACCATGCTGGGCGTCCATGTGGGTGAAGCTGACTCAAAGTTCTGAGAGGAAGGTGAGTCCCAGAAGAACACAGACGTCCCTGTTAGCGTTGGGATATGGAGTGTCCCCCAAAACCTCAAGGATGAGGTGGGTCCCCAGTGTAACAAGCTTCAGAGGTGAGGATTTCAGGCACTGCTTGGACCAGGAGGGCCTGACCTCCTTGGTGGATTAATTCATTGATAATTGAATGGACAATGAGGAGATGGGACCTGTTGGAGGAGGTGGGTCACTGGGGCTGGGTCCCCGAAAGGTGCGTCTTGTCCCCAGTCCCCCACCCCACTAGCCACGCTCTTCGGTACTTCCCAGCTGACCACGAACTGAGCTTCTGAAACCAGGATGAAGCGGACGACTGTTTTCATGGCTTTGAGGCCGGAGGGAATTTCCTCAGCCTCGCACAGAAGACAAAAGCCACGAAGGAGAAGATTAATCTGTTGGGTCCACAAAAAGCGACAACTTGTGTTTAGCAAAACATGCTGGAAACGAATTTAAAAGACAAACAATAGATCGGGGACTATGGGCCAGGCCCGTAATGGGGTAACCGCCATTATCTATCACATGTAAAGTGCACCAAGAAATCAATAAGAATAAAAAGACAAATAACCCAATAAGAAAAATAGGCAATTCACTCAGGAAGAAATCAATCAGAATATGAAAGAAAAAAACACGTCCTCGTCTCGAATCGAACAACAAAAACAAAAACCAAGGAGACGTTGTTTTTTTCATTCAGCCGACTGGCAAAAAAAAACAAAAAAACAAACTCCACACAAAAGTGACACAAATAACAAGAACAATTGCACCCGTCCAATGTGGAGGCCGCCAGGTGAGTAAGGACTCTCTTTTCCTGCTGGGGGGACTGTCAATTGCTATGACCTCTCTGAAGAGCCATTGACTAGAGTCAACCTTATTTTTTGGTCCCAGGGATGGATCCTGGGATGCGTCACCATGGAGCCACCTTCCCAGCTCTTTTTTTTATATTTTATTTAGAGACAGAGTCACACTGAGTGGCTCAGGGCCTCGCTCAGTTAATGAGGCTGGCCTCCAACTTGTGATCCTCCTGCCTCAGCCTCCTGCGCCACTGAGATCATGACTTTCTTTATGCCGAGGACAGAGCAGTGAGTGTGTGGTCAGGCGAGCGTGGCTTACTCGCCAGGCGACTTCCGGAAAGACAAATGCGCTGAGCTTCTGTCTCCACTTCTAGAAAATGGAATAATAATAATAATTTGCAGACAAAATGGTGCGTAATGCCGTCCGTAATAGCAAGCCTCTGGTGGGTAGAGGGGTTTATCATGGTTTGGACCTTGAATGCTCGCATGGCCAGTGCTGTCGGGAGGAGGTGGGACCTTTAGGAGGCGGGGCCTAATGGGAGGAAGTTAGGTCTTTGGGGATGTGTGCTTAAGGGAGGTACTGGGAACCCCAGTCTCTTCCTCTCTTTTGCAATACTCGATAAATAATAGCTATTGTTATGGAAGGGTCTTTCAGTCAGTCCACTGCCAGCTTCTCCAGCTCCTGTCCCCATGGGATGTCTCTGCAGATGGGGGCAGCTGTGTGGTTTGGGGACCAAACCGTTGGATATCAGCATCGGACAGATCTGAGTTCGAACCTTATCTCCACCACTTAGTACCTGGGTGACTTTGGAGGGGTCTCTCTGTGTTGGTCAACTTTTCGACGTCCATGTTGGTCTTGGCTCGTGGTTTCAGAGATGGCAGAGGTTGGTCAGATGTCCACCGTTGGTCAGCTCCATGGCCCTGGGCCCGAGGGGAGCCTCGAGGTGGAGGGCCTGGCTCAGCAAAGCTGCTGTGTTCAGGAAGCAGCAAGAAGTGGCGGAGAAGCCAGGGACAGGATATGGCCTCCCAGGCCTGTTCCTAGCGACACCTCCTCGCCCAGCCACGCCCCTGTCGCCACCGCTACCTGCCAAGTTCACTCAGCTATCAGCAAAGGAGTCCACAGCGGAGGTCGGAGGTGGAGGCCCCACAGGCCCCACCCTGAACCTCACTCTGCAGGGGACCCAGCCTTCAAACTTTGGAGAACGTTCCAGACTCAACCCCAGACTGTCACTCAAATGCTGTCCCGTCTCTGCTGAGTTGTGCCGTGTGAAGGGGAAGCGGGTGACGTTCACCATGCCTGGAACAACAGCGACTGGCACGCCCAGGTCTGGGTCCTGCCTCCCAGCACCCGGGGGTGTCTTGGTGGCTTGGTGGACCCAGCTCAGGTCCAGCCCGTCCTGATTCCATTCTCCGACAGAGAGTGCTGACGGCCCGTCCACCTCCGTTTCCTCCTTTTCCCCCCCTCTTCTGGGAACTGTCCAAAATAAAGCCCACAGTTCCCAGCCTCCTTTGCACTTGGGAGTGGACATGTGATCGATACGAACCAATGGGGAATGAGCTTTTGCTCATTTGCATCTCACGCCTTCCAAAGAAAGTCTGGTGTCTCTGGTACCTTCTCCCTTTCCACCTGGCTGGAATGAAGACGTGATGGCAGGGGCTGCTGCAGCCATCTTGGGTCACAAAACAAAAGCCTCAACATAGAGGCTGACCCTGGGAGGAGCAGCTTCCTTTCCCAAGAGCACTTTTGGGATAGGGTCGCAGCTGGGAGCCACCAGCATCCAGTGCTCCCAGCAAAGAAAGTCGACCCTGAAGAGAGACCAAAAACAGACCGAGTTTTGATGACATCATTTATGCTCCTGGATCAAGCCATCCCTAAAGTCCACTCTGAGATTTGACATCCAGGATCTCTGCCCGGGGGATGAACCCGGGATCTATCAGATACACCCAAGATCCACTACACCCCGGTCTCTGCCAAAAGCAGGGTCACCCCTAGTTTTCTCTCTCCTTTCCCCCCACGGTGACTAGTACTCAGCCAGCAGGATCGTGGCCCCAACTCTGGAACACAGGCATCCATAGAAATGTGGCAGTGGGTCTTCAGCTCTGAAAGTGCCCCTGGCATGGCCTTGACTGAAGGCGTTGGGGACCGTGGCGCGTCCTTAAGATGCTCGGAAGTGGAGAGATTTCTTCTATCTTCCCTGAGCAGCTGAGGGACCCTCACCCTCCTCGTGGAGTGGCCGTGGCGTCTGCCTCTTCTGCTCTGGAACCCCTGCCCCTGACACCTTCTTATTTTGGGGGGAAGGGGATTGAACCCAGGGGTGCTTCACCCCTGAGCCACGTCCCCAGCCCCTTTTATTTACAGACAGGAGCTCACTAAGTGGCTGAGGCTGGCCTCCAATTCACCATCCTCCTGCCTCAGCCTCCCAGGCTGCGTGTGCCACACCTTCTTGGATGCTGAGGGGCCTTCTGACACTGTCCCCCATGGGATTCAGGCAGGGACTGATGGGTGGGGTCTCCCTCCAAGGGGACTTTGGGGGCTTCTCTCCACTTGGACCCCCAGAGCAGGGCTTGGTATACAGCCACGGCCTCTCAGAAGACCCAGGCCTCGGGTTGGCCTGCGGATGTCCCGTCTCCTCCAGGGACGGTGCCCTTGGCCTGGAGAGGGAGGAACGAGGCCCCGGTGGACGGGCACCGGTTATGTCCCCTCTCAGACTTCCTCCAGCCTCTGCCGGGGGCCTGGCAGTGCCAGTCACCGCGTGTGGCATGGTGGGCCAGCTTGCAAAATACATCCGGCGAGGCAGTTGGTGAAGGGGTTATGCAATCGTCACCAACTTACGGAAACCACCGTGAGGTGTCCCCCAGGGGGAGACGCGCCTGGCCCTGCCGCCCTGGCCACAGGCACGGGCATGAGGGGCTCGGAGGACCAGCCTCCCTGGGAGGCAGGCAGCCATGGGAGGGCAGCCTGGCTGGCATCTGCCCCCACCGGGGTCCCCTGCACGTTCTGCAGACCCCAGAGGACAGTCTCAGTGACCAGTGGCAAGCCACTCCTCAGGTCCTCCATGGGAGGCCCACCCAGCAAGGGGCTGAGGTGCCTCCACCCAGGAAGGGGCAGCCTGGGGGCCTCAAGATGGTGAAGGCCACTTTTTTTTTTCTTTTGGTACCAGGGATGGAACCCAGGGTCACTTTGCCATGGAGCCCCCTCCCCAGCCATTTTTTTTTTTTATTTAGAGACAGGATCTCACTGAGTTGCTGAGGCTGGCCTCCACCTTGCGATCCTCCTTCCTCAGCCTCCCGAGCTGCTGGGATGACAGGTGTGGCCACGGCGCCTCCTTCACAGCCTCCTCCTTGAGGAAGAAGCAGATTGAGCTTGGCCTCCGAAATCCAAGCTGAGTCTCAGCTCTGCCCCTGCCTGTGGGTGGCCCCTGGTTTTACCTCCAGGGAGCTCCGGGTTCTCCTCTGAAGACGCCAGGAGATGAAGGACAAGGGAGCCTCTGGCTCAGTCAGTGCTTAAGAAAAGAAAAGTGAGCCAGGCGCAGTGGCACCTGCCTGGACTCCCACCACGTCAGGAGGCTGAGGCAGGAGGATCGCACGTTGGAGGCCAGCCTCAGGCACTCAGCGAGACCCTGTCTTTAAATGAAATATCAAAAGGGCTGGGATGTGGCTCAGGGGTTAAGCACCCTGGGTTCCATCCCTGGGACCAAAAAAATATATATAACAAATAAAACTCGATTTTCCAAGTCATTGCCACGTCCTGGGAAGATGGGACTTGGTTACCTTGGGGAAAGGTTGATGAGAAAAGGCACAAGGTGGGTCTCTGGGGTGTCCTGTTCCCCGACCAGGATGCTAGTTACACAGGGTGTTCAGACTGAGAAACGTCATCAGGATCACCCCTGCGGGCTGGGGACGTGGCTCAATGGTAGAGCACTTGCCTCGCATGTGAGACCCTGGGTTCCGTCCCCCGTGTCACACATTTTTTAAAAAGTTGTGCATTATTTCTGTGTTGTACGCAATACTGTGGCTTAAAATTCGACTTTAAAATGTAGGTGAGACAATGGAATATTACTCAGCCATGAAGAAGAATGAAACGGTGGCATTTGCAGGTAAATGAATGGAGCTGGAGACTGTTGTGCTAAGTGACATCAGCCAGTCCCCAAAACCAAAGGCCCAGTGTCCTCTCTGATGTGCAGATGCTGACTCACAGTAACGGGGGGATGGCAGGTCCCTGGATGACACCACGGGGAGTGAAGGGAGGAAGGAGAGGGGACGGGAAGGACCGTGGAGTGACTGGGACGCCACTTTCCATGTTCACATGTGAACACACGGCCAGGGACAGTCCAGCCCAGGTCACCCACAGTCACACCCCATGTATGTGGGACAGGTCACAATGCACTCTCTGTCACAGATAAAAATACAACAAAAAAATGTAGGTAAGAAAAATAACAGGTCCCTCTGGACACCCGGGTTGGTATCAATATTGATATTTTTTTATATTTTTTTTAGCTGTAGATGGACACAAATATCTTTATTTTTTTATGTGGTGCTGAGGATCGAACCCAGGGCCTCACGCATGTCAGGCAAGTCCGCTGGCTCTGAGCCACATCCCCAGCCCTATTTTGTGTTTTACGTAGAGACAGGGTCTCACTGAGTTGCTTAGCGCCTCGCCATTGCTGAGGCTGGCCTCCAACTTGTGATCCTCCTGCCTCAGCCTCCCAAAGTACTGGGATTACATGCATGCACCACCATGCCCGGCTATATTTTATTTTCTTGAACCCAGGGGTATTTAAACACTGAGCCACATCCCCAGCATTTTGTGTATTTTATTTTGAGATAGGTCCTTGCTAAGTTGCTTAGGGCCTCACAAAGTTGCTGAGGCTGGCTTTGAACTCACAATCCTCCTGCCTCAGCCTTCTGAGCTGCCAGGATATTTTCATAACTGAAAAAGAAACCGCATCTTCTTCACCTCTCACTCCTGTTCTTTCCATCCTCCTTAGGCCTACACAACCCAGTTGTAGCCTACCTTTGTGTTGCTGTGACCGACATACCTGTCGAGGACAATATTAGAGAAAAGCTTATTTTAGCTCAGTTTCAGAGATTCCGTCCATAGTTGGCCGACTCCGTGGCTCTGGGCCCAAGGTGAGGCAGAACATCATGGCGGAAGCCAGGAAGCATAGAGAAAGCTCCACTCACCAGGGACACAGTGCAAACCCGCCAGTGACCTATTTGTTCCCTTACCATAACATTTTCAAGTTCCATCCTAGTTACAGCATTTGTCCGACTTCTTTCCTCTTTATGACTGTATTATATTCCTCTGTATGGATATACCACATTTTATTGAGCCCTTCGTCCATTGATGGGCATCTGAGTTGTGTCTACTTTTTGGTTATTATGAGTAGAGCTTCTAGAATCATCTGTGTACATGTTTTTGTTTGAATGGGTGTTTTTGTTCCTCTTGGGTATCCGAAGAGATACCGTAAGGTAGCGTAAGATACCTAAGACTGGAATTGCTGAGTTGTAGGCCACTTGGAGACTTACCCATTTAAACACCTACTGGCTGGTTTTCCAACATGGCGGCACCATTGGACATTCCCACCCATGGAGCAAGGGGACTCCAGCTTATTCTCATCAACGCTGCTGGATGACTCTCATTTTAGTTCTTCTAGTGGATGTGACGTGGTATCTTGTGCTTTCGATTGGCGTTTCCATGGTAACTGACGATGCTGAACATCTTTTCTTGTATTTTTTGGACACTGGTGTCTCGCCTTCGGACAAATCCCTATTCGAGTCTTTTGGTCATCTCGAAAATTCTGTTGTCTTCTTACTAGTGGATTTTAGGATTCCTTTACGTATTCTAGGGACAAGTCCCTCACACCCACAATCACACCATCCTATAGAATCATCTCCGCCACCGAGCCTCGACCTCAGCCCTGAAAGTTCCAAATTTTGATCGACTCGAATTTACGGGTTTTTTTCCTTCGCTGCCACTGGTACCACCTCTAAGAATCCCTCACCAACGCCAAGGTCTTGAATATTCATACCTGTGTTTCTTCTGGTAATTGTTGAGTGTTCGGTCTGAATGTGAGTTTTCGATTCATTTTGAGGGATTTTTATCTGATGTGAGGGTCCAACTTCATCCGGGGCATCTGGCTATCGAGTTGTTCCAGGAGCATTTTTTTTTTTTTTTTTTTGTAAAGAAGCTATTTGGTCCTCGTTCTGCCAACACCGTGAGGAACGAGGTGACAACTGATGCATTTACTTCTAGGTTTTCGATTCTGTTCCATTGACCTGGACGCCCTTCCTTATGTGGCCACCATAGGATCCTGATCCCTGTTGAATTGTTTTAAGTCCTGAGATCGGCAGATGCGACTGATGCGCTTTCTTTCTTCTTTTCCAGAAGCGTCTTGGCCATTCTTGGTTCCCTGTGATTCCATATGAATCGCAGAACCCGATTTTTCTATTTTCGCAAAGAAGCTGATTCTGCTTCTTACAGAAATGGTGTCGAATCTTCAGATCAACCAAGTCTTCTGATCCATGAGCACGAGATGTCTTTCTGGTTTTTTCTATTTTAGTTTCTTTCAGCAATACTTTCTAATTTTCTGAGCATATGTTTTTGCACATCTTTTGTTAAATCTATTGCTCAGGACTTTTTCTTTTTCTTTCTTTTTTTTTTTGGTACTGGGGATTGAACTCAGGGGCACTCGACCACTGAGCCACACCCCCAGCCCTATTTTGTGTTTTATGTAGAGACAGGGTCTCACTGAGCTGCTTAGCGCCTCGCTTTTATGGAGGCTGGTTTTGAACTCACGATCCTCCTGCCTCAGCCTCCCTAAGTGCTGGGATCACAGGGGTGCACCACCACGCCCGGCTCCCACCTTGCGTTCTTGGTATGAATCACCCTTGGTCGTGGTGTATAATTATCTACGTGTTGTTGGATTCAGTGTGATAATATCTAGCTTAGGATGCCTGCATCTACATCCATAAGAGATGGTGTGCTAGCCGGGCGTGGCGGCACATGCCTATCATCCCAGGCGCTCAGGAAGCTGAGGCAAGAGGATCGCAAGTTCAAAGCCAGCCTCAGCAACTCATCAAAACCCTAAGCAGCTCAGTGAGACCCTGTCTGGAAATCAAAACTAAAAAGGGCTGGGGAGGTGGCTGTGTGGGAAGGTGCCCTCGGGTTCAGTGCCCAGCACCCAAAACAACAAAAGAGATGTGGCTCTGTAATTTTCTCGTCACACACCATCTTTGCTTGGGTATCAGGATAACGGGGGCATCAAAGAACAAGTTGGGGGTTGTTTCCCCCTCTCCTCCTCCTTGTTCTTTGAAGAATTTATGAGAAGAGGCATTAATGCTTTAAACGGTTAGTAGAATTCACCAGCGTCGCTGTCTGGGCCTAGATTTGGGGGTGGACAGTAGTGTCGGTCATTACCGATCCCTTCCCTTGGTACAGGCCTGTGACGTCCTCTACTTCTCTTGGATGAGTTTCGGTCGTTTGTGGCTCTCGAGGAATCTCATGTCCATGATCTGATTTTTTGGCACAGAAGGGACCCCAGGACCCCTCCACAGTCTCGGTTTCTGTTAGATCAGTAGTAATGTCTCCTCGGTCCTGTCTGAGCCGAGCAGCGTGAGCCTTCTCTCTTTTTCTGATTCAATCCAGCTAAAAGTCTACTTTCTCTGACATCGGTGAGGCCAACCCAGCCTCCTTTTTGCTGTTTCCATGGTATTTATTTATTTATACTGTGGATCGATCCCAGGACGCTTAACCCCTGAGCAACATCCCCAGCTCTTTTTTTTTTAAAATATTTTATTTAGAGACAGGGTCTCGCCAAGTTGCTCAGGGCCTCGCTCAATTCCTGACGTTGGCTTTGATCCTCCAGCCTCGGCCTCCCGAGCCGCTGGGATCACAGGCATATGCCAGCACACCCAGCTTCTTTCTCTGACTGATCTTAATCTGTATCTTTTTTTTTTTTCTTTCTTGCAATAAACCACAACTCGGAGTTTATCAGCTTTCAGTGAATTCTGTGACTGTTCCTGGTGAATCATCAAAACACGGGGCTCTCGGAACTGGCAATGGGTGTCGTAAGGAAAGGCTGTTTTGCACAGACTGTGCCCCCTCTGACTTTGTACTTGGCACAAGCAGCACAGATAGGTCGGCCTTAGAGATTAGTTCTGACTCCCGGAGGGCTCCTCCCACCTGTCTCTCCCTGTTTCTCTCTGGCAAACTTTCTAGCCTCCGGTTTATTCTTTTTTTTTTTTTTGGTACTGGAGATTGAACTCAAGGGCACTCGACCACTGAGCCACATCCCCAGCCCTATTTTGTGTTTTATGTAGAGACAGGGTCTCACTGAGGTGCTTAGTGCCTCACCATTGCTGAGGCTGGCTTTGAACTTGTGATCCTCCTGTCTCAGCCTCCCAAAGGAACTTTTTGGTACTATATTTGTTAAAATGAGATCTTCTGAAAGTAGTAGAAAATCCTCCCAATAATGGCAGTTTTAGAAGATGAAGATGAAATCGTATGTCTTAGGTTTGCAAACTCCATAGCTGGACAATCCATAGCTGCTACAGAATTTTCAGTTTTAGGGACTTGGTTTTCTTCCAAGTCAACACTCTGCTGTCCCCAGACAGGACTTCATCCCATGGCTCAAAATGGCAGCTGGAGCTTCAGACATTGTATCCACATGTCAGGTAGGAGGATGGAGAGAAGGATAAATAAGATGGTGAATGTACCGTCTTAGGTGTTTACCCAACACAAATGAAAATGGATGTCCACACAGTTAGAGAAGCTTTACTCATAAGGGCCCCAGACTGAAAAGAAGACAAATAATGGTTAATTGGTGAATGGATAAATACACTGTGGTATATCAATTCAGTGGAATACTATACAACATTAAAAGGGCTGAGTTTTCCATACATGCCACCATCAGGATGCATGTGAAAGCACCATACCAGGCAGAAGCCACAGACCTTTTATGACCCAACCCTGAGTGTTACATAGAATGACTTCCACCATATTATACCCGCCTAGACTCAAGGGGAGGGCACAAGGGGAGAAACTGTTGGAGATTGGTACCCATGCTTTTAACACCACCACAAGGGCCTCGAAGGATAACTCCATGACAGCATGCTCACCCAGCATGCAAAAGAGCCCGGGTTCAAACCCTAGCCCCATGGTGGAAAAAAATGAGATTTTAAAACGGGGGCAACAAAAACCCCACCGCATGTTTTCTTGGACCAGAGGTAGACAGGGGTGACTAATGGCGGGAGATGCTGCTGAGTGAACAGACAGATTGAGATTTAAAAAGAGAAGTTACTGGAGTCAACAATTAAATCATCACCTTTGGAATCTCTGGAGGGTCTCAGTGGACCACAGGAGGCGGGAAAAGTGAGACCTACCGACGTAGCTGCAGGAGTGTTGCCCATACTACCTAAAACGGGGGACCCACTGCCAGAACCCAGCCCCACAGACCCTCCCAGGAACCTCCGAGAAGGGCCTGTCTACACCTTCTCTCCCTCTCCTTGCTACCTGCTCCCGCCCTACGCCTGGGTGGCCTGGATCCTGCACCCGCTGTCAAACACTGCCGTCGTCTGCCGGGACCACGTGAAGCACCTGCTGTCCTGTCCAGCTGACCTTTAACTTCTTCTATCCGATGGTGCCCTCTGCATCCCTCCTGACCTTGTGGCTACCCCTTCTCTGATGCCAGCCACCCCCTCCGTCACCTCCAAGTAACTGTCACCTCACGGTCTGCTCCGGGTCTCCTCTGGTGTCCACCCCCTTTACAATCTGCGCTTTCCATCTCCGTGGTGGTTTGCATGTCCGCCCGCTTTCCTGATTACAAAGCTCTTGCACAAACCTTGGTTTTCTCATGAAATCCTCCCAAAACCCTTATTGATGTTTTTTTAATTCCCATTTTACTTATTTATTTATTGGTACCAGGGATTGAATCCCCAGGGCACTTAACCACTCAGCCACCTCCCCAGCCCTTTTTTAAATTTTTTTTATTTATTTTGAGGCAGGTTCTCCCTAGGTTGCTTACCAACTTGCTAAATTGTTGAGGCTGGCCTCAACCCTGCAATCCTCCTGCCTCAGCCTCCCATGCCACTGGGATTACAGGTGTGCGCCACTCGATTCCTGTTTTATAAGTGGAGAGACCAAGACTAGGTGAAGTTATGACTCAGCCAAGATTCCACAGCTAGGAAGTGGTCTCTGCTTACTTCACCCAGGCCGGTCAATACCACATCCTGAATTCTTGTTAAGACATTCTCATGAACTTCATGCCCCTGATACAGGATTTTCCTGTGCCACTTCCTGGCCACAGGCTATGTGCCCTTCCTCAGATGCTACCTGGAAAGTCCCCCGTCCTTATCTCCACCTTCATGAAGTCCCCTCTATCCTGAATCTAGAAAGCCAGTTCAAACTCATCCAATATAAGACAATAAGAGAGGCCTTGGGCCTCCGTGATTGACTTGTGGGTGATCACATGACATGGTCCCAACCAATCAGAGTAAATTCCAGGACTTTTGCTGGAACCACTGGGAAAATATGGCCTCCTCTTCCCACCAGATGGCTCAGCAGGACCAGTGCTGGGGGTGTATGTGGAGGGGGGCTCTCGACCCCTGAGCCCCTCCCCAGCCCTATTTTGTGTTTTATTTAGAGACAGGGTCTCACTGAGTTGCTTAGGACCTCACTTTTGCTGAGGCTGGCCTCCAACTTGAGATCCTCCTGCCTCAGCCTCCGAGTCAGTGGGATGACAGACGTGAGCCACTGCACCTGTTCTGTTTGTTTGTTTGTTTGTTGAGCAAATAGTGTGACATATTTCTCGAGCACCAAGCTCTGGCTACAGTCTGCTAACCAGACATGGTCTCCCTTCCTCAGATTCATAACCTGGTCAAGAAGACGGAGAGAATCCAAGAAGAAACAGAAATTAACTTGGGACTAGAAAAAGTGGACAGTGCTCTGCAGTGGACAGAGCCAGGACAGTGCCCTGGGTTGGGGACACGGGCAGAGCCACATGGTGGCCTTGGCCTTGATCCAGGAACTAGCCAGAAACACGGCACACTGGAGGGTCAGGCTTAGAATCTGACTTCATCCCGAGACTCAGGGACCTGTGGCTTTGGGGAGGTGCTTTTTGGGGAGGTGCTTTCTAAGTGACCCATTTGCTTTCTGGGTGTCTCCCGGCTCCTCTTTTACTTCCTCCCTGGTCCTTGTCTCAGGGAAGGGACGTGTCAAAACGGAACCGAGGACGGAAGGTCTAGACTCTTCCTGGACTTTGGTGTAAATGCAACCAAGGTTCATTCCTCGGGGGGGGGGGGGGGGGAGCCCAGGCCCCTGCCATCTAGTTGCTCTGCCAGGTCCTGCGGGCTCTGCCCCCGTCCACCACACTGGCCTCCCAGCCCACATCCCTCAGCCCTGCCAGCATCCATGAGTCTGCGCTGGGTCCTGTGACCCGGGGAGGCTGCGAGGTGTGGCCGTTAGCTGGGCGTCTCCTCTGTTTAAATCTGTGTCTCTCCAAAGTTCACATCTCAGACCTGAACCCCCAGGGCCATGGTGTTCAAGGACGGGGCTTTGAGGACATAACTAGTCCCTGAGGGCTCCACACACACCGTGGGACAAATGTCCCACTGAGGAGGTGCATCCCTACCTGTGTGTCCTGCTGTGTGAGGTCACAGCAAGAGGCGCCTCTAACGGAGACCCTCGCCAGGCTCTGAGTCTGCGCCCTGAGCCTGGACTTCTCAGCCTCTGGAACTGTGAGAAATACGTTTCTGTCGTTATCAATCATTCAGTCCAAGGTGATTTGTCAAAACAGCAGGAATGGACATGGGCAGTGACCTTGTGCCTAAACTTGGGGGGCACCTTATTACTTTCAGTATTTTTGGGGGGTACTGTGGATTGAACCCAGGGTAACCGCTGAGCCACATCCCCAGCCACTTTTTATTTTTTATATTTTATTTAGAGATAGGGTCTCGCTGAGTTGCTGAGGCTGGCCTCCAACTTGCAATCCTCCTGCCTCCAGCCTCCCGAGCCGCTGGGATGACAGATGTGCGCCACCGCGCCTGGCTCGATTTCTTCTTTGAACATTAACAAAGTTTCAATTTCTCCCTAAAGAACATTGAAATATTTCCACTGCCCTCTAAACAGAAGAAATTGTTTTAAATAAAAAAAAAAAAAGAAATTCTATTTTCTTTCTTTTTTTCTTTTTTCTTGCTTTCTTTCTGGCGCGGCAGCTGGAATGCAGGACCCCACGCAGGCCAGGCCAGCTCGGTGCCCCCAGCGCCAGCACAGCCTGAGCCTTTCAGCAGGGGCTGCGGGCGGGGGCGGGGCCTGAGGTCGCCCAGCCCTCCCCTCCCCCACTCGCAGGGAAGGGCTTCGCGCATCACCATGGAAACACCGGCCCCTGGACCAGGCGCAGGGTGGCCCTGGTTTCCAGGAAGGGCTTGGGCAGGAAGCCAAGCAGGAAGGGGCCAGGGAGTTTCTGGAAGGGCCAGGCTGGGGGGCGCTGGCTTCCCCTTTCAGGCCTCGGGAATCCTTGGCCGTGGCACAGGTCAGACCCTGGGAGCAAGGGACAGGGAGGTGGGGACAGGCCACACCTGGGCAGCTCTGCAGGAGGGCGGCCAAGCTGGGCTGGTCCAGAAGGGGAGAAAATCCAGGGTCCGGGTCCTACGGGGAGCCTGGCTGTCCACCTGCAGCAGGTGCCTTGGGCTGCCCTATGACGTCATCGCATGTCCCTCCTGGACAGAGGAGGGACCCGGGCTTTGACTGGTCTAGGCGTTGGTGCCAGGTTGGAAAGATCAGTGTGGCCAGAGGATCCCACAGACGGGTGGGGGTGGGGCTGCAGCCGCCTCGCAGGGGTCCGCCTGGGACTCTGTCCCTGTGGCATGTCCCAGGAGGGGCCTCCTCCCTTGATTAGGCAATTGCTGGAACAGAAATTCCAAAGAAGAGTTGGAGAAGTTAGGCTCGGGAGGCCGAGGCAGGAGGATCGCAAGGTGGAGGCCAGCCTCAGCAACTTAGCAAGGCTCTAAGCAACTCAGAGAAATCCTGTCTCTAAATAAAAAATAAAAAGGGCTGAGGAGGGGGCTCAGGGGTTGAGCACCCCTGGGTTCATCCAGGGTACAAAAAAAAACAAAACTGGAGCAACCACAGCCTCACCCAACCCCCACCCTCCTCTGCTTCCTGGCTTGAAATGTTGACTCCTCACCCCCCCACAGGCTCCCACTGTGCCTGTGCCATGAGGTGACGCCACCAAAGGGCACCCTTGCCAGAGCCCAGACTGTATCCTTTGGACCCGGAGCCTCCGGACCTGTGAGCTAAATTAACCTCTTTTCTTCATAAGTATCTTGCACCAGGTATTTTGTAATAGTAACAAAAACTGACCACTACCCGGCTCGGGCTCCTTACCCGCTGACGTGCTCCCTCCTGCGCCAGCCCCACGGACAAGGAGCCCTCGGTTTAGACTTTCATATTCTGTCTCCTCTTAGCAACTGAGGCTGAGAGGCTCATTAATTTAGTTACCATCCATTCATCTGTCCATTCATACAGTCAAGCATTTTATTGAGTGACTCCTAAGCTCCAGGCCACTAGTCTCCACTCAGGGGTCTTGCCCGGCCTCCTTCAAACCCAGTGCCCCACCCCACAGTGACAGGTCCATGGTGTAAATACCATTCCACTGTACCAATCAGGGCAAATATCAGTACATTAGCTGGTAAGGCCCTTATAAAGATTTGAACCAGGAACACAAGAGCCCCGGCAAATGGTGGCCGCTTATCACGTTATCAGAAGAGCTTTACTGAGCATGGACCCACGGGAGAAGACAATAGTGTGCGAGCTGGGAAAGACTGGCTCCCGGGGCGCAATTTGTGCACCTGGATCCAACCCTACCTGAAGCAAGCCCAACACCTAGAAAAGAATTTCCGCTTATTTGGAAATGGAAGTTGGTTTTTTTATTGCCTCCACCTCACCCATGCTGGCTGGTAGAGAGAAGGCTAGGGTGAGAGAGAGGAGCAGAGCCGAGGGAAGGAGAGGAGAGCGGAGGAGCAACATTCCGGGGGAAGGGGAGGTGCTGGCCTCAGCCTCAGGAGCAGCCTCCCCACCCTCCACCCCTTTCTTCTGTCTCCTCAGTGACCCAGCTGCTAACATCAGAGCGGAGCCGTCTCCGGAAAGAAACAGGAACTCCTCCAGCTCAGGCCAAGGGAGCCCATCTGTTAGGGCCATCGAGATGGCCAGTGTCGGAGTCAGAGAGGCAGGTGGAGGACGCGCCTCTACTCTGATCCAGGAAGAAAGCATGTGTGCATGGGACACGGGGGGCGAGGCCTCAGCTCTTGTTTATTCTGAACATTAACCAGATGACGTGGAGCCTCTGCGTCCCTTGGGCTGCCCCAAGCCCGGAGGTCAGCATGCCCAGGGCAGGACCCGAGCCAGGCCCTGTTCCTCCAGCGAACGCCCTGGCTACTTGGACTGGTGCCCTGAGATGGTGCCTCCATCTGCCTAAGTATCTTGCCTCGGGCGTTTTATTACAGTAACAACCCACTAGTACAGGATTTGGGCGCCTTACCCCTGACATGGCTGCCTCTCTGCCAGGGGAGTCAAAGCTGAGCCTCTTTTCCAGTGGCCTCCCTTTCTTCCAGCCTCAGGAAAAATAAAATAAAATAAACTTTTCTTTTTCCTTTTCGTTTTTCCTGCAGTGCTGGGGATGGAACCCAGGGCCTCACACACGCTGGATAACTGCTGCCAATGAGCTACCCACCCGCTCAGCCAGAGATACATTTTGGGGGTACCAGGGACTGAACCCAGGGGTGCTTTACCACAGAGCCCCCTCCCCAGCCCTTTTTATTTTTTATTTAGAGACAAGATCTTTCTGAGTTGCTCAGGGCCTCGCTGAGTTGCTGAGGCTGGCCTCCAACTTGTGATCCTCCATCCTCAGCCTCTCAAGCCACTGGGATTCTAGGTGTGCGCCACCGCATCTGGCCAGAAATACACGTTTTTAACATTTCTTCCTTAAAAATCTTCATAACCGTAAGGATGAAATTATTGCAGTCCAGCAGGCTGGCAGGACCCTAAGGTGAAACGTGTCTCCAAGAGCCTCAGAGAGAAAGGACAGGTGTCCCAGAGGCAGGAAGCCATTCACACTAGCATGTGGGGCGGTTGGAAAGAGGCTGGAAACACTTCAGGGGCAGAGAGAGGTGGAGCTTCTCCCCGAGGGAGGCAAGACCCCAAGGGGGATCAGGGACGGCTAGGCCACATCGGTGATCACACAAACATCCTGACCTAGTGTCCACTCTGCAGAAACAACACAGGACCCCACAAAACTGTCCATAAGAGAGGCAGCACCCTGGCTCCGTGGCCCACGGCTGTCATTCCAGCAGCTTGGGAGGCTGAGGCGGGAGGATCTCAAGTTGGAGGCCAGCCTCAGCAAAAGTGAGACACTAAGCAACTCAGAGAGACCCTGTCTCTAAATAAAACACAAAATGTGGCTGGGGAGGTGGCTCAGTAGTCGAGTGTCCCTGAGTTCAATCCCCAGTACCTCCCCCCAAAAATCCCACCTTAACTTCTGTTTCTCCAACCAAGACACCAAGCAAAGAGAAAATTCCGTAGTTTGGCTTTAGAATGTGGCCCAAAGGGACAAAGGTGTGTTCAGGGCTTGCTCCTCACCTTGGCACTCTGGGGAGGTGACGGGACCTTTTCAACACAAGCCCAAAGCAAGAGGGCCAATCGGTGATGAGTCCAAATCAACCTTTCTTCTTTTTAAGGTGGTCGCCTTGGGTATGTGTTATAGTAACGGAACGCTGACTGACGCGGGGAACCCGGTCGTGTGGCTGCAGAGGAAAGCTCTGCCTTTCTCCACGGCCTGGTTCTTGAGCAAATGGGATCCTAGACCCGAGCCTGCCGAGGATGGATGCCGTCCCGTTAGCCTGGGCCCCTCCATCTTGGACTCCAAGCTCAGCCCACAGCTCCGGCCTCAGGGCCTCTCTGGAGGGGAACAGCCACAGAGGCTGCCCAGGGCCCTGTCTGCAGAGCTGTGCTGAGAAGCCCAGAGGCCGGCGTGTTTTTCAGGAAGGAAACATTCACCCTGTAACAGTCTGAGCGTCCCAGCTGAGCCCAGCAGTCTGACCCAGCCAGGAAGCCACCCCCTCTGCCATGCCTGCTGGTCACCAGTGGGTCAGAGGCAAATGCTTTTGAGGACAGGAAGGGAAAAGGGAGATGGGGATGGAAACAGCTGTGGGTTTCAGGCACGGGCTGAGTCAGGGTCTCCCTGCCTCCCTAAGGCTTCTGGAGGCTTCCAAGCCCCCGAGTTCTGAGCAGGCCCGGCTGGGGAGGGACAGCTGGGCTGGACGCCCAGCTCCACAATGCTCAGCTGACCTGGCCGGAATTCCTGCAGGACGCTTTGTTCTCCTGCTGGAGTCATCAGACCTGTGCGGAGGCTGGGGGACAAGCCAGAAAAAGGCCTCAGGAAGTTCTCCGTGGCCCGGGTGCTGGGCACTGCCCCGCGGTGCCCGCCTGCCCTCCGCAGAGCACCCGCCACCCATCGGCGCCACTGCCCCTCCCGGGCTGGCCGCCCTGGAGCCGCCTGGAAACTGGGCCTGGTCCAGCTGCTCAGGCCACATTAACTCTGGTCTGAGGCCACCATGTTCCTTGTGGACGTGTCCTCTGTCCACAATGGACACTATGGTCGGGCCTCACCCTCCTGTCCACCCCACGTGTCCCTCAGTCTGGGCCTCCACGGAAACTCTGGAGACCTCCTCCAGTCTCAGCCACTGTGCGACGTCGGCAAAGTAACACAACCTCTCTGGACTTCAGCTTCCTCTGCTGAAGGAGAGGCCCGGGGCTCCCACCTTGGCGCATCAAAGAAGGAACATTCACAAGATGAGAGACATATTGACCCTCACGGAACTGACTCAGAAGGAACAATCGGACAAATTTGGAGGAGATGGTGTGAATTTCCATGTTGGGGTTACTTTGGTTGGAATTGGGGGGGCTAACTAGGGATGGAGCCCAGGGGTGCTCAACCACGGGGCCCCCTCCCCAGCCCTTTTTATTTTTTATTTAGAGACAGGGTCTCGCTGAGTTGCTTAGAGCCTCACTAGGTGGCTGAGGCTGGCCTTCAACTTGCGATCCTCCTGCCTCAGCCTCTCGAGTGGCTGGAATGACAGGCGTGGGCCACTCTGCCCGGCTGGTTGAAGTTCTTGAAGAAAACACATCTCTGTCAGTCGGTGCTGGACGTTGTCCTAGGTACGTTACCTGTGAGAAAATGCCGGACAAAGCACCTTCATTCTTTTACCAAAGCCGAGAAGGGACAAATCACGCCGAGCTGGACGTTCTAGAATAACCGGTGCTCAGCCCGGGGCTGTGGCCCAGGTGCACGTCCACAGACACTGCGTCTCACACCCGAGTTCTTGGGACCCCCCACCAATACCATAAGCTGAGCCTCCTCTGTGGACCCCAGAGGACTAAGGTCCTTGCTCTTAAGGAGAGTAAATGATTGTCCAGGGCCGGGCACAGTGGCCACGCCTGTCATCCCAGCAGCTTGGGAGGCTGAGGCAGGAGGATCGCAAGGTGGAGGCCAGCCTCAGCAATGGCGAGGAGCTAAGCAACTCAGTGAGACCCTGTCTCTACATAAAACACAGAATAGGGCTGGGGATGTGGCTCAGTGGTCGAGTGCCCCTGAGTTCAATCCCTGGTACCAAAAAAAAAAAAAAAAAGAGATTGTCCAGGGCTGTGTAACCGAGGCGTGTGTGGGTGTGGAGGCTGAGGCTGCCTAGAGCACAGCTCCAGAGCGGGGACAGCAGGGGAGGCTTGGGAGGTGCTGGACACAGTGATGATGTCCGCCCTCCCTGCAGCCTGCCGGGCAGGGCCCAGGGGGTGCCCGGAGCCCAGCAGGGGCGTCAGGAAACAGGTGCTCCTGGAATGTTTCCTGCTGCTGGGCTCCAGCCACCGAGCGAGGTCACCGTGTACCTCGTGCCGGCCAGCAGGGCCCAGCTGCAGCCCCGTCCAACTGGGTGGACACCCGTGGTGGCTGGGCCGGGCCCTCAGCTCTGCTGGTCGCAGGTTCAGGAGCCTGAGCCAAGGGCGGGCGAGGGGAGCCCTGCTGCCGGCCGTGGAATTGGGGCAAGAAGCTCATGAGCAGCTTTAACCTGCAGAGTTATTGCTAAATGTCATGGTGTGGCTGTGGCTGTCCCCAGAGCCCACGTGGGGACTGTGCAGGGGCTCCGAGCAGCAGGGACAGGTCAGGAGGGTCCCCACTCGTCAGTGCCCGGCTCCCTGGTAGGCGACCTGGGTGGACGGGGCAGGTGGGTGTGGTGAGGAGGGGCCCTGGGACGTGGCTCTGGGTGTCATGTCTGGAGAGTGGGGTCCCTGCTCGCTGGTCACATGGAGCTGCTGCCCTGCACCACACTCGTCCTCCAGGACGTCCAGCCTCGCCTGGGCCCGGGGCCTGGAGCTGCTGTCCCTGGACGGGGACCTGGACACCTGGCCCCAGATGCACTTTTCTTTCCCTAAAATTGTCCTGGCCGGGTCCTTTAGTCACAGCAGCAAAAAAGTCACTAAAACACCAATGATTCTCCCAAAATGTTGGACTACCAACTGGGAACACCAGAAATTGGTTTTTCCTACAAACACAAAGGAGCCTTAGTTTTTTATTATCCTTGCCAGTCGGACAGAGGACTGTGGCATCTCCCAAGGGAAAGATTTTAAGGAGGAGAGGCTGCATGATTTGGCCATGTTTTAGGAAAGTCATCATGGTGACCAAGCGGAGGAGAGACTGGGGTGTATAAGGATTGTGTTCCATCACAAAAACCAAACTACTGCACCAACTGGCATTTAGTTTTATTTCTGTTTTGTTTTTTTCTTTCCACACACTGAGAAATCCAAGGTGTCCTTTAATGGCTGGAGAATGTCTGGGCTGATATCTGGAATTCTCTGACTTCATGGCCACAATATGGCTGCCATCGCTCCAGCCATCAGATTCACATTCAGTGCATACAGAAGGAAGAAAGAGAAAGAACTGAGTGTGCTGAGTCTGTCCCTTTTCATCAAGAAAGAAAGGTTTTCCTTAATGCTGCCCCCAGCAGGAGATGAATAGAAAAGATGGGACCAGGAGGGAGGGAGAAGGGAAAGAGAACAGAAATACTCTGGGGAATGATATTGGCCGCATTATATTGTTAAAGAACTCAAACAATTTAACACCTCAAAAAAATCAAGAACCCAATCAGCAGGGCACAGTGGCTCAAACCTGTCATCCCAGCAGCTCAGGAGGCTGAGGCAGGAGGATCACAAGTTCAAAGTGAGCCTCAGCAACTCAGTGAGACCCTGTTCTCTAAATAAAATATTAAAAAGCGCTGAGGATGTGGCTCCGTGGCTAAGCACCCCTGTGCTCAATGCCCGGATGCTGAAAAACAAATAAAATCAAAGAAAACAGTATAGAAAGGGGAAAAGGTGAAAAGTCACTTTGTTAACAAGAAACCTGAGCAAACTGACCTCAGCCAGGTGGTCAAGGTCAACCCCAGCACTTGACCTTGACACTTCACCTCTAAGCATGAGAAAAACCCCAGGCAAAGCTCAACCCGGGGTTCCTCTGCTGCGAAATTCTCAAACCTCGGTCACTGAGAATTACCCTGAACACCTTCTTTCCCTCACAACCCCCGACCTCTCGGATGCCCGGTGGGCACTGCAGGTCTAACCTGTCAGCAGTTGGATGGAGGAGTGGAGTCAGCCGGGGGTATACAGTACGAGTCCGGGATGTATTCGTCAGCTTTGCCAAACTACAATGAAATGCTGGAGGCCACTAACTTATAAAGAGAAAAGGTTCATTAGCTCACAGACTATAGCTGAGATCAGGCAGCCCCACTGGCTTGGCCTCTGATGAGGGCAGGGGACAGCGGTGGTGGGAGCAAATGCCAGAGCAAAGGGTCTCATCACACACCAAGAAAGAAAAAGGATGGGTGGGGTCCCACAACCCCTTCCAGGCTACACCCCAATGGTGTAAAGACCTCCCACTAAGCCCTACCTCTCAAAGGTCCACAGCATCTCCCAGGACCACCACCCTGGGGACCACAAATTTACCTATGGAACTTTGGAAGGGAGAAATCAGAGTTGAAGATAATTCATGTGGAATTAATCCATGAACAGATGGTGTTTACAGAGATGAGACTGAGCTGGGCGTGGTGGGAATGCCTGTCATCACAGTGGCTCGGGAAGCTAAGGCAGGAGGATTGCAAGTTCAAAGCCAGCGTCAGCAACTCAGCGAGGCGCTAAGCAACTCAGCAAGACCTTGTCTGTAAACGAAAAAGTAAAAATAAAAATGGCTGGGGTTCTGGCTCCGTGGTTCTATTTCCAGTACCAAAAAAAAAAGTTAAACTTAGTTCAGGCAAAAGCAAAAATAACACAACCTCAAACCTTATTTGTAAAGGCAAGATGACCCCACAGAACTTCTGAATCAGAGAGAAAAAAAGAGGCATCTGCTTAGTTCATTCATTTGCAAGTTCTCCTGTTTTCTAACACATTCGTTGAGGCTATGATTTGCCCTCTAAGTGTGGCTGTAACTGCACTCCACAAGTTTTTATGTAGCATTTTAGTCACTGTTTGTTCAAAATATAATTTTAATCTCCATCATGCGTTTTTACTTGACCTCTAGGGTTTTTTTTAAAGACAATTGATTCATTTTCAAACATGAAGATTTTTTTAGTTACCTTTTTGGGGGGGTAGCAGGGATTGAACTTGGGGGCACTCGACCACTGAGCCACATCCCAGCCCTATTTTGTGTTTTATGTAGAGACAGGGTCTCACTGAGTTGCTTAGTGCCTCGCCATTGCTGAGGCTGGCTTTCATCTGCTTTTCTAATTGCTCAAGTTGAAGGACTGGTAACAACCATCTAGCCACCTTTACAAACCTCAAAACTCTCACTTCATTTTTGAAAAGGAAAAATCCAGAATTTTCTGAAGGCTTACCCGCTTTCAATGCCTAAAGAGCTCTCTTCTGGGCTGAGAATCTGAAGGAATTGGCTTGCAGCCATTCACTCCTAGAGGAAGGAGGAGGAGCAGGAGGAGGAGGGGGAGGAGGAGGAGGAGCAGGAGGAGGGGGAGCAGGAGGAG
>CM053416.1:443215-505031 GCA_028644305.1 Xerus rutilus
GAGGAGGAGGAGCAGGAGGAGCAGGAGGAGCAGGAGGAGGAGGAGGAGCAGGAGGAGGAGGGGGAGCAGGAGGAGTAGGAGGAGGAGGAGCAGGAGGAGCAGGAGGAGGAGGAGCCGGAGGAGCAGGAGGAGGAGGAGCAGGAGGAGGAGCCGGAGGAGCAGGAGGAGGAGGAGGAGCAGGAGGAGCAGGAGGAGGAGGGGGAGCAGGAGGAGTAGGAGGAGGAGGAGCAGGAGGAGCAGGAGGAGGAGGAGGAGCCGGAGGAGGAGGAGCAGGAGGAGGAGACGGCGCCCATATCCTCACTCTGGGAAGCCACCGCTGCCATTAAGCTGCTGGACTCTTAGGCAGATGCACTCAGGCCGCAGGGACAGCCCTGGGTGGCAGCGTGTGCCTAAATTGCGCACCGCAGGCCCCACATGGGCCCCTCTGCTGGCCTCCGCCCGGGGCTCTGCCAGCCTCTGCCCAGCCTCTGCCTCACAACATGATGGAGGAAGTGAAATGCATCCCAGATGCTGGTGACGCCCCGGGTAGAGGGACCCAGGGTCCCGTCTTGCTGTGCTTTACGCTGCAGGGTCCAGCTGCGCCCCTTTGTCCCCCATCCCTTGCCCTCAACTGCCACCAAAGATAAAATAAATCATTTGCATTGGAATTCCAGAATCTCAAGAGAGATTTCAGCCCACATTTTACTCCTTAGGTTCAACCTTGTTCAGTGTCTCCCTTCTTTTTTGGGGAGCAGGGGGTTGGATTTTGTGGCACCAGAGACTGAACCCAGAGCCACTTTACCCTGAGCTACATCCCCAGCTCCCCCCTCCCTTTTTTTTCTTTCTTAAGAACAGGGTCTTCCTTAATTGCTGAGGCTGGCCTCCAACTTGCGATCCTCCAGCCTCAGTCTCCCAAGTCACCAGGATGACATCCTCATGCACCTTCCCACCCATATGAAAAGTATTCCTAGTCCTCATCCCAACCAGTGGAGAAATTTTGGTGTCAGAATTGCTCGATGGCCACAGTGATAACCAACTGGCTGCTCCAGGTTGGGATTTGGGGTTAGTTTTTTCTTTTCTTTTTTTTTTTTTTTTTGCCATTGAACCCAAGGGTGCTGAACCTCTGAGCCCCCTCCCCGGCCCTTTTTCGGTTTTATTTAGAGACAAGGTCTCGCTGAGTGGCTTAGCACCCTGCTGAATTGTGGAGGCTGGCCTCCACCTCGCGATCCTCCTGCCTCAGCCTCCCAAGCTGCGGGGATTTACAGGCGTGCGCCACCACCGCGCCTGATCTGCGGCTGTTCTTTTTTCCACTTTGTTTCCAACGGGTGCAATACATTAGCCACAGAGCTCCTTGTAGTATCTCATTTAGTGTTTGGAACTATGGCGCTCATCCCGGCCCCACCCCAACAAAGACAGGAAGTTCTCAATTTATGAACTAATTGTGTTCCTCAAATTCCTCCCCGAGGCTTTGTTTGGAGGACGGAACCCTTTTCCCACATAAACAAGGTTATAAATGGCTCCGGGGACCCCAAGGAGCGACTCCAAGCCTGCATTACCCATGGTGCCCCGCGGAGATTTGCATATGGTAATGAGAGCGCGGAGGGTGAAGTTTAGGGTCTGAGGCGTTAAAACAATGCAGAGGAAAACCCGCGGTGCAGAAAAGATGTTTGCTCATGTTCAACAGCCGCTCCTTGCGGAGGTCACCGCCTGGAAGCGAGTGGCCGGCTTCCTGTGCTGGTAGCAGAGGCGGCCCCGGAACTGGACTCCGATTTTTTCTTTTCCTTTTTCTTTTTTCTTTTTGGTCCCAGGGATGGAACTCAGGGGCCCTCGACCACGGAGCCACCTCCCAGCCCTTTTTAGATTTTATTTAGAGACAGGGTGTCTCTGAGTTGCTTAGGGCCTTGCTAAATTGTTGAGGCTGGCCTCCAACTTGAGATCCTCTTGCCTCAGCCTCCCAAAGTGCTGGGATGACAGGCGTGCGCCACTGCACCCAGGTGGGTGGAGATTTGGGCCAAAACGCAGCACCCGATGGTGTGGCATCTCAGAACGGCTTTGCCACTTTCTGCCCACGTGACCCCTGGAAAACCACAGGCTGTCTCTGAGTGTCCCCATGTGGAAAGTGGGAATGTGGCAGTCGTTCCTGGAGGGTGGGGAGGATTCAAAGAAACCGTGCATTATGGAGAACATGGCAGAGCCTCTAGCACATAGTAGGTGCTCAGTAAAAGGCAACTCAGATTGCTTAAAAATAATATGAGCCAGCAGGGCATGGTAGCACACGCCTGTCATCCTAGCGGCTCCGGAGGCTGAGGCAGGAGGATCTCAAGGTTGAGGCCAGCCTCAGCAACTTAGGTAGGCCCTGAGCCACTCAGCAAGACCCTGTCTCTAAATAAGGTATAAAAAAGAGGTGGGGAGCCCGGCGCGGTGGCTCATTGGGAGGCTGAGACAGGAGAATCGCGAGTTCAAAGCCAGCCTCAGCAATGGCGAGGCGCTAAGCAACTCAGCGAGACCCTGTCTCTACATAAAACACAAAATAGGGCTGGGGATGTGGCTCAGTGGTCGAGTGCCCCTGAGTTCAATCCCCAGTACCAAAAAAAAAAAAAAAAAGAGGTGGGGACGTGGCTCAGTGGTTAATCATCCCTGGGTTCCAAAAACAAAAGGGAAAATTAAAAAAGAAAAATAACAAAGATCAAGGAAGGGCATGGAGACACACATCTGTCATCCCAGTGACTCGGGAGGCTGAGGCAGGAGGATCGCAAGTTGGAGGCCAGCCTCCACAACTTAGCAAGACGCTAGGCAATGTAGCAGGACCTTGTCTCAAAACAAAAAAATAAAATAAGGACTGAGGAGTACGCGTTTGTCAGGATAAACTCGACTCCTGTGTTTACGCATGAAGCTCAACTTTAAAAATATAAAATAAAATAAAATAAAAAAGGGCTGAGGAGGGGGCTCCGCGGGGAAGCTCCCTGGGTTCCATCCCTGGGACCAAACAATAAAAAATAAAAGCAGATTGAAGGAAGCTGCTGGGAGGGAGGGCCCAGAGCTGTCCCCGGGGACCCCCAGGGGCAGGGGAGGTCAGCAGGTGGCTGAGCACATCCCTGTCTCCCTCTCTCCCTGCCTCTCTCCATGTCCAATGGGAAGGGAGAGGCAGGAGGACAAAGGCCAGACTCCGTCCCCAGACCCCGGTGACCTCTGCTGCGGCGAGCTGGGGAGGCCGTCCAGGCGCGAGGGGCTGGGTGGCTGGGATCCGGGCGCGCGCTGGGGCTGCAGCCATTATCTGATGGAGGGCTTCCTGCATCGGTGGCAATAGCCATGTCACCAAACAGTGAGGGGGTTTCCCATCGGGTCCAAATAGGACATGAAAACCTCGTGCTCAGACCGGAGGATGCTGAAATAAAGTAATGGGAAATGTCTGAGTCACCAAAGGGCCTCTTTGATGCCGACAGCCCCGTGGTCGAAGAGGAGAGAGAGAGAGAGAGAGAGAGAGCCGTCCATTAACGGTCCCAGGGGCGGGACAGGAAGAATGGTCCTTCACAGGGACGTCCCCAGAGGAAAGAAACAGAGACCTCACGGGCCCCTGCCAGCGGCACAGCTGGCTCATGAGTAATCCGGGCTGTCACAGATACAGGTTTCTTTTGGCCGGGCATGCCCCTGTCATCCTTGCGGCTGGGGAGGCTGAGGCAGGAGGATCGTAAGGTAGAGGCCGGCCTCCCCAATTCAACAAGGTGCTAAGCAAATCAGCGAGACCCTGTCTCTAAATAAAATCTAAAAAGAGGCTGGGGAGGTGGCTCCCTGGTGAAGTGCCCCGGGTTCCATCCCTGGGACCAAATCATAATACGGATGGGAAAGTTCACTCAAGGAAGGACCTTCGAGGGTCCTGCTGTGTGCTGCCCTGTGTCCAAGAGCGCCTGCGGGGGTGGGGCAGCTCGGGCGACCCGCTTACCACCCGCGGCTTCACTCAGGGTCCTGGACTCCCCTCAGCCTCCTCCAGAGGCCTCAGATTTTCTGAAAGGAAAAAAAAAAGGGGGGTCTCACATTTCAAAGAGTTTCCAGGGACCGTTTCCTGCCCGGAGCGTTTCAGAGTGAGATTTCCTGGTTCCCCTCCAGCCAGACAGCGATTCTTCTTTGTCCTTCTCTAGGAACGGGCTGGTCCCGGGGCTGGGGCTGGGCCTCAGCGGCGGAGGCTTGTCTACCCTGCGCAAGACCCTGGGTTCCAGTCTATTAGGATTATTATTGTACATTCTGGTCCATTATTATTATTATTATTATTATTATTATTATTAATTTTGTACCAGGGATTGAACCCAGGGGTGTTTGACCACGGAGCCCCCTCCCCAGCCCTTTTTATATTTTATTTTGAGACAGGGTCTTGCTGAGTTGCTCAGGGCCTCCCTGAGTTGCTGAGGCTGGCCTCCAACGTGTGATCCTCCTGCCCCAGCCTCCTAAGTAGCTGCGATGACAAGCGTGTGCCCGGCAAGTGTGTTATGCTTTAAAAGATCAAATATGATCAAAATATGATCTAAAGGGGCAGTGATTGTGATTATTACCTTCCTGGGTCACCTGTGTGCACAGAAACGGTCCCGAAGTCGCCTGGGTGAAGCCATGGCCGCGGTGATCAGTCTCGGAAACGGAAAGGAAGCTTTTGCATCCAGAAGCCTCTGACAACGTCGCGGCCTCCCTTTCCTGCAAGGAGCCAGCCTTTTCAGGGGCCCACGTCTGTCCAGGGGAACCCCAGGCTGAGGTCTTGCTTACAAAATCACCATCTTTGCCATCAGATGCTATTTATAAAGAATGACTTGCCTGCCGGGCACCGTGGCGCACGCCTGTGATTCCAGCAACTTTGGAGGCTGAGGCAGGAGGCTCGAGAGTGGAAGACCAGCCTCAGCAACGTAGCGAGGCCCTAAGCAACTCAGTGAGACCCTGCCTCTAAATAAAATCTAAAAAGGGCTGAGGAGGGGGCTCCATGGTGAAGCACCTTGGGTTCAATACCAGGTACCAAAAATAAAGAAGGCTCGGGGCTGGGATTGTGGCTCAGTGGTAGAGCTCCTGCCTCGCATGTGGGAGGCACTGGGTTCGATCCTCAGCACCACATATTAAAAAAATGAATAAATAAAAGTCCGTCAACAACTAAAAATAAAAAATAAATAAAATAAATAAGGCCCCGTGGCGCACACCTGTAGTACCAGCAACTTGGGAGGCTCAGGCACGAGGATTGCAAGTTGGAGGCCAGCCTCAGCAATTTAGCAAGGCCCTGTTAGACTGTGTCACCTTTAGCCTTCGGGGGAGGGGGAGTCGTGAGGATTTGACACGTCTTTGTACCAACTTCACCCCAAGTAGCCGGGTGAGAAGGTGGGACCCCCTGGGCTGTCTCCTTCTCCATGTGTGACAACAGCTTTTCTCCAAAAACCTTTTAATGAGATGCTGCTTAGTGCACAGGTGCTGTGCGTGGGAGGGGCCTCCAGAACACTAAATGGCACCCAGGGAAATTATGGGGGGCCTCCTTCCCCAGGAAGTGGGAGGCATGCAGACCCCCTGGGCCTCAGTTCTAGAAAGATCTCCAGGCTCCTGGGAGACGGGCCCCGCTCAGCCGCAGAGGGAGGACGGTGCCAAGCTGGCTGCTCTGGGGCAGGTGCGCGTGTGCAGGACGGTTTCCCGAAGCCTCCCAGGGCAGAGGCCGGAGCCCAGCGGGCTGGCTTCCTTCACTGCCCATTGTCCCTGGCGGGGACAGGAAGCACTTTCTGTTCCAATTGCTCGGGTGGATTAATTTACAGCCAGGAGCTCAAAGCTGGCCCTGCACCTGTTTTGCTCTCCTAGAGGCCGGCCTCCAGGCTTGGAGGGGCTTGCAGGAGTCCCCTGGGCAGAGACACGGCCTCCCGCAGGTGCCCTCGGCTGGTGCCTCTGCACATCCCTCTCTTTGGACACTGGGTTCTGAGTGGACCCCAGCTAAGGCTCTGGAACCCGTTCTTGCTTGCCTGAGTCAACACCACCGGCTTCTGGGTCAGCTCCCCCAGCGGGGACGATTTTGCCCTGTGGGTTACACAGCCACACTAGTCAGAGATGAGTAATGACAGCCCAGTATGGCAGCTGTCATCCCAGCCACTCGGGAGGCGGAGGCAGGAGGCCCGCAAGTTCGAGGCCAGCCTCTGCGACATTATCTCAAAATAAAAACCGAAAGGGCTGGGGGTGTCGTTCAGGGGGACAGCAGCCCTGAGATCAATCAAGCCATAGTACAGCCACCAAAAAAAAAAAACTGATGCAGAAGACGAGGCAGAGAAAGAATTTTGGAGGCTGGGACAGGACGAGGACGGGGGTGCTCACTTTATTTCTAGCCTCTCCTGGTTTTGGTTTTGGTTTGGTTTTTTTGGTACCAGGGATGGAACCCAGGGGTGCTTAACCCCAGAGCCCCCTCCCCAACCTTTTTTATATCTTATTTAGAGACGGGGTCTCGCTGAGTTGCTCAGGGCCTCACTAAGTGGCTGAGGCTGGCCTCCACCTTGCGATCCTCCTGCCTCAGCCTCCAGAGCTGCTGGGATGACAGGCGTGCGCCACCGGGCCCAGCTTCCCTTCTTTTCTTAGGAGACTGTCGCCCAGATTCCCCCCCCACGCTAACCATTAGCTGGCCCTGCTATGCGAGATTGTGCGCTGTGGCCCCAAAAAAGCTGGGTTCCGGGTGGCTGTGGTCCCCGTCCCTGTCCCCGCAGCCCATCCCTTGGGAGGGCTGCGTCTTCCGTCCCCAAGGCAGGGTGGCTGCGTTATCTCCCGGCCCCCCTCCAGGTCCGCCGGCTGTCCCCCTGAGTGACAGAGTGCCCTTTGTGGAGGAGGAGATTAGCGCGGACTGGAGGCTGCACAGCCTCCCCGGGATGACAGCAGACGTCAGGCGTGCGGGCCGCGGGGCCTGGAGCGGCAGCTGCCTTGACAGGCCTGGGAGAGATCCAGGGGGAGACGGCGGAGGGGACCCGGTGCCGCACAAAGGCCTGGCCTGTCTTCACACCTGCGGGTGGAACGGAGCCCGGGAGACCATCCTCCTCACTGAAAGGAGCTTGTCACCGGAGAGGGCGCCGCCAGGCCCTTCAAAATCAAGGCAAGCCGCCCCAGTGACAGGGGACATTCTTTGCCACCACGGAGCTGCTGGTCCCTCAGTGCTGAGTGTCGTCAAAGAAAGGCGGCCTGAACCTTCACAGTCATTTCTATAATGAGGGACAGAGAGGGGCAGGAAAATCCCCCAACAGCAGACATGAGCCTCAGAACCGCCGAGGGCCGGGGAAGAGGTGGCCCAGTGAGTCGGGGGAGCCGCTTCCGGACACATCGTTGGGTCTATTTTGGTCCCAAGGACGGAACCCAGGGGCGCTGAACCCCTGAGCCACGTCCCCAGCCCTTTTGAGATTTTATTTAGAGACGGGGCCTCGCTGAGTTGCTCAGGGCCTGCTAAGTGGCTGAGGCTGGCCTCCACCTTGTGATCCTCCTGCCTCAGCCTCCCAAGCCTCTGGGATGACAGGCGTGCCTCACCTCTACCGGCTCAAGCTCTGATTTGCAGACAAATTGTGTTGGACAACAGTCAGGCCCCTAGAGAAAGGGGCAAGCCCGTGACCTCGCCAGGGGGACCAGGGAGCCCTGTGACGGAGGCTGCGCGGAGGGTCCTCCTGCAGCCAGGAAAGGCGATAGAAGTCCCCGGAGGAGGTAAATACAGCAGAGCCGAAACCCAGTAAAGAGAATCTGCTGTGAAGGAGGGACATTGGGGTGTCAGCAGAAAGCAGCATAGAGACAGCCAGGAAGCCTGTCCCAAAGGAGAAGCCATGTGGGGTCACTGTCCCCAAGGGAAGGTGACACTGCTGATGAGCCCTGGCGGCTGGATCCCGGATCAATTTCCTTTTACGGACCGGCACCCTGAAGCCAGCCCTGCCGGGGCTGCGGAGGCGACACCTCTCGCTGCGGTCGCTAGGGGGCGCGGGTGAGCTACTGCTGCGGCCTGGCCTTTGGCGGCTTCCCCAAAGGAACATCAAGCTGGACGGTCTGTGGTCCCTGGGCCTCCAGCAGTCAGACCGCAAAAGGACCAGGGATCAAATGTCAGGCTAGCCAGCCGCAGTGACACACGACTGTCATTCCAGCAGCTCGGGAGGCTGAGGCAGGAGGATCACAAATCTCAAATCAAAAATCTTAACCATGAGCTGGGGGTGCAGCTCACGGGTGAGGCCCTTGTGCTGCTGGTGCAAAGTCCTGGCACTGTGCGGGAGAGTTTAAAGAAGACGCTGGGATCCTAGTGGCTCAGGAGGCTGAGACGGGAGGCTCGCAAATTGGAGGCCAGCCTCAGCAACTTTGCAAGGTCCAAAGCAAACTCCCTGAGACCCTGTGTCTAAAGAAAATACCTAAAGGGCTGGGGAGGTGGCTCTGTGGTTAGGCACCCCTGGGTTCAACCCTTGGTACCAAAATTAACCAATAAATAAAAATAAAAAGTGAGCCTAACTCTGGTCACCTAGGCCACAGGTTCTGGAAAACTGAGACCTTTTGAAAAGCCAGCGTCCAGATGAAAAGCATTCCTTGGGCCTGGCGTCGGGGGAGCCGCATTCCAGGGGGAACCGTCACTTAAATATTTCCTGGCTTGAGAAAACGGGCCATTCAGGAGGACACGGTGACGGCGCTTGGCACTGGACTTCCCTTTGCAGAACTCACGGCACAAAGCAATGAGAGGGGAGCCCAGGGCCAGGCTGCAGGCCCCTCTCTCTCTGTCGGAGCAGAACTGTGACTCTATCTGTGCTGCCCGGGATGGGGAAGCTGTCACTGTCACCCAGATCATAAGATCTCACATCAAGAATCTTAACCATGGGCTGGGGGTGCAGCCCCGGGGTGGAGCCCTTGCCCAGCTCATGCACAGCCCTGGGTTCAGCCGCCAGCATTGCAGATAAATAAATAATAAGGTTTGGAACCGTGCATTGTGCAGGAGAGCTGAAGAAGAGGCTGGGATCCCAGAGGCTGGGGAGGCTGAGGCAGGAGGATCGCAAGGTGGAGGCCAGCCTCAGCAACTTAGTAAGGCCCTAAGCAACTCAGCAAGACCCTGTGTAAATAAAAAATAAAAAAGGCTGAGGAGGTGGCTCCATGGTTAAGCGCCCCTGGGTTCCATCCTCAGCACCAAAAAAAAAAAAAAAAATAGAAATAAACAAAAAGAGAGGCTGGAAAAAGTAAAATGTGGAAAGAAAGATAAATGTTGAACTGCCTTCTGAGTCACCGACCTGCAGCTGTCACGGGTGTGCTCTGTGAAGTTGTGGGCGGAAGCCAGCCAGCTAACCCGTGCATCCTCGGGCTGTGCCCCCGCGAGGACGGGGCCGGGACTCCTGTGTTTCCAGGACCCTGCCTCTCGGGGGGCACAGGTACGATCCCAAGAGCCACCAGGAGCCCCTGTCCCGGGATATGTTCTCTGTGTCTGGAATTCTGCCGTGGAAGATTCTGTCCCCTTCCGTGCTCACAACAGGAAAACATCGCAATCCATCTATACGAACGCCTTAAATAAAGTGCCTGCGTTAACAATGGAATTTGGGCTGGGCCTGGTGGCACACGCCTGTCATCCCAGGGGCTGGGGAGGCTGAGGCAGGAGGATCACAAGTTGGAGGCCAGCCTCAGCAAAAGCGAGGCCCTGAGCAACTCAGCAAGACCCCCTTCTCTAGATAAAAAATAAAAAGGGCCCCACGTGCCTAGCAGATAACAACAACAATAATAATAAAAGGAGGGACAGTTTATCTGCCCACCCAGGCTTATCGATACAAAACTGCTCCCTGAAAGAATTTGAAAAGAACTGACCATACTGTCCGCCATCTTGTGTCCAGAGAGTGTAACAGGTAAAGGGGTTTTTAATGCATTTCTCTTGTTCCTTTTCAATTTTGAATCATATCAATGATTTTTCAAATATATCTAGCCAGGCACGGTGGCGCACGCCTGTCATCCCAGCAACTTGGGAGGCTGAGGCAGGAGGATCGCAAGGTGGAGGCCAGCCTCAGCCACTGAGCAAGGCCCTAAGCAACTCAGCGAGGCCCTGTCTCTAAACAAAATCTCAAAAGGGCTGGGGAGGCGGCTCAGGGGTGAAGCAGCCCTGGGTTCCATCCCTGGGACCAGGAATAAAATAAAATAAAATGCTAGGACCCTCGACCCCAGTCCCCAAGCCGTGCCCACGAGGCTGGCAGAGGTCCCCCAGTGCGTTCCCCACACGCCCTTCTGTGGCGTGCATCTGTCCCTCATGAGAAAGTCCCCAGGCGCCTGAGCGGGGCCCTGTCAGCCTCTCCCCCCGGCCCCTCGCACTTCCTCAAAGTGTCTCAGATAATGTAACGGAGATGACCAGATGACCGCCAGCGATAATGACCATGATGACGCCCGGGCAACTGCAGTTTCCCATAAGCTTCTCAAAAGTGATCGAAGATACGGCTCCTGATGGGCGACTCCCCCACCTTCAGTCGCCACAAGTGGAAACTGGCTTAAGATTAGCCCCCCAAAAAATTTGTTTTGAACATTGGGCCTCACCCCGTAGCCGTCGAGAACCATTAAATACATACGTGTCTATCGCATGATGCACATCGAAGATGTGTTTAAGCTGGGCTTGGTGATTTACACCTGTAATTCCAGCAACGCAGGAGGCTGAGGCAGGAGGATCGCGATTTTGAGGCCAGCCTCAGCAACTTAGTGAGGCCCTGAGCAACTCAGCAAGACTCTGTCTCTAAATAAAATTTCAAAAGGGCTGGGGAGGGGGCTCTGTGGTTCAGCGTCCCTGGGTTCCATCCCTGGTGGACACACACAAATAAAATAAAATTCCTTCCCTCACCCTGTTGATACCCTCCGCGGAGGCCAGCTAGGAGTCTCTGGCACAACAGGGTTAGGGCTGCTGTCCTGGGCTTGGACCCTGGGACCCATTTCCTCCCTGGCTGGCACCAGGACTGGCCAGGGCCTTTGTAGCCACCCCAGGTTCAAAGCAATGGCAATGCCACCCAGGAGTGTCTTGCTAAGTAGAAGGCTGGAGCCTAGGAGGCCAGTCGGAGGTGGAGGCTGAGGCCAGCCTCAGTCCGTCTATCACATCCTGTCCAGTCCTAAGGCTTAATCACTCGGCACAGGGCAGCGGGAAGCCTGCAGAGGAAAGCCCAGAGTGGCCTCTCCAATCCCTGCCCCATGTGGGCCTCCGAGAAGCCGCTCCCTGCTGGCGGGCGCTCAGGATCTGGACAAAGGACCAGGAGGTTGCAGAGAATTATTATTATTTTATTTTTTGGCACCAGAGATTGGACTCAGGGACACTCGACCACTGAGCCACCTCCCCAGCCCTATTTTGTGTTTTATGTAGAGACAGGGTCTCACTGAGTTGCTTAGCGCCTCGCCATGGCTGAGGCTGGCCTCCAACTTGTGATCCTCCTGCCTCAGCCTCCCTAAATACTGTGATGACAGGTGTGGCCACCACACCCAGCAATTTCGGAGGATTTTGGGCAGCAAAACAGAGTGAAGACCCCTCGTCCTGCTGGTTCATACCACCTCGTCCGTCAGGGACACAGGAACAAGGAAGCTCCCTGTCACACACGACGCTCATCGGTCGGTGCCAACAGGCACAACTCTCATCACTGCCCAGCACTGGGGTAAGAAGGACTCCAAGGCACTGTCCCCGCTTACAGGGAACAACGTACTGAAGGTCTCATGGCCACGTCCGCCCCAGTGCCACAAGGACACAGGCAGGGCAGGCCTTATATTTGAGGAGCTGGGGAGGTGGCCCGGGGGTCGAGAGCTTGCCTAACATGCATGAGGCCCTGGGCTGGACGGACCCCAGCACCGCCCCAAACACAAACAAACAGAAACCGACTATGTGTTTCCCACCCTGGAGACAAGGTCTTCCCTTCCTCAAGTTGTAAACAGATAGCTGGGCCTGCAATCCCAGGGGCTCCGGAGGCTGAGGTAGGAGGATCGCCAGGCGGAGGCCAGCCTCAGCAACTTAGTCAGGCCCTGAGCAACTCAGCAAGACCCTGTCTCTAAATAAAATTTAAAAAGCGCTGGGGAGGTGGTTCCATGGTTAAGCACCCCTGGTACCCTGGTGCCCTCCAAAAAAAGTCACAAATATATAACCCCAGTAACGGGGAGAGGTTATTAGCAGTATTATTATTATTTTTTTTTTAATATTTTTTAGTTGTTGATAGATTTTTATTTTATTCATTTATTATTTATATGTGGTGCTGAGGATCGAACCCAGGGCCTCACGCATGCGAGGCAAGCGCTCTACCACTGAGCCACAATCCCAGCCCAGCAGTATTATTATTATTGCTGTTACTATAGAATAATAATCATCATACAGTAACATATAACCTATTATATGTTTATATATTATATATTATATGTAAATGTATTATGTGTCCTATAATCATGTTCTCCTTCTATTACTATATTATGTATCATGCGTCACATTATATACAGTATTAGATAGAATGTGTGATGGATGCCATATGTTTATAGATTATGTACATATCGTGTAAATAACATATTATAATATGCAATATACACTATATATTAACATATACACAATAACATGTGTTGACATGCAAAATAGCAATATTATAATATATATGTCATGTAATATATAATATGCACAATTGCATATAATTATATAGTAATTACAATATTATCATGTGGTAATAATGTATAATAATATTATATAGAATGTTTATTATATGTTAATATACGATAATCATGACGATGTGGTTATGTTATTAGGCTGTAATAGTATCTAATAATGTTATAACGTAATTTTTGCCCTGTATGTTACTGCATTTACATATGTGACCGTGATTATTGTCATGTCATGTGCAATCATATACCGTTACATGAGCACAGTGCAGAGCATACATACAATCGCAGTGCGTATTATCACATGATCATAACTTGTGCGATTACATTAGGTGCTACTACCTCACACAGCCGTGCCTGCGGTGCGGCCCGGGTGCGCATCGTTGTTCGTGTGCAAGGGTGACTTGTGGGATTTCATGAGATGCTATTATGTCCACACGGTCCTGCGCCGCGGTGCGGTCACAGTGCGTGCCTTCAGGTCCCGCGTCCCGAGGGTGTCCTAGGCGGCCGTCAGATGCCCCTCCGTGGCTGCTGCACCACATGTGCTGTGACTGAGGCCTCGGGAGCATCGTCCCTCCTGCTGCAGATGCCACCGGCCTCCACAGAGGCCCGCGCATACCGCCTGCCTGACCTCCAGCCCCGGTGGCCTCCCCCCGCCGCCCCATTCCACAGACGGGGCCACTGAGGCTCGCCGGGTCGTGCCCGGGTCCTGAGGGCTGGGCCAGGCGTGGACCCCAAGCCCCCGGGGCCTGACCGTGTCTCCCTGCTCTGAGCCTCCACCTTGGGCCTCAGCCCCCCTTGACCTGGGTGTCCCGGGGGACAGCAGGGCAGCAGCCCCCGGGCGTGGCCGTGGCCTGTGTCCGTTACGGGCCGCCCGGCGCTGCCCAGCAGCAGCAGGGGAGGCGTTTGTGCAACCCGGGCTTGCGGTTGACCAGGGCTCTGCAGCCTCCGCCGGGGCCGGATCCGGGCGAGGCCTGTATCCTGATGTGGTAAAGGGGGCAGCCCACGGGCGGAGGCCCGAGGAGGCTGAGGTGGCCTCCAGCCCTGCTGCCCCCTCCCCTCGCCCACGGGCTCCGGAAGGGCCCATCTGACAGGACCGGGGCCCTGATAAGGAGCACCTGACCAGGAGGCCCGGCTGGGACACGAACCCACCCACTGTCAACAGCCTCCCCCACCGGGGAGCCGGGCGTCAACTGGGAAAGGAAGGACAGAAGAGGCCTCAGCCACAGAGACGCGAGGGCACCGCGGGGCCCGGCCCCGCCACAGCAGCCACCCGGGCCAGCCCCAGCCACCTGGGCCAGGAAGAGGCCAAGGCTCGAGGCCCAACAAGGTCGCAGTGGCCAGTGTTACTCCTGAGCTGGCCCTGGCTGTACGGGAGGGTGGCTGGCCACCTGTCCAGCCCTCCCTCTGAGGCCAGGAAGCTTCCAGAGCTGGGACTGACTCCTGAGCCCCATGGCCAGGGCCAGGAGAGGCCCTGGCCTCCAGTCCCGGCCCTGGCTGCTCCCTGGGCCGCTGCCCTGGAAGGGCACGTGGGATGTGGGTCTCTCCTTGGCGCTGGCCACCCTCACAGTCCTACACAGACCGCTGCCCTCTGTCCCTGCACTAGGGCAGGGACCCGGGTCCGGATTTGACAGCCTCTGGCTCGTCCTATGCAGGGACTCACACCAACCCTCCTGCTCAGGCCTGTGGAGTTTCTTCTCCTTGGAACCAAACAGAAACCCGAGCACAGCCTCGCGGGATTTGTTATCATTATTATTTTGAGACAGGGTCTCCCTAAGTTGCAGAGGAGCTAAGTTTGCTGAGGCTGGCCTCCACCTTGCAATCCTCCTGCCTCAGCCTCCCGAGCCACTGGGATGACAGGCGTGCGCCACCGCGCCCGGCTCCTGACTTATCAATGTCGCAGATGAATCCAGTTTTTGACAATGATAATGACATTCTGTAAGGATGAGCAAATCCAGCTGCCGGCTAGCAGGTGGCACTCCAGTCAGGGACAAGGACACCCACCAGAGCCCATGCCACCTGCAGCCAAGGAGTCTCGCAAGGAAATAAAACCATCATGCACGATATTGTCTGATACCATCTGTGGGCCAAGCCCCGGATGCCGCTGGGTACCCACCTAAGTCAGGCCCTGCCTAGGCCTCGGGAGGCAGGCGTGGAACAGGAGAGAGAAACATAATCAAAACAGAATGAGGCTGGGCTGGGGCTCAGGGGCAGAGGCTTGCCTCGCACGCGTGAGGCACTGGGTTCGATTCTCAGCACCACATAAACATAAATAAAGGTAAAGCTAAAAAATATTAAAAATAATAATAATAATAATGAGCTGGGCACACGCCTGTCATCCCAGTAATTTGGGAGGCTGAGGCAGGAGGATTGCAAGTGGGAGGCCAGCCTCAGCAATTTAGCAAGGGCCTAGGTAACTCAGCAAGACCCTGTCTGTAAATAAAATATAGAGAGGGCTGGGGAGGTGGCTCAGTGGCCCCGGGTTCGATAGCCTATACCAAAATTTTCAAAAACAGTAAGTATCTCTATATTGGAGAGAGAACAGATAACCCAGGAGTTATGCTGGAGGCTGGGTTTGGAGGCCGGGTTTGGAGGCTGGGTTTGGAGGCTGGGTTGTAGAGAATGAACAGGAGTTTTTCCTGGCAGAAAAGAGGGGCGCTTTCTCAAAACCCTAAGGACATCAAAGGCTGTGGGGAGCACAGGGAAAGTTCCGTGGAGTTTGTGGAGGGTGTACTTCTGTGTGGCCTGAAGGAGGGAGAAAATTTAAATAGAAGAGAAACGAATAAGCTTGGAGACGGAGGCTGGGCTTCCAGGGAGGCCGTCACCCAGACCCCTCTGAGCTGTAGCCCCCAACACAATCCCACAGCAACACAAGCTAAGGACCTGGGTTCAAGGCCTCATTCCATGATTTTTTGAAGGGTGGCCTTCAATCTGGCCTCTCTCCTCCCAGTTCCCTCATCTCGTCAATGGAGCATATGAACCTTGACCCCCACTGGGCCAGTGTCTGGGAAGCTTCTAGAATGCCATAAATAATGAGCCACCCACAAGCCAGCAAGGCACCGTTATCTATCCTCTTGTCCCCATGTGGGGTCAAGGCTGGTCCAGGAAGCAGGAGAAGGTCAACCTTGCCCATCATGGCCATCAGTGGGTCAGAGGAAGGTTAGACACTTAAATGGACCATCCAGGGCTGGGTGAGGTGGCCTACGCCTGTCATCCCAGAGGCTCGGGAGGCTGAGGCAGGAGGATCGCAAAGTGGAGGCCAGCCTCGGCAGCTTAGCGAGGCCCTGTCTCTAAATAAAATATATAAAGGGCTGGGGAGGGGGCTCAGGGGTTCAGCACCCCGGAGTTTAATGCCAAAAAAAAAAGACGGTCCATATTCCTTCCTGGTCAAGGTGAAGGCCAAGCAGCTACTGAGCGGACTTCTGTCTCCTCTGCCCAGAATCACGGCTGCCTCACGAGGACTCTGGTGCCCCAGGGTGGCTTCAGAGCAGGGACCTCAACCTGACATCCTCCCTCCCCGGTCTTCTAGGACCTGGTCCTCAGCTACCACTCGGAGGCTCAGGGACCCCAGTCATGGCATGCGAGGAGGGATGCCAGCATTTATGGAGTACCTACTGTATGCACTACCTGCCCACAGGGTGGCTGGGGGTACTTGGGGTCCGCGGGGCCCCTGGCTTTGGTACTGCAGAGGCCCAAGTCGTGGCAGTGACAGGTGCCACGTGGGGGCCAGTCACTGGGTCCCAGACCAGGCTGGGGTCCTCCCAGAAGTGGGTCAGGACTTTGGCTGGCTTTCTCTGTGCCTTGGTTTCCTTAACAGGGACCCATGGCAGAAGCATGTCACACAGGGGTGCTTAGCCCCTGAGCCACCTCCTCAGCCCTATTTATTTTTTTGTTTAGAGACAGGGTCTCGTTGAGTTGCTTGAGGCCTTACTGAGTTTCTAAGGCTGGCCTCCAACTTGCAATCCTCCTGCCTCAGCCTCCCCAGCCTCTGGGACGACAGGCATGCGCCACTGTGCCCGGCCAGTTACTTACATTTAAGGAACGCTCATTCATGGACGTTTAGGGGTCCCCCGGCAATGATTTATTTAACCCTGGGGCATCCCTGTGTCACAGAGGAGGAAACTGAGGCAGGCGGGTAAGGCACCACCAGCGAGAGGCAGAGGCCGCCTGGGCGCCCAGGCTCCGGCGCCACCGCCCGAGCGGTGCAGATGCACGAGGTTCGCGCGCCCTCTAGTGGCCGCGGCCAGCGAGGCCCCTGCCGGCCTCGGAAGGTCGGTGGAAGCGAGACCCCAGGTCTCACCGGAACCCCCCCCAGCACCCCGGGGCCAGTGCCAGGCACCCCACTTTGCAAAGCAGAAACCAAGCCTCCTAAAAGGAAGCAACCGCTTCGTTCCGGAGCACAGGACACGTCCGTGGAAGAACTGGAAATACGGCCAGGTTTGGTGCTGAGTCGGTAGCTGGCCTGTGGACTGACAGGAGGGACGCCAGCCTTTATTAAGTGCCTACTGCATGCTCTACATGCAAAAATTTCCCGTGAGCCAGGCGCAGTGGTGCAGGCCTGTCATCCCAGCAGCTCCGGAGGCTGAAGAAGGAGGATTGCAAGGTGGAGGCCGGCCTCAGCCACTTAGCGAGACCCTCAGCAACTTAGCCAGATCCTGCTCTACGTAAAATAGGAAAAGGGCTGGGGAGGTGGCTCAGTGGTTAAGCACCCCTGGGTTCCATCCCCAGTACCAAAAACAAAAAGGTGACACATTGCCTGAAGCCACTTACAGAACATTTTTGAGAGGTGTCCATTTTGGAAATGGAAACAGATTAGGCAGGAGGGGGAGGGCGGCAGGAAGTAGGTGTGGCTATAAAGTCACATCAGCAGCGAGTTCTGGGTTGAACCTGCTCCCTCTCTTGAACCTGGAGGTGGGTACACGGACCTACTAATGAGCAAATTGTAAAGAACTACATAACATCGCACCCTCCGTCGACACCCACAGGGCTTCCAATCAGCACGCGACAGTGACGCAGCCACGTCCATGTTTACAGCAGCTCAACTCACAATAGCTAAGCTAGGGAGCCAACCTGGGTGCCCTTCACCAGATGGATGGATCAAGAAACTGTGCTGCAGATACACGGTGGAATATTACTCAGCCATGAAGAATGAAGTGATGGCATTTGCCAGTGAATGAATGGAGCTGGAGGCTGTCATGCTAAGTGACATCAGCCAATCCCCAAAACCAAAGGCCAAATGTCCTCTCTGATATGCGGCTGCCGACTCACAATAAGGGGAGAACAGCAGTTCACTGGATGTGACCAAAGGGAAGGAGGGAAGGGAGGGGACGGGATGGGAAAGACAGAGGAGAGTTCACGCATGTGAACTCACGACCAGGGACAGTCCACTCCAGGTCCCCCCACAGGCACGGGAGTCACACTCCATGTCTGAGGGACAGGTCAGCGTGCCCTCCGCTGTCGTGCTGATCCAGAAAGAACACATTTTTAAAAAATAATAAAATGTGCACCCGAGGTCCCGGTTTATTCAAGGCCCAGGTGGCCTGCGCCCGGCTGCGCAGGGTGCCTGGAGGCTGTTACGGGTTCCGTCTGTCCTGCGTGGGCCCCAGAGGTTCATGGGCTGGAAGCCGGGTCCCCAATATGGCGGAACTGAGGCGGAGGGACCTTTAAGAGGCGGGGCCTCGGGAAGTGATGACGTCATGGGGCTCGCCCTCAACTTGGGATCTGGGGATGGGGTGGAACCGGGTGGGTGTCCCCAGAGTGACCTTCCAGACCAGGTTTTTTTAGGGTTTTTTTGTTTGGGGGTTTGGCTTTGGTTCTGGGATTTGAACCCAGGACCACGGAGCCACATCCCCAGCCCTTTTTATTTTTTGATTTTGCAACAGGGTCTGGCTAAGTTGCTGAGGGCCCCCAGAACCCCAGGCTGTGATCAAAGGAGGCCACCCCATCTGCCCTTTCTGCCTCTGACACCGCCAGGAGCCCTAACCGAGTGCCAGTAGCGCGTTCCTTAGCCGCGTTCAGCTAAAGAAACCTTTTTGCTTTATAAAGTGGCCACCTCGGGCGTGTTGTTACAGCAACAGCAAAGAGAGAGCCATCGGGCAGGCTGCAGGGCTGGCTTTGTGTGGGACCAGGACGATGAGCTCTGTGTGCGCAGACGGCGGCCTCCCTACAGTCACCGGGCAATCTCAGCGGGATGTGCCACTCTGGACGCCAGGATGTGTCCACGCGCATTTCTTATCCTCCCAACATGGAGGATAAGAGCAAATTGGAGAAACAGGCGGGACGGGATTCCGTCCTAGATGGGACGGTCGGTGCCACCCTCCTCTGGCGGGCCCAGGCTTCCTCCCAGCACACGCACACACGGGCGCTCACACACACAGGCAGACACAGGGGTCACAGCCCAAAGGGGCGCTTCCCTGGAGCCCACGCTTCTCCCTCCCTCTCCCTGGCCTGGGTGTGCACACACTCCCCACCCTGCATTACCCAGGCCTCAGTCCCCAGATTGCTCCTGTCCAGCTGAGTCAGGTTCAAACTGGTGTCCCTAGCTAGGCACAGTGGCACATGTCTGTCATCCCAGTGGCTCGGGAGGCTGAGGCAGGAGGATTGCAAGGTGGAGGCCAGCCTCAGCAACTCAGTGAGATCATGTCTCTTAATAAAATACAAAAAGAGCTGGGGAGGTGGCTCCATGGTGAAGCACCCCTGGGTTCAGTCCCTGGTACCAAAAATTAATAATAATAGAATAAACAAAGAGGTGTCCCTTGCAGGGCCTCATCTCTAACAAATCCCACCATCCCCATGTTGCTGGAGCCTATCTGTCCCTTCTACCCTGTTCTCTCCTGGCTTCAAGCACCCACCGAGTACCAGGGCTCAAAAGGACCCCCTGGAACCGGGCACAGTGGCACATGCCTGTTATCCCAGCAGCTCAGGAGGCTGAGGCAAGCGGATGGCAAGGTGGAGGCCAGCCTCAGCAACTTAGCAAGGCCCTGAGCAACTCAGTGAGACCCTGTCTCTAAATAAAATATAAAAAGGGCTGGGGAGGGGGCTCAGTGGTTAAGCGCCCCTGGGTAGGCCCCCCCCAATAAAAAAGGACCCCCTGGGCTCCTGGCAGTGCTGGCAGGTGGAGGCTGGGCCTTCCCTGGCCTCCATCCCGTGCCTGACCCTGCCTTCTCCACCCCAGGCCTCTGCAAGGGACACAAGCGCCAGGGCTCCAGCCTGGTGGGGAAAGGAGAACCGGCTGGGGCCTCCCCCTTCAGCTGAGGCTGCTTCTAGAACTCTCTCTGCTCAGGACCCGAGTCCCAGGCCTGCCGGGATCCTCTTCAGGGGGAGCACAGCCCCGGAAGGAAGCCCCAGTGCGCACGCGCAAGAATGAGGGTCGGGGTCACGCGGTGTTTCTGCAGGGGCGGGTCCCTTAGCGCGGCCTGGGGTCCCTGCCCCGCTCCGGAGGTTTTTGCATCAAGGGTAAAGTTCGTGGGAAAGAAAATGAGCCCCGAGGGCCACAGCACAGGCCAGGGACCCCAGGCGACACTCGCGTACTGGGCACCTTCTCTCTGGGGGACACGGGGATCAGAGCCTCCACTTGACAGGAGCGTCCACCGGCCCAGCAGCTGGTCCAGAGCAAGGGATCAGGCCAGTGTGTGTCCATGACCACCCAGCAGGCGCGTCCTGGGTTTGGATTTTGGTAGCAGAGATGGAGCCCGGGGGCCCTGACCACGGTGCCACCTCCCCAGCCCTTTTCGTATTTTACTTAGAGACGGGGCCTCTGAGTTGCTCAGGTCCTCGCTACGTGGCTGAGGCTGGCCTCCACCTGGAGATCCTCCTGCCTCAGCCTCCCGAGGCCCTGGGATGACAGGCGTGCGCCAACACGCCCGGCTTCACAGGATCTTTTATTTAACCTGCAGATCAGTGGGAGAAGGAGAGAGGACTTGCCCAAGGTCACAGGTGCTGGCTGCAGAGGGGTCCCAGGCCCAGCTCCCTGAAACTCAGCCAAGGGTGGTTGCTTCCTCCATGCCTGGGCCTCCGGCCTCAACCAAGGAGCCCACGAATCCATCAAGCATTTTACAAACAGCTTTGCTTAATTAATTTTGCTACCAAGGATGGAGCCCAGGGGCGCCTCACCAAGGAGCCACGTCCCCAGCTCTTTTGAGATTTTATTTAGAGACAGAATCTCTCTGAGTTGCTCAGGGACTCGGTAAGTCACAGAGGCTGGCCTCAAAGTTAACGATCCTCCTGCCTCAGCCTCCCGAGGCGCTGGGATGACAGGCGTGGGCCACCGCACCGGTCAGATTTGCTCCATGCAAAGCAAAGTTCGGGCAGCGCACCCCATCAGCGTCCAGGGAAGAGATCTCAGCGCTTTGGAGCCAGCGCTGCGTGAGGGACGTTCCCAGGCAACTCAGAGCCCTTCTGGGTCTTAAGTGATTATGATCCTCGTTTTCCAAACGAGCAAAGTGAGTCTCAGCGAGGAACACACAAGCCCCGAGTCTGGAGTGGATAAGGCAGAAATCCAGAGCCGGCTGTGGGTGTGGCCATGCCCGGATGCACAGGTTGTGGACTGCGCCAGAGTCCCCGGGCCGGGCCGCCACCAGGAGCCAGGTGTGGGCAGAGGAAGCTGGAATCTGAGATGCGTGGCCCGGAGGGAAGGCCCTGGGATGCGACTTCCAGCAGAGCTTATGCGGCCACCAGAGGCCTGGACGGGCTGGGGAGGGAAGAGGCCAAGGAGGTCGGGACAGGAAGATGGCAGGCGCTCCCCAGCGCTTCCGAGACATCCGGGCATCCCGGCGCCCTGTCCCCTCTCTTCCTCCGCGCTTCTCACGGCCCGCAATTTAAATTATTTTCGGGTCTTGTCTTTGTAAACGTCACGCCAGATTTTTTATTTCTTAGTGCCACAGATGGAACCCAGGGGCGCTTCACCACGGAGCCTCCTCCCCAGCCCTCTTTAGATTTTATCTAGAGACAGGGTCTCGCTGAGTGGCTCAGGGCCTCCCTACGTGGCGGAGGCTGGCCTCCACTTTGCCATCCTCCTGCCTCAGCCTCCCCAGCTGCTGGGAGGACAAGCGTGCACCCCGTTTGTCAGCCACCCCCTCTATGGTATTTTGCTGTCACAGCCCAAGGAGAGGAGGCCACTTATCTTAAAATGAATCTTTCTAGATTCTTTGAGTGTTAAGAAAAAGAAAAAGGCTGGAATTTGGCCTCTTCTTGGGCAAATCATTCAGATCCTGATTGGTCCAATTCTCCGACATTACGCTGGGCTGGCCTCTGTGACCCCTGCCTCTGCTCTGGGCCTCTCCTAGCCCAGGTGGAATCCACAACGTCATGGAAGCTGAGGCTGATGGACAGGAGGAGAGCTGGGCCTCGGCGGGCACGGGTGTCTTCCGCTCTGGCTGGGGGAGTCCACCTGGAGGTGTCCTCTTCCCACACACCGGGCCCCAAACCTGTCCAGGTAGGTGACAGAGGCCCCAGATGTCAGGCCCAGCTACAATATGGCGCCAGGCCCGGTCGGAGGCAGCAGGCCTCTGCAGAGCCATGGCCCTGGGGACACCCGGGGGCGTTTCCTGTCTGAGCCTGTGGCCCCCCAACCGCTGGCAGTGCGGGTTTCCGGCGGGGCTGCGGCCAGGGCCCTGCGCTATCAGCTCGGCACCAGACACCCCGGTCAGGATACTCGTGGTGAAACTGTGAGGGCTCCTGGCCTCTGGGGTTTTCTCCGTGTCACCTCCAAGACAAATGGAAGCGGGCACAGTGTCGCCCTGCCTCCTCCAGCGCTCTGAGCCTGAGGCCACGCTGCGGGCAGATGCCCAGCACTGGGCCCTGCCACCCGACCACCCATGGCTACAGGGACATCCCAGAGCTGCGGCCGCGGAACAGGCCAGGCCCAGGTCACTGGGGTCCTTCCTACGTCTTGGCCGGGGCTTTAGGGACGGGGGTCCTAGCCTGGAGAGCGGAACAGCCGTGGGGGAGGGGAGCCAGGTCACCCCTCTGCACTCAACGTGAAGGCCACGGAGCGGGGACGCTGCGTCCAAAACCGAATGGGAGCCGGGTGCTGTGGTGCCCGCCTGTCTTTTTTTTTTTTTTTTTTTTTTTTAGCAGCTCGGGAGGCTGAGGCAGGAGGATCACAAGGTGGAGGCCAGCCTCAGGCACTTAGGGAGGCCCTGAGCAACTCAGCGAGACTCTGCCTCTAAATAAAAAATAAAAAAGGGCTGGGGAGGGGGCTCCGGGGTTAAGTGCCCCTGGGTTCAGTCCCAGGTACCAAAAAAGGGGAGGTGGGAGGGACCTAGGGCGGGTCACCCTGCACCAGGGGTGCCACCCCTTTCTCTGATTCACAAGGGGAAACTGAGGCCACATTCAGCCCTAGGGAAACCAAGCACCCAGAAAAGGCCAAGTGCCCAGCCCTGACCTGCGCTGCACGGAGCCACGGACCCAAGGAGGCCGGGCTGGGGTGGCGCTCAGGAGCCCCATCTGCGACGCCCAGCCCAGGGCTGGGGAGGGGGGACACCCACTCTGCCTAGCCCCATGGCCCCGGGGGCCCCACAAGACATCTGGGAACCCAGGTTCCTGTCGGTCCTCTGCAGCTGGTGGACCGGCTCCCCGCGACCCCAGACCCAGTCCAGGTTCGGGCTGGGGCGTCCGTTCTCATACCCGGCCCGCTAGGTGGCGCTACAGCCAGAGAACTGGCTTTGAGGGAAGCTGGGACTGGCTTGAACGTAGGCGCAGCATTACGCTTGCGCGACTTTTTTAGGCCGGGAGGTCTGCGCCTGCGTGTTCAGCCTTACTGCTAGGCGCCCCCTCGTGGCGGGCCGATGGTTTGCGAAGAGTGCAAGGCGCAAGCGCAGCTCGCTCCCGAGGCCTGCGCGCCGCCCGCTGGTCCAGCAGAGGGCGCCCGGCGCACAGCTCGCCGCGGAAGCCTTCGGGGTCCGCAGGTTCCAACAGCCAGGAGGCTGGTGAGGACGCGCGCCCCGGGCACAGCAGAGGCCCCTCTGTGGCTGTCACTGCTGCACCTGGCAGCCCGGGTCCTCGTGAGGACCTGCGCGGTGTCGGCGGGGACCCCAGGGCTGCAGCGGCCGGGTCAGCGCTGAGCAGCGCGGATCCGGGGTCCGGGGTCCAGGGTCCGACGCCCCAAGGCCCAGCGCAGGTCGCAGCCCCGCGTGAGGCCACCTCACTGTCGACCCGGGACGCAGGGACAAGGCCGAACCATCTTTGTTTTCAATAGGAATTGAACCCGGGGCGCTGACATTGGGCTCCCCCTGCACCCCATCTTGAGGACGGCACCCGGGGTGGAATGCGGGCACTCGGTCACGAAGCCACCTCCCAGCCCTTGTCATATTTTATTTAGAGACAGGGTCTCGCCGAGTTGCTTAGTGTCTCGCTGAGTTGCTGAGGCTGGCCTCCAATTTGCAATCCTCCTACCCCAGCCTCCCCAAGCCGCTGCGATGACAGGTGCGTCACCGCGCCCGGCTCAAACCTCTGTTCTGTGCGAGCTCAGTGATCATGCGCATCCAACAGGGGAAAGCGTGGGGACGAGAGGGACAAGGGAGACTCAGCTCACGAGCGGTTCCTTCATGCACTTACCTGGAGGACGAGACGGGAGGAAACCCGAGGTAGAGAAAGGAGCGCGCAGGGCAGTCACTTGGCAGGGTCACTTTCTCTACTCAAGTCCCTGGACTCCGCCCACCCACTGACCACCTCATCCTTTGCCTGGACGGCCCCGGGGCTCTCACACCAAACTGGGCCACGGTTTGTTCTCAGCCAGAACATGGACCTCAGCCTGCCGCCGCCGGTGCCTGGGCCTCCAGCCCCAGCTCACCGGGGGCCCCTCCGCCTGTTGCCACCGGACCTTAGGGATTCCCTTCAGGTGCTGCAGCCCAGCCTGCCCCAGGGCCTTTGCACACGCAACCACCTGCATCATCCTACCGGGCTCAGCTCATCTCTCCTTCAGGGGAACCTTCCCTTCCTCCCTATGACCCGGATTAAGCCTGGTACTCTTGTTTGTACAGCAAGAGGACCTGGGCCTCTTCCTCACAGGGTGCAGTCAGTTTGTGACTATGAATGTGAGCACGGGACTGAGGACTGTCCACAAGAACCATCTCTGGCTGGACAGTGGTGCACGCCTGTCATCGCAGCAACCGTGGAAGCTGAGGCAGGAGGATCGCAAGTTGGAGGCCAGCCTCAGCACGATAGCAAGATCCTGTCTCAAAAAAAAAACATAAGGGCTGGGGGTGTGGCTCAGTGGTTAAGTGCTCCTGGGTTCAACCCCCAGCACCAAAAATATTTTTAAAATTAAAATTTAAAAAAAGAATGAAGTTGTAACAGATTTTAACAAAACAGCGGCCCATGTCCACGGTCCCCGCTTTATTCCCATCTGGCCGCGCGCGCCCTCCTCAGCCGACACCAGGAATCGCAAGGACACCAAACGCGCCCTCCAGTTGAAACCCATCCTGGGGTCACAAGAAACCACCAGGCAACGACTGAGAAGGACTTTTGTTCAAAACACAAACATGTCTGGGTTTTAATGAGATTGTTTTTAAAATTTAAAAATAAAAAAAACAAGAAAAGATTCGGGGCCAGGGGACGAGCTGTTTGGTGCCCGAGGCCCCGCCAGCTGTAGATCTTGTGCGGCGGCCTCCGCGGGCCCGGGTCTCGGCCTCCCTCCCGCCTCCGCGCCAGGCTACAGAGCGTCCAGGATGTGGTCGATCTTGGCCACCAGCTCCTGGCGCTTCCCCGAGAGCAGCTTCTCGTTCTCCACGTACGTGTCCTTCTTGAGTTTTCCGGCCACCAGCCGCTCGGCCTCCACCGCCGCCTTCAGCGCCAGCTCCTTCACCTGCGCGTCCAGCTTCTGAATTTCGCTCACCTGGAGGAGAGGGCAGCGCAGGCTTCAGGCAGGGCGCCCACCCCGCCCAGGCCTGCAGAGCCAGGGCTCTGGAAGGGGCAGCCGGCGAGGTGCAAAACCCAGCGCCCCAAGAACACAGGGGCTGGCTTGACCCCGCGTGTGGTGGTGCACGGATCCCAGCAGCTCAGGAGGCTGAGGCAGGAGGACTGCAAGGTGGAGGCCAGCCTCAGCTTCAACTTAGCGAGGCCCCAATCACCTTGGAGATCCTGTCTCTAAATAAAATACAAACAGGGCCGGGGAACCGGCTCAGGGGTCAAGTGTCCCTGAGTTCAATCTCTGGTACCCGCAACCCCTCCAAAAAAAACCGCGCCAGCTCCAGCGCCTGGAATCTTCTGCAGGGACACCCTGGCACCCGGAGTTGGTCCGCCATGTCCGTCACTCCTGGCGGCTCGTCCAGCCAGGTCCAGGAACTCGGGCTGATTGGGGCCGGGTGGGTGGCCGCCTCGTGTCAGGGACAGCCGCAGTCACCTCCCGCAACGTGCACCAGTGTGTGGTGACCGCAGCGCCCGGCGCGACCCCGGGCTCCAGGGGCCTTGTCCTTACGAGAGAAACGCGTGTTTCTGAGCCAAGGGTGGTAAGAGGGTCCAGGGAGGGCACAGGGCGGGCAGGACGCACGGCATCCTTGCCAGGAAGGCACCGCGCTCACTGGGAGGAAACTCGCTTACCCAGCATGCACCAGGCCGGGCGCCGGGCCTCACCTGCACTGGCTCTGCTGCGGCTCTCGAGGGGCTGGCGCACCCCACATTGGGAGCCTCTGGGACTGAACCCAGGGGTGCTTAAGCACGGAGCCCCCTCCCCAGCCCTTTCGATTTTTTGACAGGATCTCTGAGTTGCTCGGGGTCTTGCTAAGGCCTCCACCTTGCGATCCTCCTGCCTCAGCCTCCCAAGCCGCTGGGATGACAGGCGTGCGCCCCTGCGTCCCCACCTTAACAGACAACAAACCCCGGCAGAGGGTGGGCAACGCGCCGAGCTGACAGTCGGAGCCAGGACCTGGCCTCCAACCCCACCTAACTCTGGGTTCCAGGCGCGGGGAGCAGCGGGGCGGGGCCGCCTGGCCTCCAACCCCGTCCCCAGCCGTCTCACTGCCCAGAGCCGGGCCATCGCCCGCAGCCCACCGGACACGCACGCGGTCGCACAGGTCCGAGCCCTCCGCCTTCAGCCGCGACTGCAGCAGCGCGATCTCGCCGGTCACCGCCTTGTGCTCGGTTTCCAGCCCCTTCTTGCCGCTGTTGAGGGTGGACGCGTCGCGGGACTGCTTGTACCGATTGATGGTCTCGTCGAAGTGGCGGTAGAGGCCGATCCTCTTGTTGACCAGGGTCAAGACCTGCTCGGTGATGCAGGCCACCTTCATCCTGGCCTCGGCGGCGGGGTCCTGCGGCAGGAGAGACGCGTCGGACACGCCCGGGGAAGCCCACCCACCCCACCCCCACGGCCTCCACAAGAGTCCAGGAGGCCGGCCCGCCGACACCGAAATGAGGCCCAGATTGGGGCGGACACCGAGCGGGGTGAAGCAGACTCAGCACCACGGGCACGCAGAGGGCCACCAGGGCCACCAGGGCGCAGCTCCCCCACCGGGCAGGTGAGGGCTGGGCTAGGGCTCAGGAGGCGAGCTCGCCTGGCGTGTGAGGTCCTGGCTTCAAGCTCAGCACCACAGACGGACAAATGAATAAAATAAGGGTGTGTGCCCATCCACTACTAAAACAGAAAACAAAGAAACAAAAAAAATCACAGACATAGTGCAACAGGGCACGTCTGTCATCCCAGCCACTCGGAGGCTGAGACAGGAGGTCCACAAGTTGGAGGCCAGCCTCAGCATCTCAGCGAGACCCTGTCTCTAAATAAAATATCAAAAGGCCTGGGGAGGGGGCTCAGGAGTTGAGCACCCCTGGATTCCATCCCTGGGACCAAAAAAAAAAAGAAGAAAAGAATCGGCAGAGGCCAGAGGAGAGGGTGTCCAGCCACGGGACCCTGCCGGGCTCACTGCGAGGATCAAGCCGGCAAAAGGCACTGCTGAGGGCCCCGGGCGAGCAGGGCGCCGGGTACCTTGGTGATGGAGAAGTCCAGCCGCACGTAGATGACCACGGTGAAGAAGAGGACGTAGAAGGCGGCCACCACGAGCAGCGGCTCCTGCAGCATGAGCACCTTGTTGAAGGTGTACTGCACCTGCGGCGGAGGACGGCCTCAGCGCGCGTGCGCCGGACACGGCCAGGCCCCGCCCCATCAGGCCCCGCCCCCGGCCAGGCCCCGCCCCGCCAGGCCCCGCCCCGCCGCTCACCAGCACGTCCTGGATGTGCTGCTCCACCAGGTTCTTCTTGCAGGCGACGATCACCGGGCGGCCGAACGTGTCCAGGTAGGTGTAGTGCAGCTCGTCCGGGGCCCGGCTGATCTCGTAGGGACTGTCCACCTGGATGTTCCTGGAGGCAACAGACAGCCTCACACCAACGGCCTGGGGGAAGGGCGGGAGAACCCAAGGCCCAGGAAGCCACTCGGGGTCACTACAGGCTCGGGAGGCTGAGGCAGGAGGATCGCAAGGCGGAGGCCAGCCTCAGCAACTCAGAGATCCCGTCTCTCAATAAAATGCAACACAGGGCTGGGGACGTGGCTCGACGGTCAAGTGCCCCCGAGTTCAGCCCGAGTGCAGGCCCTGGGACCCACCGAGCCCTCCCTGGGGCCCTCTCCACCCCGGCTCCACAGCTGGCCGATCTGTCACCTGAGCCGAGTATGAGGCCACGCTCCTGCTTTGCCAACAGAGGGCCCGTCGAGGGCTCACGGTACCGGCCAGGCCCTGCTCACAGTCTCCGGCTCTCCAGCACATTCTACCCAACATGAGCCTCTCGGGGACGTGGAGAGGCCCCGGGAGCTGCTGCACCTGTTCTCTCCCCCGGGACAAATGATGGCTCCTTTTTGGTCCCGGGGATGGAACCCAGGGGTGCTTAACCGCGGAGCCACGTCCTCAGCCCTTTTTATATTTTATTTAGAGACAGGGTCTTGCTGAGTTGCTCAGGGCCTCACCAAGTTACTAAGGCTGGCCTCCAACTTGCAATCCTCCTGCCTCAGCCTCCCGAGCTGCTAGGATGACAGGTGTGCGCCATGATATCCAGATATCAGTTTTTAACCTGGGGTTCAAACACCAGCTGCCTGGGGGTAGAGAATTATGGGTGCAAGCTGATGTTGTAATTGGGCCATTTATACCTTCAACTTCCCTTACCTTTTTATTTATATATATATATATAGATGAATTTTTTAGTTGTTGACGGACATTTATCTTATTTATTTATATGCAGTGCTGAGAACCGAACCCCGTGCCTCACGCGCGCCCGGCAAGGGCTCCCCACTGGGCCACACCCAGCCCTGCTTCTGTGCATCCTGAAGAAACTTTCCCACGCAAAATCCTTTTGGTGTTGAAACCTGTATCAGAAACAGGCCGAGCTGGCCGGGGTCACAGCCTCCCCACAGGGCACTGGCCCCGCCGAGCCCCAGCTTCTTCTCCGTGTGTGTGTCTGTCTGTCTTTTCTCCACCCCTCACCGCCCGGTTCGGGAACCTGAACGCACTGGCCCGCAGGACGCAGCAGATGCGACCCTCACCAGGTGCCCCTCAGGTGCTCGGGGCTGTTTAATGAGCACCTACTCTGTCCCTGGAACACGGGGTCCCCTGGGGCACCAGAGGGGAGCAGGAAAGACACGGGTGCCGGGGGGGAGGGTACTCACTTGGCCCCCTCGGGCAGGATGATCTTCACAGTGAGCGAGTCTATCACCTGCTCGTCAAACACGTGGTCCACGAACCTCATCTTCAGGGCGTACTGGTCACCTGTAGGACAGCGACACGGCAGGTCAGCACAGGTCAGCACCAGGAAGGGGCGGCCAAGGGGAAGAGCACACGGCGGCAGCTCAGAGTCTGGTTCTTCAAAACACGGAGGTCAGAGCCACGGAGAGCAAAGCCAAAGCACGGACCACATCCCCAAGGCCACCAGAGCTGCCCACGACCTCCCATGGCTGCCTGGGAGGCAGAAGGCAGAGGAAGGCACAGGGAGCCGGTGGGCCTAGAAGACCCCGGACAGGCCAGCGGTGCCCCCTGGAGAGCAGGGCAGGCGAGACCCGAGGCCTTGGCCTGGCCACCTGGGAGAGCACAGCCCAGGCCCTGGGAGAGGCCACCCGACAGCCCTCCAGGGGCAGGGCTCTGGGGACAGGGCCCTGGGGAGGAGCAAGGCCTAAGGCCAGTTCACATCAACAGTGAGCACCAGGGGCACCAAGCTGACTCCCAGCACCACGTAGAAATGAAATAAAATACACGTCCATCAGCCGGGCACGGTGGCCACGCCTGTCCTCCCAGCATTTAGGGAGGCTGAGGCAGGAGGATCACAAGTTGGAGGCCAGCCTCAGCAATGGCGAGGCTCTAAGCAACTCAGTGAGACCCTGTCTCTACATAAAACACAAAATAGGGCTGGGGATGTGGCTCAGGGGTCGAGTGCCCCTGACTTCAGTCCCTAGTACCAAAAAAAATTTAAAAAATACAGGTCCATCGACAACCCAGAATATATGTTAAAAGAAAAAAGGGTTCTTATTTAAAAAAAAAATCAAACTACAGAAATAAGAATCCCTTAGCACTTAGATAAAAGAGCGGGGCACTTAGGGGAAAATCGGATGGTCACCACGGTGACAGGGACACTTCACACCCTGCAAAAAACAAAGTGGCGCATTTAAGACACTCGAGGAATAAAATGTGAGCCAAGAGTTGTCCTCGCAGGCGGGGCCGCAGCTGTGCCGGCGCCTGCCTGGCTCGAGCGGGCCCTGCGTCGGGTTCCCAGCGCTTCCATTCGGCCGAAGCGACCGCGAAACAAAGGCACAACCGTCCTCAACGGCCACCAGCTGCTCCTGAGGAACCTACCAGAAAACCAGCTTCAGACACCAGTGCCCTGCGGTCACTGAGGGCGAGCGTGCAGGACACGGGCAGCCAGGACCAGGGTTCGCAGGGACGGATCCCAGTGCGTCAGGGCTGCTGCTCCAACAGGCACCAGAGCAGGAGGAGGAGCAAGGGGTCATTTTGTTTTTGGCACCAGGGATTGAACCCAGGGGCACTCGGCCACTGAGCCACCTCCCCAGCCCTATTCTGTGTTTTATGTAGAGACAGGGTCTCACTGAGTTGCTTAGCGCCTCGCTATTGCTGAGGCTGGCCTCCAACTTGTGATCCTCCTGCCTCAGCCTCCCGAAGTGCTGGGACGACAGGCGTGGCCATCGCGCCGGCTGAGGGGATTTGTTTTTTAAAAACTCAGCCAGGCATGGTCCACACCCCAGATCCCAGCTGCTGGAGGAGAAGCTGAGGCACAAAGAGCCTAGTTTGAGGCCAGCCTCGGCAATGCAGAAAGCCCTGACTCAAAATAGAAATGAATGAACAAACGGATAAAAACACAAGACACAGGACTTAAGGACTGTTGCACGTGAGGCACAGGACACAACAAATGACTGTGGGCACTGTATTTCTGTCACCCCGTGTCCTCCAGAACAGGGACGTTCAATGCGAAAGGCAGATGTAAAAAGCAAACCCCACCATGAATTCAGAATTTTTACCTCTAGATAAAACACACAGCTAAGCTGCATGAACCGGAAAGACCCAGAAACCGGCAGCCTCAGGGCCGCGAGCCTCCCCAGTTCTCCACGTTAGGGTGGGTTTGTTCTTTCTTTTGGTACTGGGACTGCACCCACGGGTGCTCAACACGGAGCCCCAGCCCAGCCCTTCTGATTTTTTATTTTTTTAATTCAGAGACAGGGTCTTGCTCAATTGCCTAGGGCCTCGCCAAACCGCTGAGGCTGGCCTTCAACCTGCGATCCTCCTCCCTCGTCCTCCAGCGTTGCTCTGATTACAGGCATAGGTTACCATGCCAGACTGATATGACGGTCCTAAAATACCATTTTCATCCAGAACAAAAGTAGAGGCTTCTTGGAGAAAGAGCTGATTCCAGGTCTGGAACGGAACACACGCAAGTGGAGCTAGAAATGCCTTTCCATAAATAGCAGAGCTAAAAAGAGATGAGGGTCATGTAAAAAAAGATTCAGGAATCCAATACGAAGCGGTGCCTCTGGCTAATGACGGAAGAATATGAGCACCCATTAGGACAATAATCACAAGGAGTGAGAGAAAACCCCAAAGGGTTTACTCTGTAAGTATATAATGATAACAAGGGAAAACAATACCAGGGGCAGCAGCGCACGCCTGGAACCCCAGTGGTTAGGGAGGCTGAGGCAGGAGGATCGCAAGGTGGAGGCCAGCCTGAGCAACTGAGTGAGGCCCTAAGCAACTGAGTGAGGCCCTGTCTAAATAAAATACAAAATAGGGCTGGGGAGGTGGCTCAGTGGTTAAGCACCCCTGGGTTCAATCCCTGGTACCAAAAAAAAAAGAAAAGAAAAGAGGAAGTTGTTCCGCAGCCTTCCTGGGAACAACAGAGACCGTTCTCTCCCCATCCAGGACGGGTAAAAACAAGAGCAGCAGCAAGAAGTCACAGAAAAGGTCCGCCCAGCTCTCGCTGTCCTTCCTAGGGGAGACCGACCCAGATTATAGAGGTACTCGTAGCTCGGGAGGTTGTAGCCCACGATGTAATGTGTCTTCCAGCCGCCGAAGAGCGGGAAGCGGGGCCGGATCTCCATCTCCACAGAGTCGTCCAGGATGAGCAGGTGGCTGGTGGACACGTTGCCAATCTCGTCCCGGTAGTAGACATCCTGGGCGGCCGCGGGCAGGATGGTCTGCAAGGGAAACGTGCCCGCAGGAATGATCTGTGTTTGGGTCCCAGGGATTGAGCCCAGGGGCCTCCCCACCAAGCCACCTCCCCAGCCCTGTTTTGTGTAGAGACAGGGTCACCGAGCGGCTGGCAATGGTCTCAAGCACAGAGCAATCCTTCCGCACCAAGATCTTCACTACGACTTGATTCAACAGGCCCCAAATGACAGACACCCGGGAGCCGGGCTTCCCCTGCCTGGCTTCCAACTTTCTAGAAACTGCACCCACTTCTCAGCCAAAGATGCTAAGGCGATAAATCCTCCCAAACAGTAAGGAGAGATTCAGAAATCCCTGAAAGCCCTGAAGTGGCTTAGCAAACACCAAACACTAAAGGGACACTAAACACAAAAGGAATTACTGGGTGCAGGGTTTTGGAAGGGGTTTCTTCTCCTGATGTTCTTTATTTTAGGATCCGAATCTGCAAGTGTATTTAATAATGGGCGGGGGTACCACGCCTGTGTTCTCAGGGGGGCCCCTCTGTGATATTTAAGTATGTAAAAATGTTTTAAGACTTAACATGTGAAACTCCATCTGCAATATGGTTAAAAGTGTTTTGTTAGCCGGGCGCGGTGGCTCAAGCCTGTAACCCCAGCACTTAGGGAGGCTGAGACAGGAGGATCGCGAGTTCAAAGCCAGCCTCAGCAATGGTGAGGTGCTAAGCAACTCAGTGAGACCCTGTCTCTACATAAAACACAAAATAGGGCTGGGGATGTGGCTCAGCGGTCGAGAGCCCCTGAGTTCAGTCCTGGGTACCAAAAAAAAAAAAAAAAAAAAACAACAGTCACTCATATAAATGGAGGGAAGTTTCCTAAAGGTGCAGCTGTTTTCTAACACTGTCACTCAGCTACCTGAACATCTGTCAATTTCTTTCCCTTTTTTTTTAGTACCAGGAATGGAACCCAGGGGTGCGTAACCCCTGAGCCCCCTCCCCAGCCCTTTTTGTTTTATTTAGAGACAGGGCCTCACTCAGTTGCTGAGGCTGGCCTCCACTTGCAGTCCTCCTGCCTCAGCCTCCCCGGCTGACGGGGTAACAGGTGTGCAGCACTGTGCCCACAATTTCAAAAAAACTGTATCTGCCTAGTGTGCAAAGGCAGAGATGATAAAGGCAGTCTCACCACATCCAGGCTGACCACTCCGTACCTTGAAAGAACGGATGGAGGATATGCCGCTGTCGGGCTGCCTCTGGTAGTCGTAGCGGGAGAAGGGCCCCTTCAGCACGGCGCCCGTGTGCTTCAGGTCCACGTTCTCCTCCACGGCGATGTTGCCCCAGTGAGAGACCTCGATGACCCGGGTCATGCTGGTGATGGTCAGGAAGGGGTTGTTGTTCTCATAGTGAACTTTAAAGGTATCCTGCAGAGGGAGGAAGCCCGGGGCTCAAGGTTTTGGCAACAGAGAAATCAACACTGATTTTAAAGCAAACTCATTGGAGAAAGACAATATCCGCAGCAAAGTAAGCGATGACCCTGTTTTGGGGGGTTCAGTGCTAGGGATTAAACCACGGAGTACATGCACCCCCAGCCCTGTCTACTTTAAGACAGGATCTTGGGGCTGGGATTATGGCGCAGTGGTAGCGTGCTCGCCTAGCACGCATAAGGCACTGGGTTCGATCCTCAGCACCACATAAAAATAAAATAAAGATATTCTGTCACCTACAACTAAAAAATAAACATTTAAAAAAAAAAAAAGAGGGTGGGGGAGTTTTAAAAAAAAAAAAAGACAGGATCTTACTAAGTTGCTGAGGGTCTTCTTACTCAATTACTGGGGCTGAGCTGGGTGCAGTGGAGCAGACTTGTAATCTTAGCACTTTGGGAGGCTGAGACAGAAGGATCACAAGTTGGAGGCCAGCCTCAGCAATGGTGAGGCACTAAGCAACTCAGTGAGACCCTGTCTCTACATAAAACACAAAATCGGGCTGGGGATGTGGCTCAGTGGTCAAGTGCCCCTGAGATCAATCCCGGTACCAAAAAAAAATAAAAATTATTAGGGCTGGCCTTGACCTTGCCATCCTCCTGCCTCGGCCTCCCGAGTTGCTGGGCTGACAGGCACGTGTCATAGCATCTGGCAAATCATGATGAACATAAGGGATATAAAATTTTAAAATGTTTACTCAGACTTCTTGCTAATGCACGGAAATTAATGTTGATAATGTTATTAATGGGAAAACTATGACACCCTAAATTATTTAAGTTCTGACACAAATATCTTTTCAAATTTTTTTTTCTTTAATTTTTTGGTCCCAGGGCGCTTGCCCCGAGCCCTCCCCAGCCCTGTTTATGCTTTATTTAGAGACAGGGTCTCTAAGTGCGACCCAACTGCCTCAGCCTCCTGAGCCACTGGATGACAGGCACGTGCCACCGCACCATCCGAAGGAACCTTTATTATTTCACAGACCCTCGTTTCGTAGCAATGGTATGGGAGGGGACGTCCCCCAGCGCAGGCCCAGGTGCTTCGTGTCACTGCAAACGACACCACAGGGATCCGCGGGATCCCGGGATGCGCTTTAGAATATTCCAGCAAACAGAAGAGAGGGGCGGCGGGAGCCAGCGTGGGACCCTGAGGGCCAGTGACGCCCAGCGACGGTGGCCCTCAGCTCCCGGCCGCTCCCTTGCGTGTCTGAAATCTTCCAAAATAACAAAACCTCCTCGTGGCTTCGTCCCGCTGCTCCTCCTACCCAGAAGGCCCTGCTTCCGCGGCCGCCTCCCTTGTCCACTCTCCAAAGCCGTCAGGAGGAGAAACGTCTCCCCAGAGGTCACGGCGCAGTCAGTGGACAACTCTGAGGACGATCTTAAAAATAACCTGATTCCCATCCACCAGCAGCCACCGTGAGAGGGTCCGTTCCAGGGAGCTTTTGGTTTCTGTGACCAAACTGCCCAACAAGAACAACGCAGAGCCGGGCGCCGTGGCACACGCCTGTCCTCCCAGTGGCCCAGGAGGCCGAGGCAGGAGGACCACAAGTTGAAGGCCAGCCTCAGCAACTTGGAGGGGCCCTGTCTCTAAATCAAATACAAAACAGGGCTGGGGATGCGGCTCGGTAGTTAAGTGGCCCCGAGTTCAATCCCCAGTACCCAAAAAAAGAGCTACTTAGAGGAGGGAAAGTTTATTTGGGGCCCACAGTTTTAGGGGTCTCAGTCCACAGGCACCAGACGCCATTGCTGGGGGCCCAGGTGATTAGAGCCCGGAGACTGGAAGCCCAGCCCAGGGGGAAGGAGCCTGGGGCAGACGCAGCCTTCCAGGCCCCGCCCCTCTCGCCAGGCCCCGCCCCTCCCTCTCCATCCAGGCCCCGCCCCAGGGCCCCTCCCTTTATCCACACCACACCCCACCTCTCCAGCCAGGCCCCACCCCAGGCCCGCCCCCTCCAGGCAGCGATGGCCCCACCCCACCCCCTGGAGCCCTATCCCACCCCTCCAGCCACGCCCCCTGGCCAGGCCACGCCTCCTCCTGCCAGGCCTCCAGCCCGGGACCGCCCCACCCCGCCCCCTGGAGCCCTAGACCACCCCTCCGGCCACGCCCCTCTGGCCAGGCCACACCCCTCCAGCCAGGCCTCCAGCCAGGGACCGCCCCTCCAGCCACGCCCCCTGCCGCAGGACCACCCAGCCAGTCCACTCCCGCCGAGGCGCACCCATCAGGCCAGGGCTCCTCCCGCTCGGTTCACCCTGGGCACTGGGGCGCTGACACGGCCTGGGCAGCCCTGGCACCCACGCCCACCTGGCTGTAGGCCGGGACGTTCCGGAAGGGCCCGTAGTCCAGGACGTCCTCCGAGCGCGTGGGGTTGCCCAGCCTGGTGTAGCTCTCCACGTTGCGGGAGGCCAGCTTCACGCGCATGGTCTGCGTCTTGGTCGGGTAGGGGGAGTAGAAGTAATGGTTCCCCTCGAAGACCACGAACTGCTTCTCGGACTGCGTGATCTGGGTCGGGTAGGGCTGCAGCACGTGGGTGTAGACCGTCTCCACGGTGACCGAGAGCTTGGTGCCCGGATCGAGAGCCACTGGCAGCTTGACCACGAAGAATCTCCCACTAGGAGGACAAGAAACGAAGACGGAGGGAAGTGGAAACAGCTAGTGGTTCACCAGGCACGGAGGCCACCCATCATCCCTGCAGCTCGGAGGCCGGGGCAGGAGGATCACAAGGTGGAGGCCAGCCTCAGCAACCCTAAGCAACTCAGCAAGACTCTGTCTGTAAATAAAATATAAACAGGGCTGGGAGGTGGCTCAGTGCTCGAGTGCCCCTGAGATCAATCCCTGGTACCAAAAAAAGAAAAGAAATGGCTCTCAAATATTCTGTTAGCTTACCTTTTGCCCTTAATTTTGGTTTCCCGGACTTCCAGATTGTTCTCTTCCTCCTCTTCTCCCTTTACCTAGAACAGAAGAAAAGTACATTAGTCTTTTGGGTCTTTGGATTTCTAAATGTTCAGTCAACAATCACCAACTATCCCAGAATGTCCACCACAAAGTATGCAAATGTTTGAAAGGTGAAGTTTGGTTTCAGGAAGTTCTTCCTTCTGGCAGCACTGGGGATGGAAACCAGGGTCCCCCTCGGGCAGGCCAAGTGTGCTCCCACGGGGCCACAACCCCAGCCCCAGCGATTGCTTTTATTAATCTGAAACATAAAACACTGCTTTGCCACTGCATGGAGTAAGCTCTATAAACACACGACCATTTTCCCAAATGGTCACAAATATACATAAAGATCACATTTCCAGAAGCACCTTCCAAAAGCCTCAAAGGCTTCCTTTAAAAACGTTTCCTTCCTGGCATTCAAATACACGGAGGCAGGGAAACAAACAGCATTTAATGGGGTAACAGAAGTCCCATGCTTTTTTTTTTTTAATTTGGTACTGGGGATTGAACCCAGGGTGCTTAACCACTGGGCCCCCTCCCCAGCCCTGTTTTATATTTTATTTAGAGACAGGGTCTCGCTGAGTTGCTTAGGTCCTTACCAAGTTGCTGAGGCTGGCCTCCAACTTGCCATCCTCCTGCCTCAGTCTCCTGAGCTGCTAGAATTACAGGCCTGGGCCACCAAGCCCAGCAAGTCCAGGTCTTATGCCCCAACACAACCCTACCTCACACTCATCAAATATAACCACATATGCACAGCGTGGAAACCAACCTAAAGTGGAGCCTGACTCACTCCTCACTAAAAGACCTCACGTACACGCACACAGTTAAACAACATCCCAGACCGGACCTCGCACCTGCCACACAACACCTACACCTCAAAAGGCGGAGGGGCACACCTGCCATCCCAGTGGCTTGGGAGGCTGAGGCAGGAGGATGGTGAATTCAACAGCAGCCTCAGCAAAAGCAAGGTGCTAAGCAACTCAGTGAGACCCTGTCTCCAAATAAAACACAAAATAGGGCTGGGGAGGTGGCTCAGTGGTCGAGTGCCCCTGAGTTCAATCCCCAGTACCAAAAAAAACAATCAAAGGGATAAAAGAAAACGCCTGCAGGTTCTGAACTGTGGTAACTGTAACACGTGTGTGACATATGCTAAAAAGCAACCAAACTGCGTTCATTAACTATCTGCACGTTTTTATATAAAAATTATTCTTTTTTTTTTTTTTTTTTTTTTTTTTGGCACTGGGGATTGAACTCAGGGGCACTCGACCACTGAGCCACATCCCCAGCCCTATTTTGTGTTTTAGGTAGAGACAGGGTCTCAATGAGTTGCTTAGCTCCTCGCCATTGCTGAGGCTGGCTTTGAACTCGCGATTCTCCTGTCTCAGCCTCCCTAAGTGCTGGGATTACAGGCTTGAGCCACCGCGCCCGGCTATAAAAATTATTCTTAAAAGAAACACATAAATTAAGTACAGCAACCCGGCCTGTAAGCACTCTCCAACTGGACGAGGGGACAGCTACTTTCTGCTGTGACCTAGTTAGACTGTGACAACCTCATTAAACCATGACTGGCTTTCATAAAAGAATGGGGATTTAAAAAATAAACCATCAAAATCAACAGAAGAATGGGATTTATCATTCAAACCATTTACACAGCAGGAGCACAGCCTGAAGTTCTGACCCTGCTTCCAGAAACCTTTGAGTATAACTGCACTGGGGGGCTGGGCTGTGGCTCAGGGGTGGCGCGCTTGCCTTGCATGCGTGAGGCCTGGGTTCGATCCTCAGCACCACATATAAAGAAAAAATAAAGGTCCATCAACAACTAAAAAATATTTTTTTTAAAAAAGTAAATAAAATAAAAATATTCAAAAAACAAACAAACAAACTGCGTTGGGTGTGGGGGTGCACACCTGTGATCCCAGCAATCTGGGAGGCTGAGAGAGGAGGATCACAAGTTCGAGGCCAGCCTCAGCAACTCAGAGAAGCCCAAAGCAACTTAAGACCCTGTCTCAAAATTAAAAAATAAACAGATCACAAAGGCCGGACATGTAGCTCAGTGGTAAAGTCCCCGGGGCTCAATCCTCAGCGCCAAAAGGAAAAAGAGAAAAAGAAACTGTTGCGTTCTAGACAAAGCGTGAAAGAGAACAGGCTGTCATTTCCGAAACCGCATCTGCACAAACCCAGCTTTAAAGAGAACAGGGGCTCCCAGAGGAAAGGTCACTGCAATGACCAGCGTCCCCTCAACTAGTAATTAGGTAGCAACTTGGTGAATATCGCTTAAGGAAAATCGCAATAAAAAGCAAACCTCCAGCCGGGCGCGGTGGCGCAAGCCTGTAATCCCAGCACTTAGGGAGGCTGAGACAGGAGAATCGCGAGTTCGAGGCCAGCCTCAGCAATAGCGAGGCGCTAAGCAACTCAGTGAGACCCTGTCTCTACATAAAACACAAAATAGGGCTGGGGATGTGGCTCAGTGGTCGAGGGCCCCTGAGTTCAATCTCCAGCACCAAAAAAAAAAAAAAAGCAAACCTCCGCCTGTGCATCTCCCTCCCGCCCCATTTCCCAGGCCGACAGCTCCTTCCTGGAGACCCGTATGTGTGTGTCCACTGCAAAAGGCCCCACTGGGGGGCCACCACTGCCGAGAGGGGAACAAAGAGAAGCGAGAGGGGCAGGGAAGGGGCTGGACTTGACCCTTCTGCCCGGCCTCGGAGGCTCACATTACTTGCAGGGACTTAACCAACTTTCCGCAGCGCCTGGACCAGCAGCCAGCGTGCAAGGGCCACCTGGGGGACTTGTGTGACCAGGGCAATGACCGAAACCTGTTCCATTTCTAGGGGGGGGAAAAGTATCTAAACTGAGCAGGGGGCGTGCCATTCCCGGTGATGCGTCCTTCGTGCTCCGCTCGGGGCTGCGGCGCTGGGTGGCCGAGGACGCCCTGCCAGGCTCGGGCCCGAGTTCGCGATCCTCGATTCGCGGCCCCGGTTTACGATCCTCGATTCGCGGCCCCCGATTCGCGATTCGCGGCTCCGGTTTTACGACCCTCGGTTCGCGGGTGGGAGGCGCCTTCGCTCGCCCAGAGGTCGCGACCTCGAAGCCCGGGGATCCGGCCCTGCCCCGCGGGGCCGCCCACGCGAGCGGCGTGTGCTGACGTGTCCCCGGCGGGCGCGCAGCCGCCGCGGAGCCCGGGACGAGCCCGCCCGCACTCACCTGCACGGCCAGGTGCGCCAGCCGCGCCTCCAGTTCCGGCTCCAGGGCCAGCAGGAAAGAAGTGGCCCGGGCCGCCGAGCCGCCCGCGTGCGCCAGGACCACCTCGGCCGTCACCTTGGCCAGGTGGCTGCTCAGGTCCACCGTGCGCACCACGTCCTCGTTCACCAGCGGCTGCGCCTCCGAGGAGCCGCTGCCCGGCGCTGGGGCCCAGGCCCCGACCAACAGGAGCACAAGCAGGCAGCGGGCGGGCGCCTCCATGACGCGACGCGGACCGAGCTGAGCGCCAGGCCGAGCCGCGCCGCCGCGCCCCGCCTCCAGCCTCCCGCCACTGCGCGGCTGCTCATTGGGTCCCGGCTGGCGCCTCAAGATGGCGGCGCCCAGCTAGGAAGGACCCCGTCTCCAGGGCAACCGGGCCGCGCCCCGCGGAAAAGGACCCCTCGTGTCCAGGGCAACCGGGCTGCCCTGCCGGCGCCTGACTGGAAACCTCATCCGGTCTCGGTCTCCAGGGCAACCGGGCTGCCCGACTGGCGCCTGATTGCAAACCTCAGAATTCTGTGGGCGCTGCTTCCCTGCGGTTATTGCTAGTCTTTTGCTTGATTCCTGCACCTGCGGCCCTTACCTGTCGCCCTGCTGTCTCCTGCCGTCCTCCTGTGCGACAGCTCTGGCCGTTCTGCTCCTTGATCCAGTAAAATTTAGCTCAGATTGAGAAAGTAAAACTTGGTTTTTTGCAACACCCACCCGGGGAGGGGATGCTCCAATTAGTGAACCGAACCTCGAACAGCCGGGCTGGGGATGTGGCTCAGTGGCAGGGCGCTCACCTGGCACGACTTTAAAAAGAAAAAAGTTAGGAGAAAGAGGATTGCCCCAAAGTATCTCCCCACAATGTTTAGCAATTACAAAGGAGAGGGTGCGTGGGAATAGTAAGTAATTCCACACTGAAGAACCCTGGCTGGCAACCCCGCGATCAAGGCTGATGACACCCCAGACATCAGATACACTGACACTTGTTCCTACTGATGATTCGTTCAGAAAAGGACCTCAAGCCGAGCGCGGTGGTGCGCACCTGTGATCACAGTGATTTAGGAGGCTGAGGCAGGAGGATCGCCAGATTGGAGGCCAGCAACTGAGGGAGGCCCTGTCTCAAAGTTAAAACAAAAAAAAAGTGGGGGGGATGTGGCTCAGTGGTCCAGTGCCCCTGGGTTTAACCCCAGTACCAAATGTGACATGCCATAAGAGTTTCCACAAAATGAAAGTAGTAACCCCTCTTACATTTGTTATCCTGTCTAGGTTCCCGTGCACCCGACTTCTTTATGGGAAAGAGGAACAGCAAGCGTTGTTTTCTTCCTTTCTTTCCGATGATGACTCTGCAGGTACCCGGAAAAGTGTTTCTACCGGATCAGGTACGCGGAACTACTACAGGGCCCCTCAGCAAGTGAGTGAAACCGCTCATCATTGCCCTCTTGGAAAGCTGGTGCTCGCTGCCACTATCACAAGGTCAACACGAAGCCCAGGGATGGGCTTTGGGGAAACGCTCAGAGCATCACTTCGCAGCCCGAGTGCATATTCTAATCTACAGTGGTCGAAGTTCTTTGGTGGCAAGTGACAGAAACCCAGCTTTAACTAGGCAAACTCCTATGCAGTATAAACTGTATTACAAACCCCAAAAAATGGATTAAATAAGAGGGATGTTTCTTTTGTTGTTGTTGTTGTTTTTTAGTTGTTGATGGATCTTTATTTTATTTATTTATATGTGGTGCTGGGAATCGAACCTAGTGCCTCACCAGGCTGGACAAGTGCTCGGCCACTGAGCCACCACCACAGACCAGAGAGATGTTTCTTTATCATGTACACTCTTAGGAAATTCCTCCGTGATTTTTTTTTTTTTTTTTGGTACCGGGGTTGACTCAGGGGCACTCGACCACTGAGCCACATCCCCAGCCCTATTTTGTGTTTTATGTAGAGACAGGGTCTCACTGAGTTGCTTAGCGCCTCGCCTTTGCTGAGGCTGGCCTCGAACTCGCGATCCTCCAGTCTCAGCCTCCCAAAGTCCTAGGGATTCCAGGCTGCAAATTTGGGCCGCCCGCTGGCCCCACCCACCGCGCCTAGCCCCGCCCCGCATCCCGGCCCCGCCCCCTACCCACTGCGCAAGCTCAGATTCAGCGCCCGGCTGCTATCCCAAACCCGCCCCTCCAGCGCCTTCCACCGCGCCCCAGGCGACCCGGAAGCAGAAGCCCCGCGGGGTCAACGACAGCGCCGCTGCCGGGCGCGGCCGCCAGGGAGCGCTGCAGGCCCTGCGCGGGCTCGTCCGCCGGCCGCCGGAAGCGCAGGCGTCGGGGGCGCAGCTGCCTCCGGTCGCGCGGTGCGAGGCCCTACCGGCTTTTGTTTCGGGAGGCGCCGGTGATTCCGGCGCGGCCGTCCCGCCCCCAGCGCTGCCGCGGTCCCGGCGCCCCGCGGGCCGGAGGCCCAGGCGGCAAGATGGCGGCCGCCCCGGGGACGCGGAGGGACAGCGGCCACCGAGCGCGCGGCCGGGAGGAGTGAGGGCGGCGCCGCCTCCCGCGGCCTCCACTTCCCGGGGCCTCCACTTCCTGGAGGCTCGACCCTCCCGCGGCCTCCACCTCCCGCGGCCTCTACCTCCCCGGGGGCTCGACCCTCCCTGGGCCTCCATCCTTCCAAGAGCCTCGATCCTTAAAGTGGCCTCCATCCTTCCAGGGACTTTCATCTTTCCAAGGACCTCTCTCCTTCCAGTGGCCTCGACTCTTCCCGTGGCCTCCGTCCTTCTAATGGCCTTAACCCTTTCAGGGGCCTCGACCCTTCCCATGGCCTCCATCCTTACAGTGGCCTCTACCCTTCCAGAGGCCTGGACCCTCCCACGTGCTTCAACCCTTCGACCCTTCCAGTGGCCTCAACCCTTTCAGAGTCCTCCATCCTTCCAGGGGCCTCGACCCTTACAGTGGCCTCCATCCTCCCAGGGGCGAGCAGACCTGGAGGCCATCTCTTTTGAGTCTACGATGACAGTTTCTGGGAAGAGGCCAAAGCAGGGATCCCCCCACCCCCAAGCAAATTCTTCCCCAGATAACTGCCCACCTGGGCCTCACACCCTCCCGCTGGCCCGGTGAGGACAGCCCGAGCTGACATGCTCGCTCACCAAGTCCCCGCTCGGTGTGACCTATATTAACCTGCACCTCCACCATGAAAATGGGTCCATCCGAGGCCTGGCTGTTCCTGAACACGAGCTGTGCTGATCCGGGGCCTTTGCGTCCAGCCGGGTCCTTCTGTACCAAGAACTCCGAGACCGACAAAGTGAGAGAGAGCAAAGCCCACGAACGTGTTGGTTTATTTGGTGCTGGGGATGGAACCCAAGGGTGCCGCATCCCCAGCCCATTTTAGTTTTGATTTTTGAGACAAGGTCTTGCTGAGCTGCTTAGGGCCTCGCTAAGTTGCTGAGGCTGGCCTCCAACTTGCGATCCTCCTGCCTCAGCCTCCCAAGTCTCTGGGATGACAGGTGTGCCCGGTTGTTCATGTTATTAAACGAGACCCACACAGGCCTGGAGATGCAGCACCGTGGTAAAGCACCTGCCTAGCACGTGTGAGGCACTGGGCTGGATCCTCAGCACCCCATAAAAAACAGGTATTGTGCAGCCTGGACCCGCTCACTGGGAAAGCGGGAATGGCCACTGCCCCATCTAAGAGCAGAGAGGAGATGAGGCAGGTTGCATCCCAGATGCTCCAAAAGAGTGGTAAGATCCAGTTTGCAAGGATAAAAGTTCCAAGGTCGCTGCTCTAGGACTTGCTGCAGAGCACAGATGTCCCCAGCATAGCCGAGCCCTCGGGAAGCTCGCGCAGTTATTTGGGGGAAGGTGGAGGCTGGAGAAGGTATTTGGCCCTGAAAATACCTGCTTGATAATCAAAGGAAGTGAGTGTATTCGCAGTGACTTCAGTTGGTGGCGTCTCTTAGGCTTTTGTGCTTAGTTTCTGGGGGACAGCGGGAGCATTGAGTTAGAGTTTGAGCCAAGTCTTGCCCTAGACTCATCCAGAAAGGTGTTCCCAATGCTTGAAAAATCAAAGCAGAGGCCTGGGGTTGTGGCTCAGTGGTGGAGGCTTGCCTCGCCCATATGAAGCACTGGGTTCGATCCTCAGCACCACATGTAAATAAATAAATGAAGATATTGTGTCCATCTACAACTAAAAAAAAAAAAAATTAAATCAAAGCAGGAGCCGGGCTCAGTGGCGTGCACCTGCCATCCCAGAGGTTGGGGAGGCTGAGGCAGGAGGATTGCAGTTTGGAGGCCAGCCTCAGCAGCTTAGCAAGACCCTAAGCAACTCAGTGAGACCCTGTCTCTACACAAAACACAAAATAGGGCTGGAGACGCGGCTCCATGGTGGAGTGCCCTGAGTTCAATCCCTGGTACTCCCCCCCAAAAAAATAAATGGGGTCACATAATGCACGCCTGTAATCCCAGCTGCTTGGGAGGCTGAAACAGGAGGATCCCAAGTTCGAGGCCAGCCTCTGCAACTTCATGAAACCCTGGCTCAAAAAAAAAATTTTTTTTTAAAAGACTGAGAATGTCCCCCAGGCTGCGTGTCCCGGGTTCACTCCAAGAACCACAGACATGCACAGATGAGTAGGAGCCACCTGCCCGGCCTGCAGCTCGGTAGCGGCTCTGGCCCTGGGTTGAGTCCCCAGCGCTACAAACTCAAACCAAGACGCCTGAGCCAAGCGTGGACTGCAGGTTCCTCGTGGATTGAAGGTCCCGAGGAAGAAAGTCCCCACGCGGCCATCGGTGGCCATGGCCACTTTTCTGTTCTTATCCAGGCATCTTTATGCTGTGGCTGTCATCTACCTGCTGGTCACCTCGAGAGGCCTGCGGGGCACTTCCTCTATCACATCCAGATGTCACACAGCACCAAGGGACAGTCAAAATGCCACACTACTTTCTGACTCAGTCAGATCTTCTATTTCTGACCCTTCCAGGAAGCCACACCTAGTGACTTCCACCTAGACCTCATGGACTTGGAGCCACGTCACCTGGCCACTTCTCCCTGCAGGGAACTCCGGGCACATTATTGTCCAGAAGAAATCAGGGTCCTATAAGAAGAGCAAGTCCTGGAACAGATAATGAGCAACCGCGTCACAGCAAAGTGTCACTAAGTAACGTTAACCGAGTCCTCTAACTGCGGGGTTTCTCAGAGTTTATAAAATCCCAGCATTCAACTGGGTGTGGTGGTGCATGCCCGTAATCCCAGCATCTAGGGAGGCTGAGGCAGGAGGATCACAAATGGGAGGCCAGCCTCAGCCACTTAGCAAGGCCCTAAGCAATTCAGCAAGAGCCTGTCTCTAAATAAAATATTAAAAGGGCTGGGGAAGCCAGGCATGGTGGCTCGAGCCTGTAATCCCTGCACCTTGGGAGACTGAGACAGGAGAATCGCGAGTTCAAAGCCAGCCTCAGCAATGGTGAGGCCCTAAGCAACTCAGTGAGACCCTGTCTCTACATAAAACACAAAATAGGGCTGGGGGTGTGGCTCAGTGGTCGAGTGCCCCTGAGTTCAGTCCCCAGTACCAAAAAAAAAAAAAAAAAAGGGCTGAGGAGGGGGCTCAGGGGTTAAGTGCTCCTGGGTTCAATCCCTGGCACCCAAAATAAATTAGTTAGAAATAAAAAGTTACTGCTGATTTCGCATGTATTTCTTTCTCTCTCATTTTAAAGGCTTCCTTCCTGGACTCTGGACTCTGATACCAGAATCTATGCATTTAACTTTTTTTTTTTGTACCAGGAATTTAACCCAGGGACGCTTAACCACTGATCTACATTCCCAGCCCTGTTTTATATTTTATATTGAGACAGAATCTCATGAAGGTGCTCAGGGCCTCACTAAGTTGCTGAGGCTGGCCTCCAACTTGCAATCCTCCTGCCTCAGCCTCCCAAGTCACTGGGATTACAGGTGTGCACCACTGCACCCAGCTCACTTAACATTTTGGTTTGTTTTTTTGTTTTGTTTTGTTTTGGTACTGGGGATTGAACTCAGGGGCACTTGACCACTGAGCCCCATCCCCAGCCCTATTTTGTGTTTTATGTAGAGACAGGGTCTCACTGAGTTGCTTAGCACCTCGCCATTGCTGAGGCTGGCCTCTAACTTGCGATCCTCCTGCCTCAGCCTCCCAAAGTGCTGGGATGACAGGCGTGCTCCACTGCACCCGGCTTGCACTTAACATTTTGAAGATGTCCCTCTCATGCCTTTTCTGTGCCTAGGTGTGTGTGTGTTTGCAGCAAGAAGCACCGTGATTTTCCATTCCCCTTTCTGGAACCAGACAAGCATTGCGGTGAATACAAGAAGGAAGTGCTTGCTCTGGGGGTTGGCGGCTGACATTCCTTACAAGTAGCAATGCATTTCTTCCTCTTGGCTCAGGCACAGTGGTGGCAAAGCTCAGAGTTGGGAAACAGTCACAGCGTCTCTCACAAAGGCCAACTGTTCTAATCACTCACTCTGCCACCTGCCTTTTTTTTTTTTTTTTTTTTTTGGGGGTATGGGTCTAACTTGCTGAGGCTGGCCTCCAAGTTGCAATCCTCCTACCTCAGCCTCCCGAGTGGCTGGGATGATAGGCGGGCACCACCCTGCCTGGGGAATTCTCTGTTCACTGTGAGACCATAAAGTGCTAACAAGAAAACAAAAGCAAGATAAGGCGACAGAGATCAAGGTGGTCCTTTCCAGATGAGAGGGTGAGGAGCGAGGTCACCGAGATGGTGAGAGGTGTCAGGAAGCCCAGAGAGCCCCTGGCAGGGAGCACAGGCGGTGTAAATTCCCTGAGGTGGAATGTGCTTGGCTTGTTGAAGGAACAGCCTGTCGTGCTCAGGTTCCTGGAACTGGTGAAACCAGAGAACGAGTGTGAACTAATTCACGCAGAGCCCGGAGGCTAGGAGGAGGCTAGTGCTGTGAGAGGCAGAGACTGACTTTTCTGGTACCAGGGATTGAACCCAGGGGCACTGAACCCCTGAGCCACCTCCCCTGCCATTCTTATATCTTATTTAGAGACAGTTGCTTAGGGTCTTGCAAAGTCACCGAGGCTGGCCTCCAACTTGCCATCCTCCTGCCTCAGCCTCCCGAGCCGCTGGAGTTACTGTTGGTGCACCACGTTGTTCAGCCGAGGACAGTGATTTTTAAGACGCGAGGAAGTTCTGCAAACTTCTGAGCAGAGTGACATGTTTGGATTTACATTTCTCAAAAAAATCATCCTAACTTAGCGAGCTGTAGAGCCTGCCTACTACCCTAGACAGAAACAGGAGAACAAAAACTGTTAGAAGGAAACACAGGGAAGGGGCTGGGGCTGCGGCTCAGTGGCTGAGCGCTTGCCTCACACGTGTGGGGCTCTGGGTTCGATTCTCAGCACCGTATAAAAATAAATGAATAAAATAAAGGTCTGTGAACAGTTAATAAAAAATATACATGTATAAAAAACATAAGGAAGCCGGGCGCGGTGACACACCTGTAATCCCTGCAGCTGGGGAGGCTGAGGCAGGAGGATCTCTAATTTAAAGCCAGCCTCAGCAAAAGCAAGGCCCTGAGCAACTCAGTGAGACCCTGTCTCTACATAAAACACAAAATAGGGCTGGGGATGGGGCTCAGGGGTCGAGTGCCCCTGAGTTCAATCCCTGGTACCAAAAAAAAAAACCAAAAACCTGACATTCCAAGAAATCAAGAGAGAGTGACGGCTGAATCCCCAGCCAGTCCAGTTTTTTGGAGAAACTAACTTGACACCCACCTCCTAGGATACAGCCCACCCCAGCTGGCAGAATAGGAAATTCCCTCCACAACCGGAAATAACCCAGCGTTGACCAGTCTGTTTATTTTGTGGCACAAGGAATTTAACCCAGGGGCTCTGTCTCTGAGCTGCCTCTCCAGCCCTGTTCTTTGCTTTTGTGTTTTTATTTTGACAAAGGGTCTCACTGAGTTGCTGAGGCTGGCCTCCAACATGCGATCCTCCTGCCTCAGCCTCCCAAGCTGCTGGGATGACAGGCGTGGGCCACTGGACGCAGCAGAATAAAACTTTTTTTTTTTTTTTTTGCATGTGGTACTGGCCTTGCTAGGCAAGGGCTCCACCAATGACCTACCTCTCCAGCCCCAAATAAAAAAAAGAAGAAGAAGAAACCTCTAAAATTTTTAATTTTAAAAATTAAATCCCAAGGCCAGGCACGGTGGCGCACACCCGTAGACCCTGCTGGACACTGAGGTATGAGAATTATGAGTTCAAGGCTAGTTTTGCTAAGACTTTGTCTCAAAATAAAAACTTTTTTTTTGAAGTTATAGGAATTGAACTCAGGGGCACTCAACCCCTGAGCCCCCTCCCCAGCCCTATTTTGTGTTTTATTTAGAGACAGGGTCTCACTGAGTTCCTGAGGGCCTCACTAAGTGGCTGAGGCTGGCCTCCAACCTGTGAGCCTCCTGCGTCAGCCTCCAGAGCTGCTGGGATGGCAGGCGTGGCCACGCGCCTTGTGTCAAGCGGTGGTTTCTCTTTCCTGCGTGGCCGCTCTGGCCGGGATTTCCAGCCCAAGGGCCAGTCAACGTGGTGGAAGTGAATTTCCTAGTTTGGTCCTAGATCTCTGAACAGGTTCAGCGTCTCTCCAGTCAGCGTGAAGCTGGCTGTTGTCCTCTTAGCGTGACCTTCGTCCCGTTGAGCTCTTTCCTTGTGAACTTGAAGTGCTTCTGCCTCAGGCCGTCGAGTCCGTGGGATTCCGAGCATGCGCCCAGCACCTGGCATGTTATAACCTTCCACAGTTAAAATTCTCCTAATTACCTTAATGACGTGATGACGTGATTTATATACGTGCTATTAGGAGTTGAATTCAGGAGTCTTTCACCACAGAGCCACGTCCCCAGCCATTTTTATATTTTATGTAGAGACAGAGTCTCGCTGAGTTGCTCAGGGTCTCGCTCAGTTGCTGAGGCTGGCCTCCAACGTGCGATCCTCCTGCCTCAGCCTCCCGAGCCACTGGGATTACTGGGGTGAGCCGCCATGCCTGGCTGTATTAGGCACCTTAAGTAATAGAGATGTTTTAAGGTATATGGGGAGAATGTGTGTCGGTTATAGACAAATACTATGCCATTTCGTCACTTTATTATTTTTATTTGCTCTTTTTAGCTGCCCCTGACAGTGGAGGGCACGCTGACCTGTCCCTCATATATGGAGTGTGACTCCCCATCCCTGTGAGTGGGCCTGGGCTGGACTGTTCCCGGTCGTGTGTTCACATGTGAACATGGAAAGCGGCGTCCCCTTCGCTCCACGGTCTTTCCCGTCCCCTCTCCTCCTTCCCTTGGTCTCATCCAGGGACCTGCCTTATTGTGAGTCAGCAGCCGCATGTCAGAGAGGACATTCGGCCTTTGGTTTTGGGGACTGTATACTAATTTTTGTAAGGGACTTGAGCATCTGTAGATGTGGGTGTCTTCCAGGGGTCCGGGAGTCAGCCCACCGCAGATACTTAGAGGCGACGCCTCGCGGACAGGTCTCCAGTTATGAAAGAATCAGAGTCGCTTCTTTGCTTTTTCGGTGGAGTTATTCTAAGCACGTTGTTTTGGAGACAGGATGTCCTGTGCTGTTTATCTTCCAGCTCCCAATCCCACCCAGCCTGGGACCTCAAGAAGAGACTTCTTGGAGCCGGACGCGGTGGCGCACACCTATAATCCCAGCAGCTCGGGAGGCTGAGGCAGGAGGATCGCATGTTGGAGGCCAGCCTCAGCAACTGAGCGAGACCCTGAGCAACTCAGCAAGACCCTGTCTCTAAATAAACCATAAAAAGGGCTGGGAGGGGGCTCCGTGGCTAAGTGCCCCTGAGTTCAACCCCTGGTATCAAAACAAGAAAGGAATAAAAAGAAATGAAGGCCCCAAACCGGTGCAATGATAGGAATCTGAGTCAGGCAGCAAGTTGGCGGACCCTCCGCGGCCGCGGGTCATGGCCGGGATTGTGCGGTCCTCACCCCTGGGCACAGGGAGGAGCAAGGAGTCCTAGAAGCGGCATCCGTGCAGGGAAAGCCGCGTTGGCACTTGCCCTGACTTGGCATCAGAAATAACCAGTTCCCCGCCTGCTGCAGGCCCGGGCCAAAAAAAAAAGAAAGAAAGAAAATAGTCCTTTTTGCTCCAGGGATTGAACTCAGGGGCACTTGACCACTGAGCCACACCCCCAGCCCTATTTTGTGTTTTATGTAGAGACAGGGTCTCACTGAGTTGCTTAGCACCTCGCCTTTGCTGAGGCTGGCCTCTACCTTGTGATCCTCCTGCCTCAGTCTCCCAAAGTTCTGGGATGACAGGCGTGCACCACTGCTCCCGGCTCAGGAGTATTATCATACAAGCATAATCTCGTTTGAAAATAGCATTAAAATTATACAGGTGGGATCATTTTTGTGAATGTGAGTCAAAGGCTGGTGTTCTTTTAGGATCCCCATAATGGGTGCTACCCACAGCCCTAGAGCAGACACTTACGATATAAAGAAATTAATGATCTCGGAAGTCATGTGTATTTTATGCTCTGACTCAACTGCCCCCTTGGCATGTGGCCTGCTCCCAGCTTTAAAGGAGCTCCAACAAGACACAGAAACCTCATTACACAGCCGGGCACTGTGGCGCACGCCTGTCATCCTAGCGGCTCGGGAGGCTGAGGCACGAGGATCACAAGGTGGAGGCCAGCCTCAGCAACTTAGCGAGGCCCTGAGCAACTCAGTGAAACCCTGTCTCTAGATAAAACACAAAACAGGGCTGGGGATGTGGCTCCGTGGTCAAGTGCCCCTGAGTTCAATCCTCGGTACCAAAAAAGAAAAAAAAGAATGATTCATTCATTCAAAGGAAAATTGCAGTCATTAAAATAATGATTATGTGTCAATGTACAATAAGCTTTGAAGTAAAGCTAAATTAGAAAAACCATAAAGTAGCATGCAGATTAGGAATCCAGCGTGTCAAGGAGCGTGTATATGAACAGAGCAAAAAGTTCCGACCTCCTACTATGTGCTGGGACTTCTCTTGAGCCATATGGACCCACCTGGACATAAAATATCATTAAAAACAAAATTTTTAAAAAATTTTGGTATGGGGGATTGAACCCAGGGGTGCTTAACCGCTGAGCCACATCCCCAGGCCTTTTTATTTTTTTTCTTTTTCTTTTTTTTTTTTTTTTTTTTGGTACTGGGGATTGAACTCAGGGGCACTCGACCCCTGAGCCACATCCCCAGCCCTATGCTGTGTTTTATGTAGAGACAGGGTCTCACTGAGTTGCTTAGCGCCTCGCCATTGCTGAGGCTGGCTTTGAACTCACGATTCTCCTGTCTTAGCCTCCCTAAGTGCTGGGATTACAAGCGTGAGCCACCGCGCCCGGCTTATTTTTTTTTCTTTTGAGACAGAGTCTTGCTCAGTTGTTTAGGGCCTTGCTAAGTTGCTGAGGCTGGCCTCCAACTCACCATCCTCCTGCCTCGGCCTCCGGAGCTGCTGGGATGACAGGCGTGTGCCACCGCGCTCAGCTCTTTCAATGTAATCTCGATGTGTTCTCTGTTATGATACCAGTCCCTGAAATTTTTGCTGGGATCCACACAGTGGCCCTGGCTGTTGGATTGGTGGCAGTTGGTGGGGAGGAATATTTCCCATTTCAATGGTGGAAATATTTCCACCAGGCTGATTTCAAGCTACTCATTAAATTTCACTGAACACAGAGCTGGGAGGAGATGTGTCCAAGTAGCTCTTGAGAATCGTGTGAGCTGGTCAGAACACATTGCTAGAACCTTCCACCACCTACTGCCTAATGTTTCAGAGGTGATCGTTAAATAAGCAACGATTTATTCACAGAATGGGAGGTTAATCGGTCATGGAAAAATCATAGTTTAATTCTCTCTCTCTCTGCCCCCGCCCCTCTTAGATAGGCTCTCCCTTAGTCGCCCAGGCTGGCCTGGAGCTTGTGACCCTTCTGATCAGTGTCCTTAGTAGCTGGGATCACAGGCGTGCACTGCCATGCTTGGCTCAACGTTGTCCTTCAGAACAGCTAGTCGGATTTGAAAGTAGCCCAGAGTTTATTCTCAAGTTTAAAAAGCATGTGGTGGTAAGGAAGTTCACGGAAAATGGCAGAACAAGGATTCCAGAAATCACGTCCTCTGTAAAATCAACCAGAAACTTGGCAGAAAAATGATCAGAGTCAACACGGGACGCGCTGGTACACACCTGGAGTCCCAGAGGCTGGGGAGGCTGAGGCAGGAGGATTGCAAGTTGGAGGCCAGCCTCTGCAACTCAGTGAGACCTGGTCTCCAAACAAAAAGATAAAAAGGGTTGAGGATGTGGCTTGGTGGTTAAGAGCCCCTGGGTACCAAAAAAAAAGAAAAAGATAGCCAGGGATGTGGTTCAGAGCACTTGCCTAGCATGGGTGAGGCCCTGGGTTCCAGCCTCAGTACCACATGAGAAAAAATAAAAATGGCAGCCTGCATACATGGAAAGCATCCCAGCCACTGGAGGAACAATGGAGCTGAAAAGATTTCAGACTTGTCCCCAGGGGACTGTCGTTATTTGGCCTGTCCAGAGGTTCACTGGAAGGCCCCGGATGCGAGGCTGTCTGTACGTGGCCTGTCTTGGTGCTCATCCTGTGTGAACAGCCTCTCCATAGAGGACGTTGTATTGTTTTTGGTTTTAGCTTTTGGTACCCAGGATGGAACCCAGGGGTGCTTCAACCCTGAGCCCCCTCCTCAGCCATTTTAAATTTTTATTCAGAGACAGGGTCCCACTGGGTTGCTTAGGACTTCACTCAGTTGCTGAGGCTGGCTTCTCACTGGCGATCCTCCTGCCTCAGCCTCCCGGGTCACAGGGATGACAGGGGTGCCCCACCCCACCTGGCTCCATGCTGCTTCGGACTTTGATCACCCTCCTCCAGGTTTGTAACAATGTATCCTTTAAAAGAAAACCTTGAAGTTAAGGGTTTTGCAAAAAGATACCTTCAATATACTTTCAAAGGGTTGAGAAAGAAGAAAGGAGAGAATGTTTCACAAGCGATACAAAGAAAAGGAGAAAGCGGGGCGGGGCAAGGAGGGGAGGGGACGGGAGAGACAGTGGAGGGGAGGGGACGTCACTTTCCATGTTCACATGTGAACACATGGCCAGGGACAGTCCACCTCACGTCCACCCACAGGCACGGGAGTCACACTCCATGTACGTGGGCCAGGCCAGCGAGCCCTCCGCTGTCATGGAGAGAGAAAAAGAGCAAATTATAAATAGAGGCTGGGCTGGGGCTCAGGGGTGGAGCGCTTGCCGAGCATGTGGAGGCACTGGGTTCGATTCTCAGCACCGCATAGAAATAAATAAAATAAAAGGGCATTGACTACTAAAATATATATATATTTTAAAACAGCAAATAATAAATAAATGAATAAATAAATAAAATCACAATATGGAAAGAAAATAAATAAACATCACTCTGGTGGTGATCAGGCCCCAGAGGAGGCTGGGGTGGAGATCCTGTAGGGTACACAGAGGGCGGGGTGTACGGTGCAAGGAGGGGTCAACCCAGGGGGAGGTTAGGAGGCCAGCCAGGTGGCGGATCCTGGTACCTTATGTGGTAAAGGTGGGGTGGAAAAACCTGGGTGTGGTGGCGCCTGTCTGGAATCCCAGCAGCTCAGGAGGCTGAGGTGGGAGGATCACAAGGTGGAGGCCAGCCTCAGCAATTTAGGGAAGCCCTGAGCAACTCAGCGAGACTCTGTCTCTAAATAAAATCTAAGAAGGGCTGGGGAGGTGGCTCAGGGGTTCAGCACCCCTGGGACCAATCCCAAGTACCCCCCAAAAGATGGGCTGGAGATGGTAGAATGATGAGCCCATGCTGGCGGTGATCTCTAGGCCCCCTGGGAGAGGAAGTTGGCTGTTCTGCCACGGTGGCCCCGTGATTCCCCTGAGGTGGCTTTGAACCCGCTGAAGGCCTTTCTGTCCTTTACCTGCCTGCCTTTCTCCCAGAGGGAGCAGACCTCTGGCCTCCCAGGGCCTCACTCGGGCACAGGAGGCAGGTGAGCCCAGCGGCTGGGGCTGCTGAGGTCTGTCCACGCCCCTGCCTCCCAGGCCCCTGGTGAGATCCTGCCCCGTGTCGCGGAAGTGTGGCAGGGTCTGTGTAGGCAAATGTGCACACAGGTGACAGGTATCACGATCAGGCGGGGCCCTGGAAGAGCCAGATCATGAGTTTCCACAGTCACAAACAGCAGCACCTGGGGACCCGCTGGAGGCTGCCTCCCTCAGCCCAGGTTCCTCATCAGAGCAACCAGCGGGGAAAGACCACAACATCTCTCCAGGCACGTGGTGCACGTCACTCCAGCGGCTCAGAAGGCTGAGGCAGGAGGATTGCAAGTTGGAGGCCAGCCTCACCAACAGCGAGGCCCTAAGCAAATCAGTGAGACCCTGTCTTGGTATAAAACACAAAATAGGGCTGGGGATGTGGCTCAGTGATCGAGTGTCCCTGAGTTCAGTCCCCGGTGCCAAAAAAAGAAAAAAAGAAAACAAAAGAAAAAAGGTTGATCTGGGTTCCTGGTGATGGCAGTTTCAGTGCCTGATAATTTGCTCTGGTTGCTTCTGCTCCATGTGGAGTCCATCAGGGTGGAGTAGGAAACACCCACCACCTGGGAGAAAAGAAGCAGGAGAGATTGGGCACGCCCCCAATTACATAAAGACCTCCCACTAGGCCCCGCCTCTTAAAGGCTCCACCACCTCCCCATAGCTCCACTGGGCAGACCAAACCTCTCCCAGTGGCCCTTGGGCGAACATCAAGATTCCAGCTCCAGCAGGAAAGTTTAATCCTCCACATATCTAGGCTCTTCTGTGAATCCCCTCAGGCAGGCCCTGGGCACTGACCCTGCTAAGACCAGTCCCTGGGTGTGGCCATGCTTTTCGGTTAAGTGAGCAGTGGGGCGGGGACCAGGAGGGGAAGGAGGCCAGCGCGTGGATTCCTGCATAGCTGGATAGAGGTGCCCCGGATTCATCACCAAGACAAGTCCCTCGCAGCTCTGTCATCTTCTTTATTTGACTTTGGCTCCTGCTGCCATCTAAATATTGGTGTGTCTCCACTCCTTCCAAAATATCTATGCTGAACTGGGCGCGGTGGTGCACGCCTGTCCTCCCAGCGGCTTGGGAGGCTGAGGCAGGAGGATCACAAGTGGGAGGCCAGCCTCAGCAAAAGCGAGGCCCTAAGCAATTCACCAAGACCCTGTCTCTACATAAAATACAAAATAGGGCTGAGGAGGGGGCTCCGTGGAGAGGGTTCCTGGTTCAATCTCTGGTACAAGAAAAAAAATGACAATAAAACACAGGCGAAGAAGCTGAGACTGATGTGTGTCATGGGGCCGTGACAGGAGCCCTCCAGAGCCACGGGCTCACCGTGGGACGTAAGTAAAATGATAGTACCAGGTAAAACTCTGTCATGCGAGTGACCTGTGAAGGGCCTCTCTTCACACAGGGCTCAAATTCCAAAGATGCCCAATGGTCTGTTCGTTTGCAGTTCTGCTAACGGAACCCAGGGCCTCCTGCACGCCAGGCAAGTGCCTTACTATTTATTTTATTGTTATCGAGGATTGAACACAGGGGCGCTTCAGCACGGAGCCACTCCCCCAGCCCTTTGTATAATTTATTTAGAGACAGGGTCTCACTGAGTTGCTGAGGGCCTCGCTGAGTGGCCGAGGCTGGCCTCCACCTTGCGATCCTCCTGCTTCAGCCTCCTGAGCCGCTGGAGTGACAGGTGTACGTCACCACGCCCGGCCCAGGTTACTTCTTACTCTTTTTTTTTTTTTGGTACTGGAGATTGAACTCAGGGGCACTCGACCCCTGAGCCACATCCTCAGCCCTATTTTGTGTTTTATGTAGAGACAGGGTCTCACTGAGTTGCTTAGCGCCTCACCATTGCTGAGGCTGGCTTTGAACTCACGATTCTCCTGTCTCAGCCTCCCTAAGTGCTGGGATTACAGGCTTGAGCCACCGCGCCCGGCTTACTTCTTACTCTTGAGAGCGGGAAGTCGGCTGTGAGAATGTGTACTTTCACTTTCTTTTTTTTTTTTTTTTTTTAAATATTTATTTTTTAGTTGTAGGTGGACACAATATCTTTATTTTTTTTAATGTGGTGCTCAGGATCGAACCCAGTGCCTCCCGCGTGCTAGGCGAGCACGCTACCACTGCGCCATAACCCCAGCCCCCTGTACTTTCACTTTCTATTTGACTTTCTATTAAACCTCTTCCTCAGCCAGGAGCGGTGGCGCACACCTGTCATCCCAGCACTTTGGGAGGCTGAGACAGGAGAATCGCGAGTTCAAAGCCAGCCTCAGCAACGGCGAGGCCCTAAGCACCTCAGCGAGACCCTGTCTCTACATAAAACACAAAATAGGGCTGGGGACGTGGCCCAGGGGTCGAGTGCCCCTGAGTTCAATCCCTGGTACCTAAAAAAATAAATAACCTAGACGGGCTGGTGCTCGTGGGGTGCTTGGTACTTAGTGTATGAGCTTCGCCAGGATTTGCTCGGGCCATCTCCCCTCCCACAGTATTCTGGTGAGGGCTACGTCTTCTTTGTGGCTCCCTTGCCAGCGACCCTCACGGTGCAGGCATTTCCTGCCCGCTAGGAGCTCAACACACACAGGCCTCCAAAAGGGAGGCTGGGTTGCACCCCACCCTGGCCTTGAATGTGGGAGCCAGGTGTTGCTCCCCCGTTTGTTTGTTAAAATGGTCATGATCATCTTCTGGAAGGGGTTAAGTAGGGCTAAACACACAAAGGGGTGGTGGAGGTGCACGGTGATGACGGCTGCTCCGAGCCCTCTGCGAATCTGTCACTTAACACCGTCTGTGTCTGCTCGGAGATTTGCCTAAAGCCCTTTGCTACAGCAAGCTTTTTTTAAAAAAATTTTTTCCTACAGCAAGCTTTGATGATGCTTGCAAACCTCAGCACGCTTGATTGGCTGATGGGTCCCTTGCACAGAGGGACACCCCTGGAAGCACCGGTTTCCCCTCGCTGTCTTTGCTCGGGCTTGCTTTATGGTGGACGCAGGTTTACGGTTTGCAGGTCCAACATGGCGCCGCCCGGCTCCTTGTACGGCTTTTCAAGATGGCGGCGGCCGCCAGGGGGCAGACATGTTCGCACCACGTGACCCGGGCCCAGCCCCTACGCGGCCGGAACGTGACGCAAGGTTGAGGCGGGGCTCCTCCCCCGCAGCCCCGGCGTCCAGCGTCTCGTGACAGGTACTTCCTGTCGGGGCGGCGGCGGTGGCGGAAGTGGGAGCGGGGCCGGAGTCTTGGCCATAAAGCCAGAGGCGGCGGCAGCGGCGGCGTTGGAGGCCGAGCGAGAGCGCGGAGGCGTCCCCCGGAGCCGGAGTTTGGCCCTCGGCGCCCCCTGTCCTCCGTTGCGTCCCCTCGTCGGCGGGAGCCTCGCGACGCCCGGCCCGGAGCCCGCAGCGCAGCGGCCGCGGTAAGAGGCGGCCCGGCCTGGCCCGCGGCCCGGCCCTTCCCTCCGCGTCGCGCGCGTCCCCGGCCGCGGGCCCGGCGGGTCTCGGCGTCGCGGCGCTGGGGTCCGGGCGGCGGCCGGCGCGTCGGAGGGCGCGGGGGGCCCGCGGGGCTGCGCGACGGGCGGCGGCGCCGGGCGCGTCCAGCGGCCTGACCCGGGGGCGGCCGGGCGTCCGCGCGGCGCGTCGGGTCACGTGCGCGCGGCGGCCACCCAGCCGCTGTCCCCGGGCCTCCCGCGCCCGGCGACCTCGCGCTGGTCGCCCGGCGGCTCTGCGGGGAACGGGGACCGGGAACAGAGAGGCTCAGGCACCTGCTCAAGGTCACAGCGCGCGGGTCCCAGCCCGGGGTCGCCCTGGCCGGGGGGTGGCGCCCCGCGGGTCCCCCGCTCCCTCGCAGGGACGTCAGTGCACAACCTGTGCAACCGTCCCCGTGCCCCGTGGGGTTTGCGAGGTGACCTGTGGCTCACAGGTGCAGCCGGCGAGCTGTCACCCGACCCGAAGCTCGTGCCCCTGCCCAGGCACCTCGTGGACGGGACATTGTCGCTGCCGGGATCGCAGGTAGGTCGCTGACCTGCCCGGGGACCTTCGTCCCCGCCGCGCTTCCAGGCTGTCTGGCCCCGGGCGCTTCCTCGTTGGAAATGCTGCGTCTTTGGTGCCCAAAGAAGGGACCCTTGTGTCTCCTTGTGACTCCAGCAGCTGATCAGCCGCATGACTTAGTCCAGGCTCCTGGGCGCGCTTCTCTGTGGAACTTGAGAGGATTTGTTCAGATTTGAGTTTAAGAACCCGAAAGTACTTACAGGTTTTTTTTTTTTTTTGGTACCGGGGATTGAGCCCAGGGACACTTGACCACGGGGCCACACCCCCAGCCGTATTTTGTATTTTATTTGGATTTTATTCAGAGACAGGGTCTCCCTGAGTTGCTTAGGGCCTCACTGAGTTGCCGAGGCTGGCCTCCAACTTGCGATCCTCCGGCCTCAGCCTCCTCAGCTGCTGGGATGACAGGAATGGGCCCCTGTGCTCGACCTGGAAAGTACCTGGAAATACTTCACTGGAAGATGCTGCCATGCTAAAGTGTGGTGTCCATAGCCCTGTTGCGTTCTGAGTCCCTTTTTATTGTTGTATTTACTTTGCTGGCCAGACTGACACATTGAAGTGACTAATAGTGTCCCAGCCCTGTCTAATCACGAGCGCCTTTTCATTCATTCGTGAAATGTTTTGAGTGTCTCCATGTATGTGTCGGGCATAGCTGGAAATTGACTCAGGGACCAGGCATGGTTTCTGCCCTCAAGGAATTGTAAACTGGTGAGTGATCGTCCGTGAACTCTGCTGGAAGGACTTGGCAACAGAACTTGACAAGGCTTTTTTTTTTTTTGGTACTGGGGATTGAACTCAGGGGCACTCGACCACTGAGCCACCTCCCAGCCCTATTTTGTGTTTTATTTGGGCACAGGGTGTCGCTGAGTTGCTTAGGGCCTCACTCTTGCTGAGGCTGGCTTTGAACTGGTGATCCTCTTGCCTCAGCCTCCCCAGCCCTTGGGAGAACTTGAGGCTGTTGGAAAGAGGCGTCATTTGTCATCTCTGCAGGTGACTTGGTGTCCAGCTGGCCTGGTGTTCTGGTGACCTGAAAGCTTTGTTGATTTGAGCAGGGTGTCTGGTTGGCTCTTGGAAGAGCGTAGAAGGGGCATCACAGTTTCTGATTGATCCCCCCTTTGAAGGGCAACTTCAGCAGGAAACCTGTCTCTCTCTGCTCTGGTGGCAAGTTTGGCTCAGTGGAGAGGGAGACCAGGTCGCCCTGCAGTGGCTTTGAGCAGAGGCAGTTTGGCCTGCGGCATTTGTTTTCTAAAGCTGACAGGAAAGCCCCCTGTGGCCCCAGTGTGGGCTCAGTACCCGCCAGACAAGCCCCAGCCAGGACTCCAGGACACTGATGGCACTGCAGGGTGCACAGACCGGGTGGAATGCAGGAGGCACTCAAAATAGTTTTATTAGTAGTCCCTGTGGGTAATTGTGGGCAGCCACTTGGGCAATATTGTTTTTCTCTTTGTTTGTTTGGTTTTTTTTTTTTGGTACTTGACCACTGAGCCACATCCCCAGCCCTATTCTGTGTTTTGTAGAGACAGGGTCTCACTGAGTTGCTTAGTGCCTCGCTGAGGCTGGCTTTGAACTCGCGATCCTCCTGCCTCAGCCTCCCTAAGTGCTGGGATTACAGGTCTGCACCACCGCGCCCAGCTTTTTTCTTTCTTATTGTCCCTCTCCCTACCTTTTTTGGGACCAAATGTGGCTCTTTTTTTTGTGCTGGGGATTGAACCCAGGGGTGCTTAACCACTAAGCCACATCTCCAGCCCTTTTTTATATTTTATTTAGAGGCAGGGCCTTATTAAGGTGCCGAGGCTGGCCTCCAACTCTCAATCCTCCTGCCTCAGCCTCCCTAGCCACTGCGAGGGCAGGGGTGCACCCAGCTTTCCAGCTTTGACTCCTAATCAGATCCCCTGAGCCCTGTAATCAAAGAGCAGTGCGTTACCAGTCAAAGGTGGCTGTGAGTCAGGTGCTCGCTCCCCTGCCAAGTGAGGCGCGAGAGTTTTGGTTGTTTGATTGGCTTTTAAGGAGTCTTCAAGGGTTTTGCATCCCATAGCGTCTCTAACTTTGTGTTTGGCATTAACACCTCTGCAGAGCTGGGGTGCAGGGGACCGGTGTGACCCTCGCCTGCACTGGTTGTCTTGGGAGTGTGACTTCAGTGTCTTACCTTTTTGTTTCTGTTTTGTTTTCTAATTAAAAAAATTTTTTTGGTCGTTGTAGACGGACAGGTGCCTTCATTTTATTTATTACTATGTGCTGCTGAGGATCAAGGCCAGGACCCCGAGCCCGGCCCGGCCCTTCCTCCTGTTCTCACCCTGGAGTCGCCCGGCTCCTTCCATCCCCATCAGCCGGGGTGGCGGGAGGCGTGTGCCGCGTCCTGGCCTGGAGCTGCCGGGCCAGGCTTGGCTGGGGACGGGAGGAGCCGGGCAGCCTCCCCGCCAGGGCTTGGAGGCTCTTCCTGGCGCTGAGGTCATCCTCTGAAGGCTTCCCAAGCTGGAGGCTTGATCTGCCCTCAGCCCCTGTGTTCTTGGCCCCCTGTGTTTTGGGGGGCTGCCTTTCTGCGCCGGCGGGCGGGCTCTCGGGGATGGGGTTCCATTGTGTCCTGGCCTCCGTTTCTTTGTGTTCTCAGAACAGCTGGGTGTTGATGGAGCCTGGTGGACGCCTGAGCCTCTTCCGCAGCTGCTCAGGCCTCTGCGGTGTGCTCGCGGCTGCAGGCGCCTGTCCCCACGTCTTCTGGGTATTGACTCCCCCCTTTATGCACGGGGCATTAAAGACTCAAAACAGTTTGCATTTATGCTTTCAAACGTTTTTTTTAAATTTTTATCTTTTTTATGGGGGAGTATTGGGGACTGAACTCGGGCACGCGGCCACTGAGCCCCCTCCCTAGCCCTAGTTTGCATTTTATTCAGAGACAGGGTCTCCCTGAGTTGCTTAGGGCCTCGCTGTTGCTGAGGCTGGCCTCCAGCTCATGATCCTCATGCCCCAGCCTCCCGAGCTGCTGGGATGACAGACGTGTCTTTTTTATCTTAATGGTGGTTGTGGACAGTGATTTGTGGCTCAAAAGTAAAAGGGATCTGCTGGGTGAAATCGGAACAGGGCTTTTAGGAGTCTCTGGCTAGTCAGTCTCAATTTTAGTCTTCCAGACTGTGATTCCAAAAACAAATTTTTAAGAATAGCTGTTTGCAGAATGTCTCCTTAAGGGAGGAAGGAAGCTCGGGAACTGGTTCCAGGGCTGACACACAGTGCTGGCCTTGTTCTGGGCTTGGGGCTGCAGTACTTACGCGGGGCGGGGCTCCCTGGGGCTCTGCTGGGGTGACGTCGTCACTGCCTTGGAGACCTGTCAGCCGGAGTCTGATTCTGCTGTGCACTTCCCGGTCGCCCAGGACTGCCTGCCTGCCCTGGGCATGGGTTACCCGGAAGCCCAGGGCCTGGGTGGCCGGCCCAGGACTCTGCAGCCTCGCTTCTCTGGGTGGTCTCGCCCGGGTGGCTTCTGCCACATGGGCTGAAGGAGGGCCCCGTGCTCCCTCCGAGGGACGAGTCAAGACGCCTGCCTCTCACTGGGAGCCTTCTGGGAGGGACCCGGCTCAGTTTGGGAGGCCTTGATGTGTTTGTTATTTTCAGGACGGGGTGGCGGCGTCCGGCTTCCCTGACTTAAGTCCCTAGCCTCTTTTTTTGGGGGGTGCCAGGGATTGAACTCAGGAGTGCTCTACCCCCGAGCCACCTCCCCAGCCCTTTTTGTGTTTTATTGGACACGAGTTCTTGCTGAGTTGCTTAAGATCTTGCTGAGTGGCTGAGGCTGGCCTCTACCTGGCAGTCCTCCTGCCTCAGCCTCCTGAGCTTCTGGGAAAATTAATTCTTTTTTTTTTTTTTTTTTTTTTTGGTACTGGGGATTGAACTCAGGGGTACTCAACCACTGAGCCACATCCCCAGCCCTATTTTGTGTTTTATGTAGAGACAGGGTCTCACTGAGTCGCTTAGCGCCTCGCCATTGCTGAGGCTGGCTTTGAACTCGCGATTCTCCTGTCTCAGCCTCCCTAAGTGCTGGGATTACA
>CM053416.1:505531-517184 GCA_028644305.1 Xerus rutilus
CTCCTGCTCCTCCTCCTCCTGCTCCTCCTCCTCCTCCTCCCGTTCCTCCTCCTCCTCCTCCTGCTCCTCCTCCTCCTCCTCCTGTTCCTCCTTCTCCGCCATTGACCCTGGAAGAGCCCCTGCACGTAGGCTGGGGTGGGTGATAGGGGGACACAGGTTTGGTAGTGGGCTGAGGGGCCCCTTTAATTTTGTGTGTGTGCGGATGGTGTGGACAGATCAGAGGGCCACCTCACCAATGGGTCCTCGTCTGTGTCTGCCAGGAGACGGCGCTAGCCTACGCAATTCCTGTTTTGAGGAGGGTGTTTTGGCACGTACAACTGACAGGGTTTTTTTTCTTTTTTTTAAATATAATTTTAGCTGTAGATGGACACAATGTCTTTATTTTATTGCTTTGTATGTGGTGCTGAGGATCGAACCCAGGGCCTCACGCATGCGAGGCAAGCGCTCTACCGCTGAGCCACAATCCCAGCCCCCTGACAGGGTTTTTGCTGTTATTTTTTGGGGCTACCAGAGGTTGAACTCGTGGCACTCGACCCCTGGCCCACATCCCCAGCCCTATTTTGTGATTTACTTAGAGACAGGGTCTCACTGAGTTGCTCAGGGCCTCGCTGTTGCTGAGGCTGGCCTCCAACTTGGGATCCTCTTGCCTCAGCCTCCAGAGGTGCTGGGATGACAGACATGCGCCACGTCACACCTGGCTCCAGAATGTCAGTTTTATTGGACAATAAACACAGACTGGCCAGACACCTGTAATCCCAGCAACTCTGGGCAGGAGGACCCCAAGTTCAAGACCAGTCTCAGCAGTTTTTTTTAAATATTTTTTTTAGTTTTAAATGGACACAAATATCTTTATGTGGTGCCGAGGATTGAACCCAGTGCCCCATGCATGCACGACAAGCGCTCTACCACCGAGCCACAATCCCAGCCCCAGGTGTGGCGCTATTCAAGAGCTCAGGTAGGGCCACTGCGGTGGCGCATGCCTGTTATCCCAGCAACTCAGGAGGCTGAGGCACGAGGATCACAAGGTGGAGGCCAGTGGCCTCAGCAACGGAGCGAGGCCCTGTCTCTGAAGAAAATCTGAAAAGGGCTGGGATGTGGCTCAGGAGTTAAGCACCCTTGGGTTCCATCCCTGGGACCAAAAACGGAAGAGCCCAGGTAGGAAGTCCTGCAGTTGCTAAAGTCAGAAAGGGCGTGGGGCTCGTCCGCCCTGACCACACTCTGGCGCCCTCGCCTGCTGAGTTGGACACTGGGAGGTGGGAGGGCAGTGCCATGAGGGAGGTTGCTGTGGTGCGGTTACAGTGACTGGCCCAGGGACGGTGTGCAGAGGCCGGGGGAGCCCCTGGCAGGCTTGGCGGGGGCGGTGGGCAGGGCAGGCTAGGAGCCCGGGCGGACGGGGCGCCTCCCTCATCACAGCTGCCCCTGGTTTTGGCTGATTTGGGAGGCAGACCTTGTTCGAGGAGAATTGCTGCCTGCGTTTGAAGTCCCCGCTTCCCCACAGAGACCCAGGAGTCGCGCCAGGTGACTGCTCGGATGCAGAGGAGGTTGCTGGAGGGTCTTCCTGCCCACAGGATTCTTTGTGGCCTTTCTTCTTTTTTTCTTTCTCTTGGTCCCAGGGATTGAACTCAGTGGCCCTCGACCACAGAGCCCCCTCCCCAGCCCTATTTTGTGTTTTATGTGGAGACAGGGTCTCACTGAGTTGCTTAGCACCTCACTTAGTTGCTGAGGCTGGCCTCCACCTTGCGATCCTCCTGCCTTAGCCTCCCTAGCTGATAGGATGACAGGCGTGCCATCCGCGCCCGGCTTTGTCCGTCTGTATTTCTTCTGCTGCTTTCCACATCCTTTCCTGAAGCGACCTTCTTTTTCCTGGGGATTTAAGGACGGCGTTCTGTTAGTGACTGGTTGCGTTCTCTGCCTCAGCCAGGAGAGGGATCGCCCCCGCAGGCCCGTGAGATGCAGGTGCAGCTGGGCATTTGCCTCCGAGACGGCCAGCGGTGTTTGAGGAACTGCATGAACTTGGTCAGTGCCTAAGAATTGGGATAGGTCACTGGTACTTAAATTAAATGACAGCAGGCGGGCCCAGGGCTGAGCAGGGCAGCTGAGGTAGTGTGAGGGTCGGTCCCTCCTTCCCCTGAGGGCACAGCCCAGGACAGCGTGCTGAGGGCTGTCCCCGCTCTCCACCAACAGGGAGCCACAGGTGATCAACCACCTGAAAAATAGGAAAAGCGGATTCCATAGCCCTGCGTGACTGTGGGCCTCGTAGAGAAAAAATCACAAACCACAGAAGGAAACGGGCGGGTGTGACTGGGTCAGGAGGAAACGTGTGGACGTTCCGTAGGAGGTGCCGGCGTCGCCTTCCCGGTCAGAGGCTCCAGACAGCCGTTCTCAGTACGGCCAACGAGACAAGGGAGACCATAGACAAAGAACTAAAGGGGACCTGGAATGTAATCCTGAACAAAATGAGAATGTGGCCGGGCGCGGTGGCGCACGCCTGTCATCCCAGCCACTCGGGAGGCTGAGGCAGGAGGATGGCAAGCGGGAGGCCAGCCTCAGCAACTGAGCGAGGCCCTGAGCAACTCAGTGAGACCCTGTCTCTACATAAAACACAAAATAGGGCTGGGGAGGTGGCTCCGTGGTAAAGCACCCTGGGTTCCATCCCTGGGACCAAAAAAAGGAATTATTTTTAAAGAACCACAGTGAAATCCTGGAGCAGAGAAATACAATAACCCCCCATCTACAGGGACCTTCCAGGACCCCAAGAGGGTGCCCGAAACCTAGGGCCCCTTCACGGCGCGAGGCCTGGGGGTGCCTTGGTCAGCAGCGAGCTGCCTTCACGACAGTGACCCCCACGATCGCGGGCCCTGGTGGCCTCGAAGCCCCCTGATGGGGAGCAGCAGGCCCGTGCATGTCTCAAAACTTGGTCTGGGTGAGGAGGAAGTGGGGGAGTCGGAGGGGACGTCCTGGGGAGTGGCGACGTTGCCCGACGCCGTCACCTTGTGTGTGTGTTGGCTCCTGAGCCTGGTCTGCTCTTCTGAGGTGCTGGGGACACGGGGACCCTGCAGCAACGCCCCCACGTCCAGCTCTCCTGCGCCAGGACAGCAAGGTGGGGGCCCTGTGTTCCCCGAGCGACCACAGAACACAAAAGCAGAGCACAGACTCGGCTCCTGGGCTGCGGCGGAGGCCGCCACACAGCTTGTAGTCACAGCGCGTCTTGGCGACATCCACTCACAGTTTCAACGTCTTTTCCATTTTTTTTTAAACTAATTTTTATTTTTATTTATTTATTTATTTATTTATTTATTTATTTATTTTGGCACCAGGCATTGAACTCAGGGGCGCTCGACCCCTGAGCCACATCCCCAGCCCTATTTTGTGTTTTATGTAGAGACAGGGTCTCACTGAGTTGCTTAGCGCCTCGCCGTTGCTGAGGCTGGCTTTGAACTCGCGATCCTCCTGTCTCAGCCTCCCAAAGTGCTGGGATTACAAGCGTGAGCCACCGCGCACGGCTTAAACTAATTTTTAGTTGTCAGTGAACCTTCCGTTTGTTTTGATGTGGTGCTGGGGGTGGAACCGGGGCCTCCGTGTGCCGGGTGAGCCTCCACCACCGAGGCCCGGCCCGTCTTTTCCATCCCAGCTGAGCCCGAGGGCTGTGGCTGCTGGTGGGACCTGCTGGAGGCCCGGGTTTCATGGGATGATGGCCCCCCCTTCTCAGGGTTCTTACCACCCACAGTCAGATTCATGGCCAAGGTGTCAATCATATTTATGACCCAGCATAGATTCCTTGATTTGTTTATTTGTTTGTTTTTGGTACCAAGAATTGAATCCAGGGGCACTGAGCCACCTCCCCAGCCCCTTTTTGTGTTTTTTATTTAGAGACAGCGTCTTGCCGAGCTGCTTAGGGCCTCGCTACGTTGCTGAGGCTGGCCTCCCACTCTTGATCCTCCTGCCTCAGCCTCCTGAGCCACTGGGATGACGGCGTGCGTAGCTGTGCCCAGCAGGTGCCTGGATCTAGTCTGACTCCTCCCACTCGTACCCTGGAGGCAGTGGTTTAGGGGGTGGGGTGTCCTGGTGGGCAGAGGAGCCAGCACGCAGCCCCGTGTCTGCTCCCTGGCCCCTGGTGGTGCAGGACAGGCCTCTCCCTGAGGGAAGGGAGGAGATAATCCTGTGCGATCAGACAACGGCCCCAGCTCCTCAAAGGCCTAGCCAGCAAGTGGCCGGGACTGGTGTCCTAGAGATGGCTCCCGGGCTCCACCTTCCTCACAGGGTCCTTCTATTTTTTAGGATATTTCCACTGACTTTGCAGAAACAGAAAGGATTTTGTAAGAGAGCCCTGTGAGCACCCAGGCACAGTGGAGCCTGATCCTGGAGGCTCGCGGGGAGGCTGAGGCAGGAGGATCGCAAGCGGGAGGCCAGCCTCAGCGACTTAGCAAGACCTTCAGCAGCTCAGAGAGACCCTGTCTAAATAAAATTAAAGGGGCTGGGGATGTGGCTCAGTGGTCGAGTGCCCCTGAGTTCAACCCCCAGGACCAAAAAGAAAATAAAATAATAAAGTGCCCTGGACAGTTTATGCCAGTTAATTGGATAAACAAAGAGACCAAAGTCCTGGAAATGCCAACCCTCCCCAAACTAAACACCAAGAAATAAGCCCTCGGAACAGACTCCTAGACAAGGCGGGAGGGCGTCCCCTATCCAGACACTCCTGCCGGGGACAGCGGGCGCCGGGACTTCCTGGGAGGTGGGAGGGGGCTTCCCGGCTGCTCTGGGCTGTCCCAGGAGGCCAGCGCTGCCGGAGACCACGGCCGGGCAGAGGCACTGGGGCACTTGGGCAGAGACGAGTGTCCTTGGTGGACGTGGGTGAACCCGCCGCAGAGAAGGCCAGCGCAGCCGGTTGAGCGGCGTGTTGAGAGGGTTGTAGGGGTGAGCACGGGAATGAGTCCAGAAGGCACGGGGCGCGGGGCACTTCTGTGTGACGCCTTCATAGCAGTCGAGGGGAAAGGCTCACGGTCGCCTTCGCTGACGTGGAAAACGCGTTTGACAAAAGATGACACCTTTTCATGACAAAAATCTGAACAAACCAGGGACACACAGACGCGACCTCAAGACAGGAAGGGAAAACCCACAGCCAACAGCCGGGATCAGGCACAAGACAAGGACCCTGCGGCCTCTTCTAGTCAAACCAGCCCCGAAAGTTCTACCAGAGCGGGTGGACACGGGCGCACGCCTGCCCTCCCAGCGCCTCGGAGGCTGAGACAGGAGGATCGTGACTTGGAGGCCAGCCTCAGCAACTTAGCGAGGCCCTAAGCAGCTTGGCAAGACGCTGTCTCTAAATAAAATGCAAAAGGCGGCTGGGGAGGGGCTGTGCGGTCGGGTGCCCCGGGCTCAGTGCCCACCACCAAGAAAAGGAGAAAAGCCAAACCGCGTCACCACGGGCGGTCGGGAAATGCAGTGTCCTAGGTGCACGGACGTCGTCGGGTAGCTGGAGGGACCCGAGCCTCCTAGGGCAGACGTGCCGCCCCAGAGGACCCGATGAGGCCAGCCATGCGTCACTCCTGGCGTTTGTCCAGGAGGAAGTGTCACCATGCAGAAGCCACAGAGCCTGACCCAGCTCCCCAGGAGTGAGTCCCTGGTCTCTGTGATCAAGGCTTTCTGCAGAGTCCCAGCGAGGCGGTGACACCCTCCGCGGCACTTGAGGGGAGCGGTGCGCGGGTGGCCGGGTGGCCGTGGGGTGGGCCAGCCTTTCTGGGGTAGCCTCGCAGCAGGCGCCATTGAGCCCCTGGAGCCCTGCCGTGCAGGACCGTGGCTTTCCAAATAGCAAAGTGTCGTGACGCCGTGGGCGCCCTGTGCCGTGAGCACGTCCCCCTTGGCCTGTCCCTGAGTGGTACAGGGACCCTCATTACCGCAAACCTCAAGTGGGTAACGAGGTTTGGTTTAGTGAGCTCGGTTAGGTTTCCTCCTATCCAGGTATGACGGTCATTTTTGGGGGGTACCAGGGAATTAAACCCAGGGACACTTGACCCCTGAGCCACCTCCCCAGCCCTATTTTGTGTTTTATGTAGAGACAGGGTCTCACTGAGTTGCTTAGTGCCTCGGTGTAGCTGAGGCTGGCCTCCAACTTGCGATCCTCCTGCCTCAGCCTCCCTAAGTGCTGGGATTACAGGCTTGCGCCACCGCGCCCGGCTATAATTGTTTGTTATTACAAGTTGCACTTAGATACATAGATAGATAATATATTCACACACATTTTAAAGTTGGAGTCCTGCAAACTCCCCCACATCTAATTATTAGGGAAAAGCGCCTTGAAGCCAGGTGCGGTGGCGCACACCTGTCATCCCAGCAGCTGAGGAGGCTGAGGCAGGAGGATGGCAGGTTGGAGGCCAGCCTCAGGAACATACAGAGGTCCTAAGCCACTCAGTGAGACCCTGTCTCTAAATAAAATACAAGAAGGGCTGGGGAGGTGGCTCAGTGGTTAAGCACCCCTGGGTTCCATCCCCAGTTCCAGAAGGAAAAAAACCTTGACTTTTCCTGCGACATGACAGATATGCCACCCCCACCATTTGCTTATGCAGCACCTCATTAAGCCGGAGAACCCCTTAGTCATCTTTCGTCTGGGCACTTGGCCCCGTGCAGGTGCCTGGGAAGTGAACCTGTGTGTGTTGAGGTCACCGTCTGAGCCGGGCTCCTGTGCCGAGGCTTGCCTGCTGCGTGGCGTGACCTCTGAGCTCCCAGTCCTTTATTTAGATCTGAGGCTTCGCTCTGCAGCCGGCTCTTCCACAGAGATGAGGCCATCTGATGGCCACGCCTGTCATCCAGCGACCCTGGAGGCTGAGGCAGGAGGATCGCGAGTTGGAGGCCAGCCTTAGCAACTCAGTGAGACTCTGTCTCTAAAAAAAGCGGGGGGGGGGGGGCTGGCGAGGTGGCTCAGGGGTTAAAAGCCCCTAGGTTCAGTCCCTGGTACCACCTCCCCCCAAAATCATGTTTCTAAGTTTTCCCAGAAGCAATTTTACGTGCGTAACTGTGTATGTGTTGACCCCTGGGTTCAGTCTCTGGTCCAAAACAAAAAAAATGGGGATTTTAGTTGAATTATGGGGACAGGCCCGGTGGCCCAGAACTCTGTGTATTGAGCGTGATCTGGATAAGACGGTCCCAGGCCCTGCTGAGAGGCAGCTGGCGCTTCGTATTTTCGGTTCTGGCCGCAGAGAGTCGCCCCTTTGCGCCGGCCTTTCCTTTCCCCCGGGCTCAGCAGCAGTTTGACCCCATTCCGTCAGTTACCTTGAAGTGAGATTTTTTTAATCTGTTGTAAAATAAAAATAAACCTCGTGGTATTTAATGCCGTGAAATTGTGTACCCCAAAGTGGCAGAAATGGTGAGTTTTATTCATATCTTACCCCAGTAAGTTCTGTAAAATATACCGCAGGGCATTCCATGAATTACAGTGGGGAATGCTTTTGTAACTTAGGCTGACGTTCAGAAGCCCCGGCAGCATCGAATCAGAAAATGATTGGTTGGGCCGGGCGCCTGTCAGCCCAGCGGCTCGGGAGGCTGAGGCAGGAGGATCATAAGTTAGAGGCCAGCCTCAGCAAAAGCAAGGCACCCCTGTGTTCATTCCTGGTACCCCCAGAAATGATTGGTTGGTTTGTTCTAGGCTGCAGGTGTTAAGGGGGGATGAAAGATTAAAATCCTGAGGGGGAAGGAGGGGAATGGAAACCTCGAGACGCCCACTCTTCCTCGGGAATCACCAGAGCTGGGCGCAGCCTGTAGTCCCAGCTCCTCTGGAGGCTGAGGCAAGAGGATTGTTCAGTTGAAGGTCAGCCAGCATCAACAGTTCAGACGCTGTCTCAAAAAAGAGGTCGGGGAGGGGAGGCGTAGAGCGCTTGCCTGCTTCTACAGACTAGTTGGCTTGTGTGGGGTGCGGGGTGGAGGCAGTGGTTTCCATCAGGAAGGAGGTTGAGCCCAGGTCCTCGCGTCTGTTAGTCACTCATTCTGTCCCTAAACCACATCCCCAACCTCCTTTTTTAATTTTTAATTTAGAGACAGGGTCTCACTGAGTTGCTCAGGGCCTTCCTAAGTGCTGAGGCTGGCCTCCACCTTGCAATCCTCCTGCGTCAGCCTCCTGAGCTGCTGGGATGGCAGGCGTGCGCCTCTGCACCTGCTGAAGCAGCCCTCTATGATGAAATCCTCTGGTTCCTCAGAATTTATGCCGCAGTCGTGTGGAGAGCCGTCTCTGGTGCAGGCCAGCTTGCTACCTCTGCTAGAAGGTCCCGGTCCCATCCTGGTTTTTATTTCCAGATGTTCTTGGTAGCCACTTACAGAATCAGGAAGCCAGAAGGGAATGGCGGGGCCTGGAGCCCGTGCCTTCCGCCGCCTGCTCTCTGGAACCTCCTTGGGCTCTCTGACGTCACTGTCGCAGGGCAGGTGGTGACCCTGCCTCTCGAGGGTACGCAGCTTGTCCCGACTGTGTCGTCTGGAGCAGCGCAGGCTGGCAAAGGGCTTGTTTTTGTGTAAGGAGGGTGGCCTGGAGTCCCCTGTGTCCAGCGGGCAGAGCAGGGTGATAGTCTGGCCCTGTCTGGCGGAGGGGCTGCTGTGCTGTGGCCCCGGCGTCCCCCCAGATCCACAGGTCGGAACCTGACTCACGGATGAGTGTTCAGGTGAGGCCCTCCAGAACGTGACCAAGTCACGAGGGTCATAAATGGAACTAGTGCCCTTGCAAAAGAGCCCAGAGGAAGCTGCTTTACTCCGGCCGCATGGGGACACCCAGAGGCCCCAACCACCAGGAAAGACACTCCCTACTAGCCACACCCACTAGCACCTTGACCTTTGGCTTCACTGCCTCCAGAATTGTGAGCAAGCGATTTCTGTTGTGTTTCTGCTCTGTCGGCCCAGGGGATTTCATTACAGCAGCCCCAAAGGACTAAGACTGGGACCAACTAAAACCTTAAAGGGAGCCGGGCACGGTGGCACACGGCTGTCATCCCAGCAGCTAGGGAGGCTGAGGCAGGAGGATCTCAAGTTGGAGGCCAGCCTCAGCAAAAGTGAGGCACTAAGCACCTCAGTGAGACCCTGTCTCTACATAAAACACAAAATAGGGCTGGGGAGGTGGCTCAGGGGTTGAGTGTCCCTGAGCTCAATCCCTGGGACCAAAAAAAAGAAATTTCTTCACTTTTAGGAGATGTCATTTACTTCAGGTGACCTGGGTTAGCAAGGGTGGGTACGTGGGAAAGGCCAGGATTGTGAGGAAGGGCGGGGAAATTATTCCAGTGAAACACAGTGTCGCTGCCAAAGTCTGGGGTGGAAAGCCGGGTGTCCTGGCCCATTGTGGCGCTCGCCCGTGATCCCACCAGTCGGGAGGCTGAGGCAGGAGGATCTTGAGTTCGAGGCCAGCCTCACCCACTTAGCAAGGCCATAAGCAATTTAGTGAGACCCTGCTTCTAGATAAAATTTTAAAGATTTAAAAGGCTGAGGAGATGGCTCAGTGGTTAAGCACCCCTGAGTTCAATCCCCAGCACCCTGAAAAAAGCGGGGTGCATGGCGTCAGAAAAGGCAGCTGCGTGGGGAGATCTTAGCTGGGTGTGTTGACAGCCAGTGCGGAAACGCCCGGCTAGTAACAGTGAAGGAACTAGAGGACGTGGCTCGGTCCACCTGGCCTTTGTTACCCTGTGGCATCTGCCGCCGCCTGGTGCCGCCGCTGTCACTGTGTCAGGCCCAGTGCCCGAATCAGAACAGCGAGTGTAGACCTGACGTGGCCTACGCCACCCTCGTGGAGGAGGATCCCCTCGCGCCGTGGTGAGGAAGCATCGGGGACCAGCCGACAGGCCTGATGCTACCGCTCTGCCGCCTGATTTCGGGGTGACCCTGGGCCTGTCAACACCTGGTTGGGTCTCCCCTGATTTTACACCCTGCTCTTTTTTTGTTTAGTACCAAGGATTGAACCCAGGGGCGCTTTAACCACTGAGCCACGTCCCCAGCCTTCTTTATTTTAAAATTTGAGACAGGGTCTGGCTAAGTTGCTGAGGCTGGCCTCCAACCCGCGATCCTCCTGCCCCAGCCTCCAGAGTCCCTGGCGTGGCAGGTGCTGGCGGAGGCGAACCACGCCGGGGCATCTTACGTACTGTCTGCCCAAGGCCGGGTGGCCGTATGGTTTTCTAGAAAAATAATTCCGAGAGCTGCAGCGCCAGGCGCTGTGTATCTGCAGATTGTCTGCATGTGATGATTGTCCCCTCGGCCCCACGCATGCGTTGCGCAGTGTTTGTGTGTCCTTGTCCTCGCGGAGGTTCTTAGGGAAGGGGAAGGACAGACCGATACACGTGTCATGTTACACCCAGGGACCTGCAGTGAATGAGAGGGCCGGCGCGGTGCCACCTGTCATCCCAGCGGCTCGGGAGGCCTAGGCAGGAGGATCGCAAGGTAGAGGCCAGCCTCGGCAAGTTAGCGACCCTGCCTCTGAATAAAATATTTAAAAAAGGGCTGGGGAGGTGGGTCAGTGGTCGATCCCTGAGTTCGATCCCCAGGACCAGGAAGGGATGGAGGGACGCGCCACCTAGGTGGAGCGGTCGCCTGAGGAAGTGGCCCCTCGGACGCAGCGACGCCCGGCTGAGCGTGCCGCGGGAGCGTGAGGACGGCCGCCGCCTGGGTGCGGGTGCGGGGCTGCGCAGGGCACGCGTGCACCTCGGCTCACCGCGCCCTCTGCTTTCCTCCCGCAGTTGGAAGGATGACCTCGAGGAAGAAAGTGCTGCTGAAGGTGATCATCCTGGGAGACTCGGGGTGAGTGCCTGCCAGGGGCCACGCCCACCACGGGCCACGCCCCCAGGAACACGCTCGCCCCAGGGCCACGCCCCGCGGAGCTGCTTTGTCCAGGGGCCACGCCCACCACGGGCCACGCCCCAAGGAACTAGCTCGCCCCAGGGCCACGCCCCGAGGAACCAGCTCGCCGCAGGGCCACGCCCACCACTGGCCACGCCCCCGCGGAGCTGCACCCCGCAGTCAAGCTCTCCTGGGGCCACGCCCACTCCGGGAGCCGCCCGCGCCCTCTGGAGCCCCGCCCACCCCGAGCTGCCCGCCCCGCTAGTCCAGCCCCGGGCCTTCCCCTCCCTGCTCCTTAGCGCACAGGGGACACTTGAGCCTAGCGGTCCCTTATCTGTGACCTTTGTTCCCTGGTGGGTGGCGTGATTTTTAAGGGCAGGGGTGCTTTTTGAACTCACCCAGTCATGGCGATTTCCGTGAATCCGCCTGTCCTCCAGGCTGGCTGGACCCGAGTCCTGCTTATGCAGATCTGGAGCCGCTGGCCTGTGCCCCCACGCACGGGTTCTGCGGGCCTGTGCGGGAAACAGCCGGACCCGGGGCCTGGCTCCACGCTTGCCACTCAGCAAGGGACTAACTCTGGTTCGTGGAGTTCTCCAGGAGGCCTTCCAGATCTGGCCTCCAGCGGCACATGGTGGCGGGGAGGCTTGCCTGTTCTGAGAACTGGCACCAGTGACTAGCCAGAGACAGGGGTGCACAGCCGGGATCCCAGGTGCTCAGGAGGCCAAGATAGGAGGATGGCAAATTTGAGGCCCCTGAGCAACTTAGCAAGAGCCTGTCTTAAAGTTTTTTGGTTCTGGAGATTGAGCCCCGGTGCCCAGCCACTGAGCCACCCGCCCAGCCTCCCCCCCCCCCCCCGCCT